>CM022489.1:8965928-8979285 GCA_011952105.1 Coreoperca whiteheadi | reverse complement strand
TCTACCCTTCTTGATGTGTATAAAAGATATGTGCCTCTCCTTTAAAAACATTCCCCTTGTATGTCCTATTCAAATTTTTTTTTATGTCTGGTTTCCCCCCCCCCCCCCCCCCTGTCTTATGTGTCTTCAGCTCATTGATTGTACTGTATGTCCTGCTATTTATCACAAATCTGTCATCACAGTTATCGTAGAGCTTGGGTATCAGTATACGGTACTGTACGGTGTCTTCAGGCACTGTGGCCCCCTGCGAGAGCACCAGATGCTACCTCTTTCCCACACAAACACACACTGACAGTTAAGGTAGACCAGGTAACCATTTTTGTTATTTTGTCATGCATAGACAGCATAAATTCATATAAGCTGTGCATACATTTTCATACAATACAATAAAAGAAGTTCAAAAGTAGATAAGTAGTTTTCATAAACAAAATTTTATTGAACCATTTCATGGAACGGCATAGCTTGTACAATACAACAGTTATACATATATACAGTGTTGGTTTATCTTTTGAGTAGCCACGTGTGTAGCCGGTATGTTTTCCATAGCCACATTGTTAATTAAAGCCAACAAGGCTGTGAGTAATGGATGAATTATGACTCCACTCCAGCGACTCCACGCCAGAACTTGGATGTTCCTCCTTACTCTGCTGGGCCGCGCTGAGGGGAATAGAGCTCCATACACACACATTCTATATGCACACACACACACACACACACACACACACCATGGGGAGGAAGTATAGCCTGTGACGAAGAGAAGAGTCCACAAACGGAGCACGGAGAGAGTGTGTAGAGAGTGTCAGAGTGAGAGGCTTCAGGTTCCGTGAGGTGACTTGTGGACCGCTGCTCATGTTGCTGGTGTGTGTGTGTGTGTGTGTGTGTGTGACGTGTGGGGACAAGGTGTTTGGATACCTGTTTGCTGCTTTTATTTGTGCCGAGGAGGGGATGGCTGGTGGATAATCTGCTGAGTAACATTTGAAACAGAGGCTTTACAGGTCATATGAATGTGTGAATGTGTAGCCTTTAATAACTCATGCATTGCTTTTCACCTGAGGTGAATTTGTGTGATGGTGCTTGTTTTAACTGAAAGATACGTCAGATTTCATTTGAAGTGGCTAGTTTGCGTCATTAAGTGCATGATCTTAGTGTAGTGTATGAGAGGTGTGTAGCCATATGCATGCTACCTTGTGGTTATCACTGCTGGTGCTGACTGACTGGTGATGTGTATATGATGGTGTGTGTGTGACATTCATATGCTTGGGTCTATGTGTGTGAAGTGCTGCACTTGGGTGTGTTGTAGTTTATCGGTTTGTGGTTACATTTGTGCCAGTATGTGTCAGGCTGCGTATGCATGAGTGCGTGTGTGTGTCGGGGCGATGTACCGGCGTTCACCCTGTGCCAGAGCCAGGGTTCATTTTGACTTCAGTGAGGAAGTCATCAGGAAACTCCACACCGCCAACCATGGCCATGCTCACAGGTTAGGACATACGGATAACCACACATCCACACACACACTTTATGCTGTCTCACACTTAAACGGAAAGATTCCTGTGCTTTTGATTCTGTCCTGGCAGTGTTTTATGTGGTGTCAGTTTTGAGGTTGTCATTTTCACCTCTGACCCCAATTGCTGAACTGTTTCTTCCATGTAAAGTTGTCTTATTTCAAGAAACTCTTCACTAAGTTCCTTAACTCCTCTCCTTGGTGTGTGCATATCCAGTATATGTGTAGTCTTACTTCCTATTTTCCAAACATTAAGCAATCCTCTCATGGGTTTCTCATCATCAGAGTAATCTTCTGGAATGTGGTTTTATGCACTGTCACATGTTTGGGTGTCAAAATCCAACTTAAATCGATTTTATGGTTTTTGGGTGCAACGGTTTTTGCAGAGTAATGTTTTGAATAGGATGTGTGTTGTGTTACTGCAGTTAAGAGAGTCAAGTAGTTTGCCATGCAAATAAGTCTGGAAGTGTTGAGATGAATTTGTTTATTATTACTACTTTTTTTTTTAGCCACAGTGTGAACAAAGCCTGGTCTGTGAGACACAATGACAACCAGACGACCCTAAGGATATATCTAAAACCAAAAAGAATCATGACATTGAAGGGTCTCCAATCGTCTCAGCCTTTAGCCATTCTGGTAAATTTAAATTTGACTTTGTTGCCAAGCAGGAATTCTTGTCTGATCATATTAGTTGATGTTTTGAACCTCCAGTAACACCAGTGTCATCACATCAGAGAAGGGAATGAGTAGGCAAAGAGTAAGAGTTTTGGCAGACTGGATAGGATGACCTGACACTGAAATTGTGTCGGATAAAACAATGTGAAAAACCTGGTCGCTCGCCTGTTGTCCTTCTTACAGTTAGCTCTGTGCTAACTCCCTTAGTTGCTTCTCAAAGTTAGCTGGCAGACGGTGTGTAGTAGCAGTTGACGCTGAACTTTGTTGCAGGATCTCACATCGCAGGAAGCCAGGCTTCTCTGTTGTGGCCTAACCTTTTATCCTTTCATCGGAGGTCTGCTGGCATGTTTAGCCGGGGCCAAGCAGCGGTCTGCTGCTGGCTGGAGCGAAGCCAGGAGGATGAGCGGAGGGAAGAGAGAGAGGCAAAGGTCGTTGACCTGTTTTGTTGACTAGGTGACTACCGGGTCACACGTCAGACACACGTCAATGGCTGCATTCATTGTCTCGGGATTGTGGGACAAAATGGAATGCAGTCCTTAAATCCTTAAAGTTTAGTTAAAATCACCCACATGAATGAACTCATCCGTTGAGTCCCAACAAAACGTTCAAATGACCCACTCTGTTTACACTGATTTAAATGTACTGGAAAGAATCAGGAAAGCAGGTGGAATGACAAATATATGCCACTCAAGGAAAACAGAAACTACAGTATAGGAATTGACTTTAATACATTGTCACAGGACAATTACTTATTTTCCTTGAAAGACATCATCAGAGCAAAAATGCATTATTGTCAAACTTGTGTGATATATTTTCTTCTACATAAATAATCCCAATTTATTTATGTCTGTGTCATCATTTGAACCATTAATGGAAAAATAAGAGTCAATCGCCAGCTATTTGTTTTGCTATATAACTGAGATTTAAGCACGTGGTGAATTTTTTGTCTTATCTCACCTGCTTAATCTGACTTTTTGTTTTTTCTATTTGATCAAATGTGATAAGACGCATAGTTTCTCTATAAACATCGGAACACGCGGTCTTCATTGCTTTCGTAACAGAGGGTAGCTACAATAGTATGTTGTACAACTGTTAAGTGCCATTTCTAAGAAATTATGTTTCAATATTACTACCAAAACCTTAGTTGAGGATGAAAATAAGCAGCAAAAAAGCTAGAAATAACCAAAACTGATGCTGATATTGATTGCAGACCTTTTTTTTTTATTTTTGATGTTTGAGTCAGGGAAGAAATAAACCAGTGTGAAAATCTAGGCTGGGTCTCACCCCTAGAGGACTGTGGGTATTCTGGCTCAGTTGGAGACGCATCTGACTGCTGGCTTGGACTGTTGCAAGGTTTAGGGGACATCATACAATGAAATAGAGCAGATCAAGGAAAACAATGAAATGTAACGGAGAGAGGACGTCTTAGTCAAGCAGGAATATTGTCTTCAGAATGACCTGACACTTCAACAGCTTATTAAAATACCCAACAACATAAAGAATACTGAGCAATTCTGGTGTCATGTGATCTGTCATTGTTTTACTAACAGTTTTCATCATGCTAAATGTTTATTTCTTTAATCTTTTAAAACAAAGTAGCCCCGATGGAAGAATCTAATTTGTAATCAGAATCAGCTTTATTGCCAAGTAGGTTTACACATACGAGGAATTTTCATGGTATTTTTGGTGCAAAACAATAAACACAGTAGAAATGTAAAGAAACAAAGCTGCAGGTTAACAATAAGATATTAAAGAATATTAAACCAAAAATCTAATAAATACTAATCATATAATAGTTTATTACTATTATGAATTTTTATTATTAATATTAATTATGGAAGTGTGCAGACGTTGAGCTCTGGAGACGTCGGGCATCCACCTCTGGTTGGATGGGGTCCACCTCTGTGACTGAGGGTTTCCTGTGGAAAGTACGGGACTATACTGAAGAAAGGAGAAGTACACAGATGGTGTACTGTACTATGCTGCATGTTTGAATCATTAGACAGGTAGACAAGTGTGAGCGCATGAGCGCCGGTGGATAAATACTCCGTGACCGCTTTCTCACACTGGTGTGTGCATTGTAAATGCATGTGCTTTTGTTTGGACGTAGCCTGAAACATATTTACACACATGCAGCTGCCATGTGCCCTCTATGGAATGCGGGTGTGCATGAATTAGCCTATATATGTGTGCCAGGGAGTGTTTCTCGCATGTCCAGTCCGCACAGATAATCTCCTGGAGAGATGTGCTTAACCAAATATTTGGACAGTGACCCGGATTCCTATGGTATAACAACAAAGATCACACGCTCCTTTTATCGCTACGGATTGGGTCCCTTTTTATTATCGTAATATTGTAGTATTATTCTGTAGTATTTTTATGGTTTAAACCAAAGTTGCTCCATTTGTGGAAACATGGGTTGAGACACAGTAGCCTACAAATAGACAAATTAGACCTCACACAGATGTTCATGCTTCTATCTGAGTATTACACTACATAGGGGAGCCTTTTAGGGCAAAGGAGAAGAGCAGCATTGCCTGTAACATCAAGCTAATTAGTCACAACAAAAACAATATGGTTTATGTAGAGTTTTTGAGTCACAGCTGTGAGTGAGTCACAAAATAACCCTAAACGGCCTCAACATATTGTCCATATCTGTTTGAAAGTGCAAGAATTTTAATCCAACACTATGTATGATTAAACTAAACAAAACTGACCCTGAGGCTGCTCTTCAGCTTCGTTACACATTAAATAGCTGTCAGCTTTTGAAACCAGATTTCTTTTCACTTTGGTGACCCATTTTCCTTTTTCAGCACAGGACTTTGAATACCCATGTTTTGTGCTTGCTTGCCCATGGGTGGGGTGCAGCACTGTGTTGTAGCGTTTGTGGTTCAGCAGTATTTTAATTGCAGTGTACATCACTTAACAGTATAACTTGTTGTTATGGAGATAGTTGCACCGAAAAATGTGGCGGGGACTCGTACGTCTGCTGCGGTTATGTGACCGGCCAAAGCTGAAATTAGCCGTCGTGGCTGTGAAGTGGGTTTGATGATGATAATGGTGATTATTCTAATTGAGATAACGAGGAGGATAACAAGTGATCATACCGATGGCTGGGAGGATCACAAGGATCAAGAAGACAGTGACTCAGGGGTTGGTGATGATGATTTGGAGCAGGATGGTGCCAAGCAAGAGCAAAAAGTAGTTCTCTACAGTGGTGGACGAAGTAAAAGTACCAATATATGAATGTAAAAATACCATTAAAAATATATTATTATTCATTAAATAGTAATAGTTGCAGCTAATACTGATGCATCTATAGGTAAGGTGCACACTTTGGTGCAACTTAACAACTCAGACATCTGAAACATGACAGGGAGCCCCACGTATGCACTGATTTATTGTCAGGGATCACAAGCCAAAAAGGTTAGAAATCACTGGTTAAAACTTGAATAAATGTATTTTATAATGATATCCCATAGTTTTCAATGTAAAATCTTATTCTGAAAAGTAACCACTAACTCCAGCTGTCCAGATAAATGCAGTGGAGTAAAAAGTACATTATTTCCCTGTTAACTGTGGTGGAGAAGGATGAGAAGAAGTATAAAGCAGCGTAAAATGAAAACCCTCGAGTAAAGTAAAACTTCAGTACTTGAGTAAATGTAGTACTTTCCACCATCTGTCAAGCTTCCTTAAATAATTTGCACCACTGAATAGAAAGTTATAAGTTTAATGGAGTTGTAGTTCCAGCACACGCAGTTCAATGAGAGCAATAGAGAGAATCCAGGGACTGTGACCACGAGTAGCCTGATTCTGTACAGACCAGGGAATGTAATGGAAAAGAGATGCTTCACTGCAATTTGCCAGCCCAGGAATGTTTTTTTTTTTTTTTTAAAGCAACATCCTGCTAAGTTTCTCTGTCTTCTTCCTAGTTTTCACTCTGTCTTTGCTGTCTGTCAATTCTCATTCTCTGTTCTCTTTGTCTTCCACCCATTTAAGGGGCTAACCCTAAGTACATTTCAGTTCTTCTCTTTTAGTTCAAATAGGTGTCACCCTCTGCTATACATAATCTCTCACTTCACCCACCAACGTATGTATGGACGCCCACACAGACACACATTTCTGCATTGTGTTTCCGGAAATCATGTGAGGCTGTCTATTTAGACTGTAAATGATTTCTAAACGAGAGCATCTGCTAGATCACTTTGTTCCTAAATGTGCATGTATAATGACTTGGCGCAAGTCCTGATTACGTTAGTGGCCTAATTTCTATTAATAAGTGCTGGATCTAGTTGAATTCCTGAGTTGTCTTCTGTTTTTGGTCACAGATTACAAAAGGCCAGACAACATATTTGATTCTCAGTGTGGTTTTAGCTTCTTTCTTTTTTTTTTGTAAATAAAAGGTTAGCGCCGTCAGTGGTTTATGGGCATAATTCTGGAAGGTTCATATTTTCATTAGTGTGGTTTGCAGGGCATGAGAATAGATTCCTCCATAAAATTGTTAAAAAGTTGATGCAATTGACCAATAAATCTTGCCAATTTGGGGCAGTCGAAAACAAAATGCAGTATGAATGAGTGATATTTATAGTTGTATGTTATGGGGTTACTGTCAATTGGTCGTTGGTGCCTACTCAAAAATGTAACTGCACATCAGGGCTAAAAAGATACCACATAGGAACAGCAAGAACAGTGATTGGTCACCTTGGGCTTCCTGTGTTTTCTCCCACAAGTTTCTGATGCTGGTAGAGATTGTTGATATTGAAGGCAATGTTAAGCAGGTTGAAGAAAGGCCCAGTAATCTGCATCTTTTCCGTAACACACACCTAGCAAAGACATCTGCACTGCAAAGGAAGTAGTTATCTGGATGTAACTCCAGTTCTATAACTACATGCATAGCCCACCATCACTCTGTATCACAAAGTGAATTAAATAATGTAAACACAGTATAGTAATTAATTAGAGCCGTATACGGCGTGATCATGTGCAATACATCCGGCTAGTGTTGTGGTGGTGCTATCGATGGGTGAAATCCAACAATGAGCCTTTTAAAAGCAGAAGTCCAGCTTTAGGGCTCATCCACGGATAAGCATTTTTAATGCTTTTGAGTAAACCTGGGGTTAAGGCAAGTAAATGCACATAGCACATTTGTGGAGTTGATCATTTCGTACTGACGTGATCAATTTTCCAAGTGGTCTGTGTTTAGATGGTGTGCAACCTGAATACTGACGCAATATCTTTCATATTGCATCATTTGAAATGAATCAGGAATTGAGCAGCTATAAACATTCCCATCGTGGGTGACAACGTCAATGTCCTTTAACATTTAGATTTGATTTAGTCTGTGGTTGTTAAAGTTGATCCCTTTGCTCCAGTAGAGTTTTACAAGTTCATGTTTTGGGAAAATTCTGCTTTAACATGTGCATGTTTAGAATAGCTTGGGTAATTAACCTATTTTTAGATATTTCTGCTGCAGATTCATGTAAGGAAATCTTACTGCAATCTTTTGGAGCATAAAATATAGCTGCTATTTTTGCATGGTCTGATGGGATCACTCAGTCGGCTCATCATCCTTGTGGGGCATTTCAGAGCTCTGGCACATTTCACTGAGCCGGCTGGTTAGACAGAAAGGTCTATTTAGGATTCACTGCTTGTCCAAGGCATCTCGCCTTTTCTTCTTCAGTCCCAAACATTTGTAAGGATTGTTTAAAAATGTTTGTCTACATTTTGAAAAGTTCTATTAGTGCTGGAACAGATGGATTTGATCTATTATTTTTCAAGCCACAAGATTAACATTAGTAGAATTGGTCATTTAATGACAGAACAAAATCCAATTCAAGTGTGTGTTGAAGAAATTCTGTTTAAACCTTGGCTAACACTGGGACAAACAGGAGGTGTTGCCATGGCACCTCTGTTTGCACAACCGGACTACTTTCCCTTCACCATAACACACAGGAAGGAAGAGATTAATTCAAACTCTAAGAATGCTCTCCCTCTCCCCGTCTCTTTTCGAAGTATCTGATTCTTCTTCACAGACTGTCGGCAAATTTGAGTTGAAGTCTCTTTTTTTGTATTTTACCAGGTGAGCAGTGAGTGTTTTTTATGATGTAGGGACAATTCAACAGTTACAAGAAAAAAAATCTCTAAACACTGATTGTGTGACTTGCAGATCAAATGTTTTTTTTTAAAGCAAAACAGGCCAACATTTGCTGGTTTCAGCTTCTTAAATGTGAACATTTGATGCTTTTCCTTGAATTTTTGGTCCGTTGGTCAGACAACAAATTATATTTGAAGACGTCAAGGAAGCCAACTTGGGCTGTGAGAAAATATACGGGCCATTTTTCACTATGGACTAAACAATTAATCGAGAAAATCATCAGCAGATGAATTGATTTTGAAAATAATCATTAGTTACAGCCCTGATATAGTCTTATTTCATATCATATTATGCCCCATGCCCCATAATCCATTCCAGACTCTTTGGGATACATCAATCGCCACACCCCTACTGTGCAGTCACATGAAGCAACACGTAGGATACAGAGTTATTCCACTCTACCAGTAAATCTGACTCAAGCTACGGGCCAGTGACAACTGTAAACCTAAAACAAGAACCATTGTCTTAGACCTGGGAAGTGGAGTCATTTCCTCAGAAAAAAAATTAAAACATCTTTCCATCCTCCTTTGCTATCTTCACTTTCTGGTACAGTGTTACAGTTACGATGAAAACTCAAAATTAAAAACAAGATTGTTTATTCAGAACAGGGGTTAGTCTGTGTCAGAAAATCTGGCCTCTAATGTCTGCTTTGTCAAATTTAAATTCAACTACAACAGTTCTAAAGTACAGTTTATGTCTCTGTTAATCAGACAGTCAATCAGAGTCATTGTTCCAGTCTCAAGCTTTTGGTTTTCATCATCAGGAGCAGTTTGGTGATGGGAAACTAGTTCATAAAAACTGCTTCTGATGATGATTTTAAAGTAAAACTAAAAGCTTGACAATGCCTCTGTCCTTTTTTGGAGTAACCTGACTATTCGTTAAATATCTGTACATCTCCTCGTTTACTGTAAGCGTGTGTCTGTGATTTATGTCCATGGTGGGTGCGTGTGGGTTACTTACTGTCTTTGGATGGATGGGTTTTTACACATTCATTTTAATGTTAAGCAGTTTACCTTCCATGAAATGTGTTCTATCAATAAAAATACCACTTTCTAATGAGATACTCTTCATAAATACCTTTTAACCAATGGCTTTATTAATAGTTTGTAAATCATTTAATATTGCTCAGTTTTAAGTCATTCACAAGAATAACCCCTACAATTGACTGTTCTGGAAAATAGATGCAGAGCATCTTAAATAAAATCCATTTAGCAACATTAAACTCCTCAACATTTACATCTACAGACTTGATATATTATTGTAAAAAATATATGTGAACCTTTGATAACTGCAGACGTAATGGCTTAGTAGAGGGTGAAAAACCTCCACAATTGTGTTATTACCAATGAAAAGAAAACACAACCTCACACCCTTAAAATGTTTTTATTAAACGGTCCATTGTAGGGGTTCTTCTTGTCGACAGTTTATCTTTGAAGCATTATTAATATTATTTAATATACCATTTCTAAAGACATTAGTTACAATCGATAAATCACTTCCAATTAATTGATTCCAATTAAATTAGTATTTTAGTCAGCGCACAGCAGGTGTATGTGCAATTTGTCTACATGCAAGAATATACTCCAACATATATGAAGAATAAAGTATCTGATAATGAATGAATGATGACAAGTATTTACTTGACTTTTAAACGGAGCAGTTCTTTCAAGAAAAATCCTCTGGAAGTCAGCAGCTGCTTTTATACACAACACAATAATAGACTAAATAATAGCTCATTACTTTGACTCTATTTTCCTTTCAATTAGTACCAGGCTACATAGCTTTTATATTTATAAAAGATATATTTTTAGATTTCCCTGAATATGTTTTAGCTTTTTTAAAGTACTCCGGCCAAAGACATTCATATCCCATGTGGATTATTGGAAATTAGTTGTCTGTAGAGCCAAAACTAACTATTTAAAACATGTACAGGGATTCTGTAGATATCAACAAGTTACCAAACGGTATTAGAGAATCAACAAGTGCTTATACTTTTAAGAAACAAATGCAGATGTACTCGACGCAGACGATGACTGAATGCATGTGTCTTCCTATCTGATATTGTCTTGAATTTTAAAGGACAATTTCACTTGTCCATGAAACATGTAAAGTAGTTGTTTTTTTAATTGTTAAAATTATAAGTTGTCGTTTGATGGGGCTTGTAGTTCATTATTTACCTGGATTTTGTATACAGGTGGTAATTTGAACCAACGTACAGTAGCAACTACTACAGCAGAAGCTAATGGGGATCCCATAAAATAAACAAAAAAACAGTGAGAGAACTCTACTTATCTTTCACTAAGTCTATCATCCTTTCGACAAGCCCATCACTCAGTCAGTCTGCTCATCGGTCAGACAGATGCAGCTGGATCATGGGAAAGGAATGTCGTGTCATCATAGCAAATCATTTTAGGGTAAGAGGGAGCACTTCCTGATTGCTTTAGTGAAACGTAACACCAAAAACATAACTCACCCTGTACAGCACCATACTGCTCATGATTAGTTGGAAAATATGCCCACCCCCAAGGAATTCCCAGAAATCAGTGTCCTCTGTAGGTCTTCGGAAGGTTACAGATGTCATGCCAACATGTAAAAACGTATAAACACAAGTGTGCGTCATGAAATCTGGAGATGCTTTGATCTTTTTTTAACGCCCATTCACACATTGTCAGTTTCCTGCTGGTTTGACAGATTATTTCCCTTCTTCCTAGGAAGCTCATAATTGAAAACAGGCATTTGGCCTCTGGTTGTCTTGATTTCCCAGCAGCTTTAATAAATAGTCCATGTTCTCACCCTGTCTCCGAACAGAAGGCATGCTTCTGGTGGACAGAGCAAGAACTTGAATGTAGCATATTTACATATATGTTTACATACAGCGTAGATTTGCAAGATCCAAGTGCTGATGTTCTGTATGTGAACTTCAAAAGAGAAACCTTGGGAGACTGGAGTGAGAATGGTTTCCCAGACAAATGCACTAATCCACTAAATCACCAGGACACCCCGTTTCATAGAAAAGTATGTTTGCTACCAAGGTCTGTTTTTGTGTTTTTCGAAGGCAAAATTCTTGGATATCCCTTCTTTGTTCTGTTAAGTAGAACAGGGTAAAAACACAACCGTAAGATACATGTGCTTATATATCACCTTACTGGAGACCATTACAGAGTAGTTAGATGAGCCTGTTTTTATTTTGTTTAGTGTGTAGCCATAGTTAAGCGTATGTAACAAAATGATCAAACCTCAGAGGTCAGCTTAGTAGCTGTTTGGAGCGTTCGACCACGTCTCACAGTATTCATTCAACCAATAGAACTGTAGAAAGAGATGCACTTGAATTTTCAGAAAAGCTAGTAAGTGGACCTCTGACGTTTTTCACGTACTTTGTTACATATTCTGTTTCCAAAGGTCAAGAATGAACTTCCAAGATCAAATAGTTAAACATATTGAGCTATTTTCTCCGTGGTCTAATGGGACTAGTCAGGGGGTTACAGTCAGTGGTATCTTGGGACCAAGCTAGACACAAACTTTTGCATCAGACAGTCACAAGACAATCATAGACTCTGTGTATATATCCTCAAATGTTGGTGTTTGAAGTGCAGTTTAGAGACGGCAGCTTTGTAGTCTGAATATCAACTGATGGATCCGTTATTAGTGAAGGGTTCATGTTTGAAATTGCAGTAGTAGGAATCATTTTAATCACTTGCTGGTTATGTTTTTATATAAGGAATAATTTGTGAATGGATTGGATGGTGAAAGCATTTGCATGGGTTGTTAATCAAGATGTGTCTATTCTATACTACTACATTATACTGTATGCATAGGGGAGAAGTGGCACAGTTGGAATTAATTTCTCCGAGACTGTGTCTTACAGGAAAAATATTTCACGTGTAGTATGCTGGAAGTGTTCTGAAGTGCAAGTTAAATCACTGAGTAAACAGATATCACATAATTATATAAAAATGAAACGGTGCGCCATGTTACAACTGTACCGCCGATGTGGAGCAATTTTGACTTGCTGTGGGTCACTTGTAAGAGTGCGCATAAATGCAGAAGGAACTTGTTTGAATGTGAGCAAAAAACAACTTCACATTATTTCTGAATTCATAATACCTTCTGACGTACCTTACAGAAAGAAAAGGCATGGAAAATTTCACCTGACTAGTGATTGGATGAAGATTTTGCCCATGCGCGTTCTTTGGGAGAGCGCAGACTGCACGATCATAGTATAATGCAAACTTCAAATTTAATAGGGGTCCATTAGTAAACTGTCATCACAGAAAAATGTGCTCCGTCTCATGTTTTAATGATGGGAGAACATTTGTTTCATCTGTCATGCACCTCGTTCATGAGCTGCTAAATTTCTTCAATGTCAAACACACAGTCAGCCATAGCGGCAACCCAAGGTATGATAGGACAGGCATAAGTATAATTATTATAGGATAATAATGTATTTGTTGCTCATTATTGTTACTCAATATAACTTTGAACAGATACAAGCAGGGTTGGAAATTGGAAAATTGATTTTTGTGTAGTGGCGGGTGAATTCAGGTAATGTAACAGAAAGATAGATACAGATAAAGACACAGAAAAACAATGTGGCGTGTCATCGCAGGGGGTTCAAATTTGAGGTGTATAGAGTGACTGAGGACAATGCAACCGCAGGGGGGCACAAGCCAGTGTCTTCATGTGCCAGTCCCAAGTCTGGACAAATGCAGAGGGTTGTGTCGGGAAGGGCATCCGACGTAAAACACATGCCAAACTAAAAATGCGAATCATGACAATGACTTCCATACCGGATTGGTCGGGGCCCGGGTTAACAACGACCGCCACCGGTGCTGTTGACCTACAGGGTACCGGTGGAAATTGGACTACTGTTGGTCGAAGACGAAGAAGGAGAGGAGGAAGGTGTGTTCGTAGACAGAGAGAGAAGAGGAAAGCTAAGAATGTAGGACTGACAGTAGGGACTTTGAACGTTGGGACTATGACAGGGAAGGCTAGAGAGTTGATTGACATGATGCAGAGAAGGAAGGTGG
>CM022489.1:8928331-8960008 GCA_011952105.1 Coreoperca whiteheadi | reverse complement strand
AAAAACAGCGAACATATATCTGTAACAGGGTTGGGGTAGCTACTTGTTGAGGAGAAAAAAACAATGAGTGATTTGGGTTCCAGCCGGTGAAATTAAAAGCGATCATAATAATTAGAAAAAAGATGTGTTTTCAGCCTGGATTTGAAAGTATCCACAGTGCTCGCCTCCCGAATGTGCAGTGGTAGATTATTCCAGAGAAGTAGAGCTCGGTGAGCAAAGGCTCGACCACCAACAAAGTTCTTATTAAATCGAGGAATATTTAGGTAACCGGCATCAAGGGAACGTAAAGGACGTGATGGAGAAATAAGGCTGGAAATATTTGAGGGAGCCTGTCCACTTAAATCCTCAAAAATAATCGAAAATCTTGAGAGCAGTCTTGGCCAAAAAATACAGATTACATTGAATACAGTCTTTGCTTTCTTAATGGAAAGCCTTTTTGGGGTCTTAAAGACATTGCCTGGTCCTGGGAAAGTGTTACCCTTCTGAATTTCCTTGGTACTGTTCTGTATATCCTCTTCATCTTCAAGTTAATGTGAAGTGTTCTGTCTTTTATTGAAGATAAGAGAAAATGCTCAGTTGTGGGATGTGTGTGTTGTGGATGACTAGATTCGCCTGCACCTGCTCCAGAATTAGTCCTCTCTACACGTGATCATTACACACAAAGCAGTGGATTGACCTGAGGGCAGAGCAGTCAAGCGTTCAATGCGTGGTGCATAGTGCAGGCATGCATGTATAACACAGTTTCATTTACCTTTTGAGCTTTTGTGTTCATTTTTTTTTTCATATCAATTTCCAACAGTATAGTAGTGCAGTGCATCATTGAGACGTGTTTAGAAACTGAAAATTGAACAGGAAGTTATGACTCGAAGATGCTTCGCACTTATCGTAGTACTGCGTCATAATTCACAGAAAAAAGCTGCTAAATTCCTCTTCCTGAGGCACCACGAGCACCAAGCTTGAAACGCATTGCAATGCAGAGTAGCTACCGATCCAAGCCTTCTCTGTGTTCTGCATGCCATTGAATGCCTGTGTTTGTGCACATATTTAGCATATTCAACTTTCTCACATTTCTGTATTTGACAGCTCCCCTCCTTCTTTCTTCGTATTATTACTGACCCATTTGGGAAGCCTTTTCACTGTTTTCTGTGGATTCCACATCCACATAATTCAACATAAACTTTTATTTATTTTAACACGTGACACTAAAATGTAGGCCTGCTGTGTCATGCAATATTGACCTTGCGGTACAGATACTTTAACAAAAGAATGGCTGACTATCTGAATTTAAGACATGTTTTAGCTGAAACATAATTTCACAGCATTCTCAGTCTGTACTCAGCAGCGAAGCTTTTAACAAAGACAACATGTGGCTCACACACTTCACCAATGTTAGCTTCTTGCCATCGTTTCCTGATCAGTCTGATCATTTATTTTTCCAAAAATAAAGTGAGGTGAGGTGATACCGCTTTCCACTGGGGGGAGCCTCTGGTTTTCAGAGTAGGGACTCCTGGCTGTTTCAAGGTCAAGGCTAAAAACTAAAGGGGATCGTATTTTCCTCGACTTTGTGTCAGCCTCCCGCATAATATGATAGAAGCCAAACCTGAAGCATCCAAAAGCATCTCAAAACTACTGCAACTTGTTTTCTTTTGTGTTAATCTTGGTCTAATAACTTCAGATTTTGTGGTTTGTGCAATTTAAGCCCTTTGTTTATTTATTGTCTTGTCCGTGTCCTTTATTTCCTGTTTTTCTCTCTTCTGTAAAGCAATTTGGACCTACTGTTTAAAAAAAAAAAAAATGTACGTCTAAAGTTTACTTACACTGCGTCAATCTGTCTGTGTTTTTATTTGTATTACAGATTGAACCTTTTGCTCTGATGTCATGCATGTCGACCCAGGTTCCCATCATTTGTTTAAAAACCCCCAAAACATTAGAATTCCCACCCATCCACTCCCATATGTCTTGTCAAATGGTTCAATGGTTGGTATTAATGAGTTAGCAAGAGCCTGTACTAAGACACACCATCCACATGCAGTAAAATATCATATGTACAATACATATGGCAGTAAGTCAGTACATTTTCATTAAAATAAAAGCCTAAGTGTAGGGGTGCATCAGCAGTTAGTTCATGAGAGCTATTACATCCGTTTCCAGATTTCATTATAGTAATAAACAGAAGAAGAGCTGGGTAGGAGCAGTGATAAAGGACCACTATTCAAGCAGTATTCAAATGGTTTCAAACTGCAGTTCCACCGCTAGATGCCACCTAATCCTACACACTGGACCTTCAAACTAAGATTTAGGTGATCACAGGGAAACTTTCCCCCTTCAGCAGATGAACATATCATTTTGAACGTACGTCATTCTGCACAGTGACGGTCAAACATCAAAATGAAGTAACAATAAGCAAAACAACTTTTTGAAGGGAAAGGGACTTGAAGTTTGTAGTGTCACCAGCAGCCTTTCTGCTGGTGTGTGTTTACTACACAGAAGGGGAAGTGATGACCATCAGGGCAGATCAAAGTAATAAAAGAGTGTGACTTGCAAAAGCTCAAACTACAGAGGAAAATCATGGAAACGAATGTCACATGCACGGTTTGTTTGAAAAGTGATCTCTGGGAAGCTGCACCACAATCGTACAGCCTCCTCCTCCTTTGATGATGTCTTAGTGAGGGCCACCTCCTCCGGGCTCCATTCCTCCACTTTCTCCTCCTCACTAATTTCCATCAGTGAATAAACACTGTGCACTCTCGCATGTCACTCTGCCCTTTCTTACCCGGCCATGTCAATTCTATTCATGCATGTGTGTATCTGCTGTACATAATTATGTGTGACTGCATCTGATCGCATCTCTAAAGGGATGTTGATGTACACGTGAAAGAAGTGCTCTTCCCCTTTCCTCCTGCTCAGTCATTAAAATCCAGTCAAGTCCACAGAGGGCTCGATAATGAAAACAAAATGTTATCAGAACAATAGAGTCAGAAATACTTAATGTTGTTTTTATTATTTGCTGCAGGTCAGAATAGGACAGCCAAAAGCGCTTACTGTATATTAATTTCAAAGTTTGCTTTAGTTACTCATTTCCTTATCAGGGTGTTTCCTCTACAGTAGCTCAGCAGTCAATAAGATATTAGAGTATATTAGATTAGATATTAGATTATATTTGAGTCTAATGCCACCCGAAAACCTACAGTAGGTTTCCTTGAATCTTAAAACCAGCTCCAGAATTCTCCCATCTCTCTGCTTTAATACTCTACGCTTCACATTACTGAAAATAAAAACTGTCTGCTGTTTTTCAGTTTCGATGTGGAGAATGGCCCGTCTGCCAGCTGCAGCCCTCTGGACCCCCAGGCCTCCCCCGGCTCTGGTCTGGTCCTCCACACCAACTTCCCCGGTCATAACCAGCGCCGAGAGTCCTTCCTCTACCGCTCTGACAGCGACTATGATCTGTCGCCCAAGTCCATGTCACGAAACTCCTCCATCGCCTCTGAACTGTAAATAGAAAACGCATTTGCATGCACTCCTTCATTCATTCCTTCAGTTAACTCACTCACTTACTCAGCCATGTTACTGTTACAGCAAGAAGTCATGACAGTGTTTATGGAACACACACTGAACCAGGAGCAGTCACTCGTCTCCTTCCTTCAATACTGTTGAACTGAGTCCTTCCCATCTATGACACATTGTTCGTCACAGTGCTGTCAGCACAGTGTAATAAGAATTAGCCCAAAAAGAGGAAAGACAATTTGTATTTCTAGCAGTCTGCTTAAGCGGAGATGCTCTAATATCGCTGACGTCATTTAAAGGACGATAGAGGCGTACTGTAAATCGGCAATGTAGAAAATGACATGCTGGATCTTATTGTGTGGTACGTTAAAACTGGGGCTGGGTGAAGCTAATATTACAATATTAATCAGAATATTTTCTTACATCAATATCTATCATGATATTTAGTAAAATTACCAAATTGATTTTCAATACAATGAAGCCTCTTCCACTGTTATGCATTATATCAGACAACTCTTCACGTGTTACACAAAACACTTGAACTTGAACACTTCTTCTTTTAATTCAAACCAAATTGTGTAACTCAATAACCTGGTATGATCATAGAGCTTCAAATCAAATCCACTTACATTGGTATTATGTTTTGCTGTCACTGATGTACATTGTTGAAAATGTGTGCTGAGTATTAGCATGTGTTTTAAGTATTTCTAACATATTCCTAATTTATTTTGTCATGTTTTATGTTCACATCTGTGTGTTTGTTTCATGTGGCTGCAACACAAATCTTTACTGGGGGGCAATACATTTAAAGTTGAAAGGTTGCGAACAATACTGATTATAATTATTTCAGTATTATGAAACCAAATAATTGAACTGTCGTGCACAACAGACACCTTACGAGGAAAACTTTCTGGACTGCACAATTGCACTGTAAATACACCAGTATGATGCACTCGCTTCACTGATATTTCTTATTCATACTCTTTAATTGATTTATTTTGTATCCAGTGTTACTGTTTTTATGATCGATATTGTTCTTACTAACAACTAGCACTTTGGGGAAAAACATTTCGTCTTTATTATGCTTGCAAATACATGAAGGAATGTTAATAAAGGAAATCTTGAATCTCATCATTCGCCCTTATTATTAATTGAAGTTGAATAAAGCTTAGATTAAAGGAGTACTTTTGTCCGAATTAATAGATTTTTACAGAGTCGTGGCTGTTTGTCTTTTAATGCTCAGACTGCACCCATAGCTCCCCTGCTGTTTTATTCACCATTAAACTACATCACTGGATGCACAACAGGCTTCAGTCAAGGCTCTGCTGCTGCACTAATGCTCTGCCCCCCCCAGTGGAAGATGACCCCAGTGATTTGAAACCACAGAGGAGTAATTCAGTATTCTGCCCTGTCTCAGCTTTCAAATATAGGTGTCTCTTAGAACATAGTGCCTTACAAGGTTAAGTCCCATCAGAACTCAAGACTGCTGTTTTTGACCCATGACCATCCTCCCAGACTCCTTTCCCTCTTTGGACTCCCTCTCTTTCAGTTAATTATAGTAATGAGGCTGCCTGGGTCACAGTAGTGTTTGCTTATTGTTCTTACTTAACATCTTTGCCTTTAACCATGACCACGCCAGCAGGAAGCACTTAGCATATTAGCAAAACCTTATGTTTGGTGTGTATCGTTTCTTACCACGTCTCTCCTTTTCCCCGTGTGTTTCCAGACATGGTGATGACCTGATCGTAACGCCTTTTGCTCAGGTAACTATCCTACTGTCTGTAACCCAAAATGAGTCAAATGTCACCACTAATTCTTATTAAGCAGTGGGGACAGTACAGTTGCTAACAAGGATTAAGGAAATGTGAATAAATCAGTCCGAAGCGCAAAGTTTAGACAAGCGTGTAACATATAAATGTATAATTCTATAAAGTTTAACTCGATATGATTACAGATTTGTTGCACTACAACCAAGCAGAAACTGTTAAGAAAAAAGTACAAAAGATTTTAAATAAATTTGGTAGAAAGGATCCTAACAATTATCTCTTCCTCTGCTTTTGTAGGTTCTGGCAAGCCTTCGAAGTGTGAGGAATAACTTCACTGTACTGACCAATGTCCAGTGTGCCTCCAGCAAGTAAGTGCCAATGAATCGTGACCAGCAGAGACCACTTTTACGTGGCTTTTTTTCTCTAATAGTTACTTCAGTGACCTGCTTTGAGTTCACATTTAATGCAGTTTGCCGACTCTAAAATTCAGAGGAGCCAGATGATAATAAAACATGAGCTTTATATTTTTTTAGAAGCCATCATAGGAGCCTCAAAAGAGTATTAGAAATCAAGTTAAAGTCCACTCTAGACACATTCTTTGGATTCCCTTGTGGCAGAGTGCAAAATGCATTTGAAAGTGACTTTTAAACAATATAAACATGAATTAAATCTTGTGGAAGTGAAACTGAATCAGACCTCTGCTTCTCCAAAATAATTTAGCCTGTTCACAGCTTTTAAAAGCACTAAAGAAGTCACAGGCATTTGGGGCAGCATGTGCACGCAATCTGCAGTTCCATCATTTCTCCACAAGGTGGCCGTATCGAGCTTTAAACAGATTGAGGTGTGACGTCTGACACCGCAACTGTTTCGACCACTCACAGTTGAGCAGCTGAATTAGCCTAGCAAACAACCACAGCGCATGCCTTGTGCAAAGTCACAAAAATACACACAAAGACACAAAATGCAGATTTCGATCAGTGGAGGTTTAAATGTTTTAGAGTGAGGATTTAATAACAAACCGAATGTAACTTGATATTATGCCAAAATAAAAACGGGATTGTAATTTTAGAACCATCATTCCTCTTTTGTCTCTTGAGAAATGTTCCAACTATGTTTCAGTCAATTAAAATGCTCTATCAGGAATTTTTCTGTTGTGGTGAGACACAAACACACCCACAGCTACTCACACAGATGGAATGCCTAATTGGTATGCATTTAAAGTACTTGTTGTCCCCATCAGTATTTATTCTGCACTATGCAATATGATGCATATTTGTTTCTCACATATAGAGAAGTAGAATTTGGAAATAAACAGGAATCATGACACACACACACACGTCTCACAGGAAACCTAATACTAGCCACATGGTTTGCTATTCACATACACATATTCCAGGAGTGCAGCAACAGTAGCATGGATTAAAAGCTCCATGTGTGAGTAAAGGCACATTGTATTCAGTAATTAGCATATTATTTAGATTAAAATGTAACGTGATAATTTTCAACTCGACGATGCACCACAATATGGTTGGTATAATAGTTATAAAGCACGTTACACTTTCCTAAAGTCAAAGATGACGTCATCAAATTGCTTGTTCTGCCCGACCAGCCAAAACCCAAAGATATTCCGTTTACAATAAACTAATACGGAGAAAAGCAGCAAATCTTCACAACCGAGAAGCCGAAACATTGGAATGTGTGTAATGTTTGGTATTTTTGTTTGCAAAGTTGCATTAATGATTATTCGTTTAGCAGAATAGTTGCTACTTGATTTTCTGTCAATTGACTAATCGATTAATCGACTAATCCTTTTAGCTCTAGTCTATTCAAAGCAACACTGCAGCAGCAGTCCCCTTCAGCATCACACCTCCCAATGGAGGTAAGGCAAGATGCAGATACACTGGAAATATGTATGTAGGACATCTTTCCCTCTACTGTCATTATGAAGGCTTATGTCTGTGTGTGTGTGTGTGTGTGTGTGTCAGTTTCTAAAGATGCTGAGAGCACTCCCCTCTACCACAGGCTGTATTTACACTCAGTTTGCTGTATTGAATACCTGAAGCCTGTCTGACCTACATTCAGCTCTGACACCCATACATAGACAAGAGCAGAGACTAAAACACACACACACACACACACACACACACACAAGTACACATGCATGGACCAACATGTTCATGCACACATATCCACACACAAGATCAGGCAGATGATCAATGAGTTGCTACTGAAAGGAAACGCATCAATACACTGTCAGCTACGCACTCTCCAGCTGTCACTCTCGCTCTCACACACACAACACACACACAAACAGTCTTTTGACCCGTCGAGACAAGTCACTCATTTTTTATTGATGTCACTTTTTTTTTGTGATTATCATATTTTTGGGGGGACAGCTTCCAGTGCAACGCCTGTTCCTGAATTGGCCTTTGTACAAAACCAGACAAATAGCAAACAGTCAGTGATTTAGAACACTCACATTGAGATTTTGACCATTTATTTTAACGATTACACACATGTTAGTTTGGCGGCGTGGCTCTGCTCATGTGATGCTCTAGAAAAACAAAACAGAGCAGGCTTGGCACGGACTGTCCCTGAGCTCACGACCCCCACGGCGTAGACTGAGATACCCAACATTAGGTGACATAAACATGAACATGTATCTAAAGAAAATCATTCACATACATTTAAATGTTAATGCAGGAGGAGGCTGGGGAGGTGCACTGCTAAAAGCAGTGCGGTTGCAGAGCTCCACTTCTGTGTATGCAGAGCTTTAAAAGAGGTGTTGGTAGGCGGCTTTCTTACCTCTTTATGATAAGCTAAGCTAACTTGCTGCTGGCTTTAGCTTCATATTTACCATACAGACATGAAAGTGCCATTTTTCCTGTCAGTTAACACTTGGCAAGAACGTGACTAACTGTATTTCCCAAAATGTTCAATTATTTCTTTAAGCCTTACTGTGAGGTGCGTGGGTTGGGTGAACCAGCCCTTTAGGGATGAAGATTATAAACGCCATATATGTAGAGTATTTTTTTGATTTCGTAACATCCTTCTTTTTCTGTCTTTCTTTCCTTTTTTCAGGAGGTCTCCTGCAGCAACAACTCAGCCTCCAATCACCAGAGTTTGTCTCCCAGGTAAGAAGCTCAGAGGAATGTCCTGCTACGTGTCGGACTTCTGTAAAGCTGCGTGAAGAACATGCCTTTTTTTACCTATCTGGATTATATCTGGATCGAACTTGCTCCTGCCACGATTTTTCTTTGTTCTCATTATTCTCGCCTCCTCCCTCCCTGCCGCTCTCCTTCGTCTCGTCCTTTGCTCATGAACTGGCGTACGTGACGACTTTCACTTTTTTCGCCATCTGTCTCCAGCTCCAACGTTGTAGGCCAGACTATTTTGTCATCAAGCTCATTAACCTTGTTCAAACTGGTAGTTCAGACAAACACTCATGAGGCATGCAGACTCACACTCACACACAGTATGGTCTATTAAAGCAGCTCACTCAAAATATAACAACAAACCTCCCTTTTTTTCTTTCATCACGTTTGATTTCAAGCAGCTGTGTGTGTGTGTGTGTACAGTATGTGTGTGCATGTACATGTCTACGCCATTAAGAGGCAGTGTGTGAGTATGTGTGTATAAGCACATGACTATGAGAACTATACATGTGAGTGTGTGTGGTTGCAAAGTGTGTATTGCTTGTGAATCTTTTTCTGTTTAATTTTCTCCGTGCGATACTGGGATCTGTGTTTGCTCACTGGCTCAGCCAAGGCCGATAGCTACACACTCAAACTCACAGCACACACATTCACACAAATACAGAGAGACACATTAAATGAGTCTGGTTTTCAACACACTTTATGTGCATCTGTGCTTTGTTATACGCAAGTGTAGTTACAGATGCGTTTTTGCATATCCTGACATTGTGTGTGTGTGGGCGTGTATTGCTATGTTTGTGAGGAGCAATTTCAGTTTTAATAAGATTGTAGTGAGAACATTTCTGCATTGGGAGGAATGGTCAAAGGACCGTTTGAAAGTTAAGACTTGGTATTGGTTGAGGTTAGTTTTGAGGTTAGGCATTAGTTATGTAAGGTTACACTTAGGGGCTAGGGAAAGGGTCCTCAAAAGTATAGAAAGACAAATGTGTGTGTGTGTCTGTAGGGTGTTAGTCTACTTCAGTTTGATGTTAGACTAGGAATTAAGGGGGTTTCTTTCTCACATTTAGCCACATCGAAAGAGTGATGACATTTACAAAAACGGGATTTCAGAAAAAAACTAAACTTAAAGCAGCTATAATGAATATTTTTGTAATAACAATGTATCAAATGTGAAAACAATGTGAGAGACGTCGCTCGTAATGAACCTACAGAGAATTACCGCCTGAATCTGCAGCGGCCCTTAGCTTTACGGAGCTTTATAGCTTTGGAAAAAAGCGTCTGCTAAATGACTAAAGTACTAGAATTTCATGTACCGATCCACCACACATACAGTCAACCGCACAGCAGGCCTTATTATTCGTCCGATATTAGTGGCTCGAATGAGCTGAGGTGACAGCACTAACACCACCCACCTGTCACTCAAAGTGTCCACGCCCTTAGTGATGCAGAACTTTCAGCCTTAATATAATTTAAACAGGTGAGTTATAAAACAGTTCACCCTCCTCAGAGTTGTCATGAAGGGGGAAATGAACACAGACCAAAACGTTTTTTTTACCAGGCTGTGAACATGTTTATTTCTGCTGTAAAGTCGGGCATTTTAACTTTTGGAGCCAACCTAAAGTGGCCATTTGATGAATTCCAGTTTTTGACACTTACGTGTAGGCTTCATTTTTTAGACCCGGAGGGTGCCACTTGGTCCGGCCACAACGTCACTCTTTTGGTTCACTCTCATAGCGTCGTGTTTAGCTGTGGCAGGAAGCTGTTTTCAGCAAAAAAGCTCTAAAAACCCAGTGCTGCACATCACCTGCTCTGCACCGAACAGCAGATAGACACAATTAGCGAGTAGCTGGTGAACGTAGTGAAGGATTTAGCTGCTCAGCAGTCAGATATTTCCCTCAGCAGTTGGTAGAGACCAAAAACAGAGCTAAAAGAGAGTGAATATTGGACTTACATTCGCCAGGTGGCCAGACACATGACTCCAAATGAATAATAGGGTTGCGCCGTAACTTTTGAATATGTAAAGAAGCAACTGTTTGCTCACAAGTTCACCATATCTACTTAAAAAGCACAATGTGTTTCCACTGCTCCCAAATGTCCCCAAACATTTTTGGTGACTTTTAAAGTTTATTTTTTTATTATTTATATGTTCATTCATTGCATTAGACTGTTTTTTATTCCAGTGCAGATGAAAAATATAACGGACAGGTCTTAGTCACTCAGACAAGCTTCGTATGTTTGTGGAAACCGTACTGTTGATTTAAAGTCACTCCACCCAGAATCTGGCTTTTGTAGTAGCAAACACGTACCTCCTGGAACATCAAATGGTAGCTGTTAAAAGCTTGTATTATCCTCCTTCACCGAGAGTACCTCAGTGGCTGTGGTCCCCTCGGATTATGTCAGGTTGTATGTTGTAATCCTAAAAGTAACAACTTTTCATGGCGCCGAAAAGTTAAATTTCTTAAATCACTCTTGCTTCATAATCTACTCCCCTGCTTTCCATTCAAAGGCTCAGTGTGTCCCAAACACTCAGTTTTTTCCAAAATCTGTGTTGTTACCGCAGGACCACAATGTTTTGCGTAAGACGTGAATAAAATGAAATACAAAACAATACATACATGTGCACTGTGTAGTATCTTTGTGCATGTGATCACCAAAATGTCACATGTGGATTATGTGCATTCTGCTGAAAACAAATTATGTAATAATATATTTAATCTGGAAGGCATTGATAAAAAATATTATTAGTTCTTTTGATAAAACGTATCAGTCCTTTAACCTCACATCTGTAGGCAAATGTTCCCACACTCTAGGCACTAACAGGGACATGTGTTGTTGTATAAGGAGAGAAAGAGATGAGCAACAACGAAACTGAGAGCAGTGAGTGTAGTTAACCATGAAACAACCAACATATTTTATATGAAACCATCTTGGGTCAGATATGACATCAAAGTAGACTAGTAAAAATTAAGCCTACGCCAGTTCCGCAAAAATAACGATGTTTATTAAAACTTGTCCCTTGTTGTATTTATTATAAACGTACACACACAAGCTTTACTGACCAGACTGTTTTATACATTTGTGTTGGTTTGTAGGTGTTAGTACTGAAATATATAAGTTCATGATGTTGAAAAGAAGGCAACAAGTTACTTGGTAGTCTATGTTTATACTCTGTGTGCATGAGTGTGTGGTGACTATAAGCATTAGTGTGTGATGGTATTTAAAGTTTGCAATTGTGGATTGGTAAGCTGTACGGTTCGAATAAGTGGTTTATTGTTGCATATATGCATCATTGTGAGTAATGTGAGTGTGTGTGTGTGTGTGTGTGTGTGTGTGTGTGCTCTGTGGGGAGGTGTTCCTGTGGCTCTGATTGACGTCAGCATGCCTGTATGTGGCTTCTGTTGACTTCCTGTCAAAGCAGATGGACTGAGTTTTCACTTCCTTCTTCAGAACCGCAGCTCATCAGGTGCTCTGGGTTTGCGTGTGTGTATTAGAGAGGTTGGCAAAATGTGTGAGTATGCGTATAAACCTGCTCCATAATGTGACCTTTTTGTGTAAGGGCAAACAAGCTCGTCACTAAATAATGCGTTACAATCAACTTTCTTTGTTTTGTCACTAAGTTTAAGTACGACTGACTGCAGGGAAACAGTCGACTCGTCATCTATATGCAAAAAATGTCTTTAATTTTCTCCATGTGCAGTTCTGAACCTGGTTAACGATGAAATGAGTGTATAGTATTTTAGGCTTAAAGGCTCATTAAAGGATGAGGCTGTCATTTTATCTTTTAGTTGTTATCAACAAATCCCATGAAAAGATTAAAACCATATAGAAATGTATTCTTCTAACAAGTATTGTCTGCCACAGTCACAACCTGATATATCTTATTTCTGTCTTAAACACATGAAAGAGCCATACTGATGCGTTTGGATATGTTCCTTATTACTATACTGTAAACTCAACCAGTGTAGTTGTGTTTTCACCTCAGCTTATTCAATTAAACAAGCAGCATAAAGAAATAACCTGTGCTGAAGAGTTTTTTCAGAAGACACTAAGAAAGAAAATTTCCCAAAAATTCCATCACTATGGTTTTGAATAGTTTTGTATTTTTAAACAACTTTAATTTCATAATGCACAGCCTGGCAGTTGCTTTTAGTTTGTTATTCAGGGTTTTTAATCTTAAATTTTTTCTTACTTTATTTTTTTTCTATTTCAGTCTTGTTATTGTATTACAAAGTTTGGTTACTGTAACGCTTTTGTTCAATAACACATGCCTTGCACTTTTTACAAATCACAAATGGCAATTTGTGAAATCTAGACTAGGAAATTGATTAATCGTTAAAGTAATTTTTTTTCCAGCAAAAAATGCCAACCATTTTTTGGTTTCAGCTTCTATTATTTGTAATATGTGATATTAAATCGAAATTTCTTTCAAGTTTCAACTGTTAGTTGGTTAAAACAAGTAATTTGAAGACATCTCCATTTCGGTAATTGTGACTGAAATTTTTCACTATTTTCTGGCATTTTATAGACCAAAGAAAGGATTAATCAATAAAATAATCACCAGATTAATCGATAACAGAAGTAATTGTTAGTCGTAGCCTCAGAGTAAATATATTTGTTTATTTGTATATGTACAGCATTGGTACATATACCTACCCTATGTATGTAATATTTGTGGATAACATCTGAGGCACAAAGGCACATGATATTTCAGACTTAGCCGCACAGTTAAAAGGATAATTGAATTGCTCTTTAGGGGATTTATTGATACACATCTGTACTCTTAACCCTAACGTATGAATTCGAAAGTTCTCCTAAACATGTTTACTTACATGGTAAACATGATATGATGATGCAGGATTTCACTGCTAAACGCTTTACATCACATCCTTGTCGTTTAGTTGTGTGCAGTCAACAGCTGCCCCTCCGAGAATCTCCCCTCAACTCTTGTGGCCCTACAAAAACACACATCCACAGCCATACCTGCCTCTGTCTCTCCCACCTTCCCTCTCTCTCCCACCTTCCCTCTCTCTCTCATTCATTGTCAGCCTCTGTCCAGCTTTCATTTCACCCTTTTGAGTCTTTATTTGTCCTTTTCATTCATCTGTTCATCTCTTTGACTCTCTTTATTGTCATCGGAGGAGGGGGAGGGCAGGAAGTGTGAGGCAGGAAGAGAAGATCAGATTGTTCCTGTTTTGCTGTCTCTAAACTGTCGAAACTTGACGGAAAAGCCAATAGGAACTGTGTGTAGATGAGGTGTGTGTGTGTGCTGGTGTGCATGAATGTCTGCGTCAACCCACAAGAGAAAAATAGGATGCAGAGAGACAAAGGCCTATTGTCTGTGCCCACACACTGCACAAACATGCACATGCTGATACAATGATATGATACATGAATACCTACAGTTTTACTGCATAACATTCACTTCAACCTGTTTCTCCCTCTCTCAGGGCACACAATGATTTCTTTTTTTTTTTTTCCAAATCTCTATAAACAGACAGATAATATAAAGCCAAAACTGCATATCATGAGATGAAAGACAGGTGTCCCTCCTCTGAGTGAAATGGATGCTCTGCTCAGAACAACTCCAAAGGCACACAAAAAGATTGCTCAATAGTCTGGCCTCAATTTACCATTTTTTATACAAATATGATATACCGTATAAGAAGTTAGATTTATATTATATATAATATGTATTAATTCATATGGCTTATATATAATATTACATGATATTTAATAATATGATCAACTGAGCCTGTGCTTTATCATTATATAAAAGTTCATGCTCGAAGCTCCTTAGATGGGGATATTTCAGTTCCCCCGAGGTCAAAGCTGGCTTCAAAGGGGCATCTTGGTAGCTTACTGGTTAAGATGCATACCATATAAGTACAACATCCTCAGTTCGATTCAGCTAGGGATCTCTGTTGCATGAGCACCACCATGAATTTGACCGGTTATTATTTGGCTCATGCAAAAATGGTTGGTTGAACCGAACTGTTGAGCAGAGGTTAGTTAGTAAGCTATTAGTTAGGTTAGGTAGAGTCCCATCAAAAACGCTTCCATATGCGCTGTAATCTTGCACCGTAACTCTGTGAGGCCACTGTGACCCACTCCGGACACACATTTTAAATAAGATTGATATTTTACCCACTTATTTTAAAACTGTTTTTGAGTTCTTAAAACATTTTTTTCACCCATTTTTATGTGATGTGCTCATGTGCACAAGAGTTTTTATCTTGTGTTTTTGTGTTTCACAGCTGCACAACCTATTGCCCTTTGGGGACAAATAAAGTGATTTATTTATGGAGGTTGAATGATCACTTTGGCAGAAGTGGCATAGCATAGCATGCAGTGTGGGATATTCAGTTTTAGTTTTCAAACCAGAGTTTAAATAGGAAAAGTATGTATCACATGAAAACAAAAATCACAAACAGGCTCTTTGTAACAATAGGATTTAGTTAACACCAGATTCTCTCAAATATCTAGACGATATGGCTTGGATAGGAATTCGTATTGACACCCGTCTGGTAGATGAGTATCATGTTTACTATTAAACCAACCATCTATGTTGTTATGGGTAAGCCAAAAGTTATATATGTAAATTAGGTGCCTTTTCTAGAAATGTTCTACCCTGGTTCAGGCAAGTTATGATGCACTTTAGTCCTGCAGGGTGCCATTTTTTTGTCAGTGTTGTATTTGTTGTTTGTACTACATACCTTTTTAAAATTGTGAAATGAATTCAGAAAACTGGGTATGGACACTGAACCACAGCTCCTAAAGGCCACCAAGTCAACGTTGCTGCGTATGTTTTAATTGAGCTGAGGGTGTGTGTGTGTGCTGAGGGCATGTTATGCAACCTGGACCAACTAACTTTACTAACTTACTATTCTATTCAGTGGTGAGTGGAAATAGCCACAGAGCCATTTGTGCTGTTAATTATATGTTTGCCAGGACGTTGTGTTCTATTGCTTTACTGTCACGCCATTAAACCACAAAGCGCACACAGTAATGTTGTCTAAGCTAAATGTTCAAACTTATTCTCAGTGTTAGTATCATGCTTCAATTGTGACCAGTGCCGTTCTCACTACACAGTAACCTATGGCATACTGGGTAGGAAAAATACTGTACAACACTGTTTTTTCTCACAGGAGAAACTTGGAGATGGCACAGATAATGAGGTCAGTCAATTAATTGGAATTAAAGATTGGGCAGTACGGAATTAAATAAAGAAAATGTAAGTAGATTTCTACACAGAGCTTTCTATATGATAAAACCTTTAAACCTTTAAAATTTTTATTGACTACAAATCACAGTTTTCAGACATATTTGGCAGTATGCATGTTTCAGACTTTTTTTTACATTTGGTCCTCAGATTTCAGTGTCTTTCAACACTCCAGTTATTGAATGTAATAATGAAAACTGTAAAAGAGGCTCAATGTTTTTACAGAGGTATTATCACGTCACAATCACAGGTTAGTGAGGTCTTGCTCACACATGAGCTGTAAATTTCCACATAATAGAGATCCCCTGACTCAAAGCAGCTGTTTTGTGTCATGGTGTCATAACAGAGCCAGGAAATATTCTACCCCATTTCTACGGCATTTAGCTGTGAGAACCTCACAAAGGTAAGACCCGACTTCCTGGTCAAGTCGACCTCTGTGATGAAACGCTGTCATACAGGATATATGTGAGGCAAAGGGCTCTTGAACTCTCCCGACCTTATTCACATATACGCACTGTGTGTGCGCGTATGTGTTTGGCTGGTCGGTAGTGTGGAAAAGTGTCAACGAGTTTGCTTTTTAAATCCCATTGTGCACTTCCATTGTGTAGGTGTTTTTGTATGAGGCGTGCAGGCCCCCCATGACATTTTCCCAAAAAGAAGCCCTATATATAGCCCTAATAAAACGTTATCTCAAAGATAGGAGCTGTTTGGGCAACACTAAACAATAAGTAGGAGTTAACTGTATAGGTGAAAGGTTTCTGGACAATGTGGACCTGTTATGTAGGGTAAAAAGCACTGCACACACATTTGCCGTATATGGTATGGTACACACATAGGGCATGCGCAAGGCTTATGGGATGGACAGTACGGTCTTATCAACGGCTCTCTCTTTGTCTCAGGAAATTCTTACTGAACTAGCTGGGTCTTAGGTAAAAGCTTGTTATGAAAACACAACCGTGGATAAAGACAGCGCTGCTACTATTTTTGGTAATCAATGCTTTGGACGTTCCCTGTCTGTACAAGAGGCAGGGTTTGAACAGGATCCGGGATCACCCAGATTGGGAACCGGCACCCATTTCATTGGATCAGGCACCTCCTTTTATCATTTGTGTAACATTTAATGTTATCTGTTCTGTCATTCTTTTATTTCAAATTGAAGTTACTCTTAAATCGCTTGTTTACCTATTGTGGATGCATTTTAAATCTGTTTCTAATTTAAACATTTTTTTTTAAAGAGAGAGAGAGTTCAGGTCATGCAGTGAAGCCTGAAGCATGTGAGTTTTTTGCATGTCACCTGAGATGTGACTTGAATTAGGATACCCTCAGAAACCTCGAGGAAACTGGTAAAATATCAAAAAACACAATCAGATTTGCTGGAGTCAACCAGGGAAGGGTTAATTATATCGGTATTCAAATTGTGCATCTTTTATCCAGGAGGATCCTCAACTAATCTTGTGAGCTCTGGTTTTAGTGATCAGTAAAGAACCAGATCAGAAAATAAAACATAAATGACTTAACCTTTCATGAGCTGCAAACCCAATTTGATGAATCTTAAAACAACCGTTATCCTCAACTTTTAAGGTATAAGAATGTGTCATCCTCCATTGCCCATTCTCTGTTGCATAACATCAACCAAAAATCCACAATTTCTGTTTGTTATTCTGGGCTGCAACTTTCCTGCACAATTTCAACAAGTCACGGAAACGCATGTAAGATTTGTTTTATCTGTGCCAAGCAGGGTTTCAGAGAGAAGGGCAAAGGGCAAGGAATGAAGAATACCTTATCAATCTCTTTATGAATGTTATTCAATACAGGCCTTATACAGTGCAACCCTGCACTCCCTGCACCATTTGGCATCCCAGTGCGTGCAGGAATGCACTGTGGAGGTCACCGAGAGGAGGACAAGAGAGACAGAACAGGAGGAGGGATGAAAGGAGGACATGAGGAGTGATGAGGTGAGAGGGCAGGAGAGATAAGGGTTGTCTTGAGGAGGAAGGAAGAATAAGCAAGAAGGTGCCAGAGAACATATGATGCAGGGAAAACAGGAAAGAGGGCTGGAGATGAGGAGCCGGAGGATCTAAAACGAAAAACAAGCGGAGAAAAAAAACCAAATTCTCTCTGTGATTCAGAACTTCTCACCTGTCGTAAGTGGTGTGTAAGTTTAAATACAGTCATGTAAATGGACTGTACTTGTAGAGCGCCTTTCTAGTCGTCCGACTACTCAAAGCGCTTTCACACTACATATCAAATTTACCCCATACACACACATTCATACACTGATGGCAGGAGCAAACTGCCCATCAGTACAAATTAAACTAATCATTCACACACACTGACACAACGAAGGCGCAGCTTTGGGTGCAATTTGGGGTTCAGTATCTTGCTCAAGGATGCTTCGACACATGGCTGGGGGAAGCCGGGATCGAGCCACCGACCTTCCAAGTGGTAGACGACTGCTCTGCCACCGAGCCACAGCCGCCACAGCTAAATATAAAGCTAACCAGCTAACCAGACTGAGACATGGGATAAATTAAACAGGGTTGCAACAGTCATTCTAGCAATAAACAACTAATGAAGCCAAAGCTAGCTGCCCAAAGGTCCAACCACCATCTTGACGATTGTCACCCATCGTATGGCCTACCATAAACACCGGATACATTTTCTTCTAAATAAAACACTTTATTTGTTGCAGGTGATGCTAGTTTCAGCCATATACCGGCACTGTGTTTCTTTTAAACCTCCACTGTTTTTGTAGTGTGCTTATTGCAGGAGAATGTCCCTAATGTCCCGAAGTGTGAATTTTGATCTGTATGCTCTGTTTTGGGGAAACACTGTTGATGTGTGTAGGCTGGTTAGCCATAGAGAAATTAATGGTTTACTGTGAAAGAAACCACAGTTAACCTGTCTGTTAAGAGCCACACAAATATAAACTGTACAAATACATAAAAATATATACTTTTTTTTTTAAATCATCACAAATGGCTACTTTTATGTAGACACTACAGTGTCCCGACGTCGAGCCTGTCCCAGGCCCTTTTCTGCATTTTTGTACTAAAGCCACCACATAAAACAACTGCAGACATTAACCAGATCAATGGGTGATTGTTATATTCTTAGGTTTCAATTTGTTTTAGGCTACTACACTCTAATGACCCATCTAAAAACAGTCTTCCTTGAGGGACTACTGGCTCCTGCCAACTCCAAAGAGAGACAAATATCTGCCAGGGTGACCAGTGTGTTCATCTCACTAACGTAAGTGTGTATGCATGCACATAGGGGAAGATTTGATTGATTGTTCAAGAGCAATGCATGTTAAAAAACGACCTTGCGTCAGCACTATCACTGCATTTAATCAGGGCCTGTCTTGAGTCTTGGAATGTCACATAGATGCTTTAATCCTCTGCTCACTTAATACTTATTTCCAAGAGAAAATGTCTAACCTTGTGCTTTGTTTATTTGTTAAATATGGCGTTGGAGTGGAATGAGGCTGTATCATCCATCAGTCAAAAGTACCAAGGTGGGAAATGTCACTGTGGAAACAGGTGAAAATTTGACGTCCTTGGATCTGCCAACTGGAAGCTGTTAACCAAAGAAATGTTCTAACATAGGAATTTACTAATGCTTTCCTTTGGACTCTGGAATCACTTGTCAGAAACAACATCTACATTCCCTTTGGGGCAACAAATCATCTTTGGTTGGTGAGGTAATGCTGGCCCATAAACAGCCCAGTGGTCTAGATATGGCATTGGTTCAATATCATGGCAGGGCTAGCATGTCTAAATGTCACAGATACAGTATCTGCCATCCAATCATTCTGTCTCTCGCCTCACACTCTGGTGTGTACGTCCACAAAATGCCAAAATGAGCAGTTGCCATGGCAGCAACTCCCTCTTTTTCCCTCCAACCCTGACTCTATTCTGGTCAAAGTAATGCTCTACCTCCATAACCCCCCTTCTCTCTTTCTTTTCTCTCTTCTCTGCTTTCTCCAGGTGTCCAAGTATTGAGAAACATATTCTTGGCCCTGTTTCAATCTACGCTGGTAGCTAATAGGGCTCAGTATTTCTGTCCCTGGTCATCTTGTGTTACCTGCCCTCTTAAATATTTCCCGCTCCTGGCTACTTTAATGGCCTCAGTGGGGCTCCCAGAGCAGTCTGGCTACTGTGCAGACCCCCGAATATTATGTTAAACAAGACAACTGCAAAGTCATCCTGCATCATGTATGAAGGTTTGAGGCCATATTTTCGGTCAAAATGTGATTAAATTCCATTAAATAAAGACAAAAACGTTTTAAACATTTCTAAAGCCCACTCACACTGTAGTGTCCTGTCGCCGGGCAGGGTAAGGAGGTGAAACCTTAGAGAAAGAACATGTGAGATGGTTTGGGTTTCTCTGACAGGAACTGTTTAGACAGCTGACAGGAAAGGCTGTGATATCTGTAGAATAATCTCCCCCTCAGATTTACTGCAAGTGCTCTGTGTAAGGTAAACAAGCACAGCGTAGCTGTGTGTATGTGTGCCAGGCCGTGTGTTTTGTTTGTCCATGCCTGACTGGCTATGTGAAAGGTTTTCATGATAGAGCCTTATGCAGGCAACATGTGTATTTGATTGTGTGTGTAAATAATAAAAATACGGAAACAAAATAGCTCCTATCATAGCATCAACAGTAGTGTGTGTGTGTGTGTGTGTTGCACAGCTTGTGGGCCTTTGACAAGATCGCCTGAGCTGTACTGCATACGGTAGGTGACAGGAACATATGTTTATTGGAAACTAAGATGACTGGATATTAGCACATTTTATGCATGTTCCTGGCAGTAGTGGCACATCTCTAGCAGTATGCAGGTAGCGGCTGCTCACTGACAAAAGCTTCAGCCAAGCTTGTGTAAAACAAGGGTCATTCAGTTTACAGCTGCTGCTATTCATTCGCTAATGGTAGAGCATCCTTTTCCAATTATTTCACACTAGGGTTGGAAGCAAGTTATTTTGAATATGCGCTATTTTACTGGTCCAGTTGACCCAATTCAATCCTGTATGGATGTTTTTTTTTTACCAATTTAAGGGACTGTACAAAAATGACTGGGCCTGAGGGCTGAATCAGCAAAGCCCTCGTCAGTGTTATTAATATTTTGGTTGAATCCTACCCTTTACTTAGAAAAGACCGCAACACTACCCCCCATTATGTTCAAATATTATTACAGTATTAATTGGAACAATGTGTTTCATCATTAATAACTAAACGAGCCAAAGCATAAAGAATTTATGGTGCTAATTTAAACCTCAAAAGTGAAATGGAATATGAGTTTTTCCAACAGCACCAAAAAAGAAATTAATTAAAAAAAAAATGTGCATACCCTCTCTTCAGCCAAAAGAAGAATCATTGTAGTCTTCCTCTTATTGATATTTATTTGTTCGAAATGTGGGTAAGTGGGATGACATTTGTTACATTTTCTTCAGTTTCTGTTAACAAAGAGAATCTGTTTTACAGATATACGCTCAGTTTATTAGGTACACCTCGCTAAAACTAAGGCAGCCTAATACAACAGTCCTGTAAAAACTTTTTTAAAGAGGCGTTTGTTGAACTTTACAGTCATTTTGGAAGCTGCAGTTTGTGGTGCTGTTGAATTGCATTGTGTTATATAGAGAGGTGTTTCTGTATGTAAACAATAGAAACACCTGTCAGTATAACACAGTACAATCCAACAAGTTAATTTGATATGGGGCAGGACAATGGCAGGTTTATATGAGACGCTCTTCACCCTAAACCTCTGTTATTATAATGTTGACTCTCCAGGGCGTCCCTGTTTTGACTGAGAGGCAGGATGAGGACAGATTTGTGTCCAGAAATGCGTCAAACTTGGCAGGTGCATTCTGGATGCACGTGTGTGTGAGCGGATGTGTACAGATGACATAACATGAATGCATGTAAAACAACGGTGTGAGTGTTATCTGCATGTGTATGGATCAAGTGTGTGCGTGTGATTGTCAGACAGACACCTTTCTGTCCATGGAAGGAAGTCCACACTGGGCAGTATTGTGACACTAATGAGGAAAGGGGCCACTGGGACAACAGCAACGTCCTCCCACACACACTCCCCCAGGTGTTTCGACACATCCAGCAGGCTCTTTTTCTACAACCGTTCATCCATCTTTCTCCGGGGAAAAATGAGTTCCTTTGGCGTGACAGGGAGACAAAGATCAGTTAGAGCCTGACCTGCGTCACAAACCCCAGCATGAAAACACTGCCATTACTCCATTCACAACTCATCTTAAATCTAGCTCTACATAGTCCTTCTTGATCGAGATCTACTTTGCTGATTTATATAATGTTAAATAAATTGACCTAGCTATTAGATGTATTTTTGGATTAAAATCAAATTTTAAGGCTAGGAGTAAATATAAACATTTTTAAAGTGTAGGCCTGATCAGAGACTGTAAATAAAGTTCTAATTATAGTTTGTCCACATAATGTCCAGTGTCTATTTAATGACAATTTTAGATTGGATTTCTGACCAGATCAGCCTCAGCCGTACTTTGTGTTCAGTGCTGATTAGCAACACGTTAAACTGAGAGGACAAACATTACACCTGCTAAACACTAGCATGTTAGAATTGTCATTGTGAGCATGTTAGCATTTAGCTCAAAGCACCTCACAAAGCTGCGAGCGTGGCTGCAAGGCAAGGAAAGATTATTTATATAGCACATTTCAGCAACAAGGCAATTCAAAGAGCGTCACAGAATACATAAAAAGCATTGGGAAAACAGGACATTTAAATACAGTTAAAAACAATCTGTAGACTCTTAGTCTTGCTAATGGAAGGTTTCAGGGCACAGTAACTTGTATAGAAAGTTTTTATTTCCTTCAATCTATCAGGCAGAGGTGTTTTCAACTTATATTTAGACCTAAGGGGAAATCCAGTGATGTAGTATTTAGGTTTTACTTCTTTTTTGTATATAATTTTTTTTTAACATGGTATGGTTAAAATGAGTTGACTTTACATCCCTGTTCTCAGTTTCAATGCTTAAAGAAACATTTTTAAGGTGTAGTCTAGTACATTCATTTACTCATAAATAACTCCAATACATGACAGATGAGATCATGAACATTCAGAGGAGACATTAACAGGGTAATTACATGGAACGAGGAAACATGGAAAGTAGTGCACTGAAACTGTCAGGTTTACCTCTTAAGACTCATTTTCAGTCAGACGTACAGTTCAAGTCAGCACATACAGTACAGTACAAAATGCGCATGATGTTGACCTAGCACACACCAACAGTGACCTTTTAAATACCTGTGTAAACCACTTCATAGCCACAGTTTAAACAGCTGAAGCACTAAGTAGGGTATCTTGTGTTGGGTTATGCAAGGTGTTCTCCTGGTCACATAGAAGCTGCTTTTGTACGGTGTATCGACAGAGCAATCAGCGTAGACAAAGAGTCTGTTCTTGGCGATTGCAGATAAGACTGTTTACCTTGAGTCTCGCTTGCTGAGAAAAAGACATACCTCCAGTGTTTCCTCTACACTGGAATGTGTATATTGTACCCATGAACCAGTTCTTAATATCTGGCTGTGTGTGTGTGTTTGTGTATACAGTATGTGTCTGTAGATCTTCATCAGTAAAACGCTAATGCTTTTCTCAACAGACAGAGCTCCACAAATCTGCTATTGTCTGTCTCTTTTCTGTTTTTGTGTCCTGTGTGTACCTGTGTTTGTGTGTGTGTACAAGGTGGCATAATTCAAACAAAGCTTTGTGTTTGTTCATTTCTCCCTCCCTGATTGAAGGTGCAAACTAGCACGCATATGCACTTAACATTTTCTACAATTAGTAACATATCTATTTAAGTGGAACATGTTTGTTGTGTTGGCACTAGTGTTTTTATTGTTCACCCACATAAATTGGGAGGGTTCATTTGACAAATAAGATTTTGGTCCCGTTTTGGTCATAACCACAACATGTTTTCCCTGGTGGGGTGGGGTATGTGATTCTGATCCAAATGAATCCTCTCTGCCTGTTAACTTTGCAGCACTAAGGAAAAACTGCCTCCCCCAAAAAAATTATATAAATCTCAGGAAAGAGCAACAGAGGAGGGATCCCTCTCCCAGGGCAGACAGACATGCAATAGAAGTCGTATGTACAGAATAGATTCATAACAGAAAATCATAGTACCTACAATTAAGATGAACTTATAGTATACATAATTATGATGAAAAGTGTGGTATGTAAAACATAAGGGAAGAGTAACGAGCCCGACCCGACCCACTCGCCCCCTCCACCGGAGACACAGCAGCACTGTTCCAGCAGATCACTGCAATCACAGATCCAGACTCTGCATCTCCGGAGGCAGAAATACCCGCTGAGCGTGACAATAAGAGAGAAGAGAGGCACGAGAAAGCACAAAACTACGGGAGAGGGAAGAAGTTGGTAACATGCATATATGGGATGAGAATGCATACGGATGGAGAGGGAGAGGAGGAGAGAGGTGCATCATGGGAAGTCCCCCGGCAGTCTAGGCCTATAGCAGCATAACTAAGGGATTGTTCAGGACTCTCCTGAGCCAGCCCTAACTATAAGCTTTATCAAAGAGGAACGTCTTTAGCCTACTCTTTAATGTGGAGATGGTGTCTGCCTCCCGAACCCAAACTGGGATCCGATTCCACAGAAGAGGAGCTTGACAGCTGAAGGCTCTGGCTCCCACTCTACTTTTGGAGACTCTAGGAACCACAAGTAGATCTGCATTCTGAGAGCGTAGTCTTCTAGTGGGGTAATAAGGTACTATGAGCTCTTTAAGATACGATGGTGCCTGACCATTAAGAGCTTTGTAGGTGAGGAGGAGGATTTTAAACTCTATTCTGGATTTTATAGGGAGCCAGTGCAGAGAAGCTAATATTGGAGAAATATGATCTCTTTTCCTAGTTCCTGCCAGTACACGTGCTGCAGCGTTCTGGATCAACTGGAGAATCTTAAGGGACTTGCAGTAATCCAGCCTCGGAGTAACAAATTCATGCCACATGTCAGCCACAGGTCTTCTCACAAACACTGACTCAGTTTCTCTGAATAATCGGTTTTATTTCGGATAAACAGTTTTCAGTTTTCAACTACTTTCTTCTTCTGAAGTAGTGCTAAGTGAATAGCACATATTGTGGATCATCGAGAGTAACCTGGACATTGTTTCTGGAAACAAATAAATTAAAGTGGTCATATTATGCTCATTTTCAGGTTCATAATTTTATTTTGGGGTTGTACCAGAATAGGTTTACATTGTTATATTTTCAAAAAACACTTTGCACATTGCTACAGCACCTCTTTTCACCCGGTCTTGAATGCTACGTTTTAGCTACAGACTGAGGCACCTCACTTCCAGTCGAGCTTTGTTGGGAGTTGCACATACATAGGTTAGGACTATTAGCCAATCAGAAGCAGAGTAGGACGGCTCCTGACGAGTGAGTTAGTGTGATCCAGCCGTTAACGATGGCTTCGTTTCAGCTGTACATGTTCGAGCCCGATTCTGATACCGAAACACAGGCAAAACAACCTGGAGCCGGCTCCACTGGAGCGAGACATTTCAGAGTGGTAAGTGTGGTGCATAGTGACGTAGATACGTTACGGAAGTAAAGGTTGGACTACAATCAAGCTGTTTTCAGGCAGTTCAGGTGCAGTGTTGTCTGTGGGACAGGTTAACTCCCTTTGGGGTGGACTTTGGGCTTTTTCACTTTGCAAACTTATTACGTGCACAAAAAAGATATATAACACAATAAAGGAAAGGGGAAAAAGCCAAAAAGCGTAATATGACCATTTTAATTACATTGGACGCTTTGGATAAAAGCGTCTGCTAAATGACTTAATTCTTCCCTCCACTTGACCTTGAAGTGCCCACTGACAACTGTTTGATTTTTTAATAACTCAAGATTTCCATTACACGGAATTGTAATGAAAGTTTTATGTCATGACAGCCTCCTTAAATCTAGCATAGATAATCCTGGAAAAAATTGTTTGTCGGGATAGTCAGACCACTTTTATTTATCCCTGAACCCTCTTTTTGTCATTGTTCATACTTTATTTTGGAAAGGCCATTGCTGCGGCTTGTGTTTAGGTGTGAACGAGAGATTTGGCTACTTTCCCTTTATTTCCAGCCATAACCCTTCCGGGCAGCCACACTGCCTGCCCAAATATTGTTATTATTATCTCCACTATGAGTCACACGTAGTGGAGATAATGATAATAATATCTGAGAAACATGACCAGAGATCAGAAGAAGAGCGGGAACCACGGCCCAGTATTAAACCACAAGAGCCGTCAAACTGCCTTCTCTCTGGCACTCTACTTTGACTATCCCCTGCCAATAACACTGACTCGCCACTTTGAAATGTAATGTGTATACAAGCCTGGCTACTTTGACAAATGCACGTCCCTCTGTGTGTTCACATCCACAAGTGTGTACGTTTACTGAATCCTTGTTTGCCCAAACGCATCATCAGGTGAAGCTGTGAGTCTCCCTGTGTATTTAAGTGAGAGTCTGCCATCTGTGTGTGTGTGTGTGTGTATGTGTGCACACACTGTGTGACAGATGTGGGTAGCTATATGTTTGCTCTGCGAGAGGAGGTGATGAATATCACGGCCCTCCTCCAAACCGCCTGCTCTCCCGCTCTGCTCAGATCTCACCGTTGTTTATACGATCTGACTCTTGGAGACAAGGTGACGTCATCAATAATATTTTCTACCGGAGCTTCTGCATCATACAGGTTACAGTAAGCGTTTGTCTGTGAATGCGTAACCGTGTAAGCTCACCGCAATATCAGTCCTTTTACTCACAACTTAGACCATATCACCAGTCTGTCAGTGGAGATTACAACAAGCCTGTGTTTACTTGTTGTGGAGACTAGGCTGTAGTGAAAATTAAGGTTTCTGTTTTCCACATGAAGAACAAGTGAACTGAGGGGGTTGTGGCCACGGCTCTAGACTTTGTAAGTTTGACTTGTTCCCATATGCTCTTAATTGCATCCCACTGTCTGTGTCTATCTTTTCCCTCTTGTGTACATGAAGACACAGGAAATTGCTTTCAGACTTTCTAATTGAGGCAAGAAATCAGTAACTTAGCCAAACATGAAGCCAGTTCAGAGAATTATGTGAACATTATGAAAGATTGTATTTGTTTGTCAGGCGTTTGGCATTGTACCAGAATATTTGAGATATTCATTAAAGGTGTTTTAAAAAGAAATACATTTTAAACTTAAGTCAGCTGAATTAATTAAGAGGTTTTCGCCCTGTTTGGAGGCCAATGTGTTGATATAAGACAATCCCAGGATGGTTGAGGGCCTGCATTAATGGCTTTTAGTTAACAGACACAGAGTAACAGAGACAGTAACAGACAAAACGTGATGCTAGGATTTCTAGTGATGAGGGGATAGCAATCTCTGTTTGTTCACTAGTCCAACACTTTGGTCCAGAGTAAATTGCCTCCACATTACTGGATGCCATGAAATTCAGTACAGATATTCATCGTTCCAAATAGATGAAACCCAGTGACTTTGGTCAACCACTAACCTTTCATCTAGCGCCACCACCCTAGCATCAACCGATCAAAATTTCCATTTGTCAAACACGTCAGTTCACGACAGAATGCCACAATTGTATAACTAATGACTGTATTCCTGTCCAGCCTCAGCTGTGTTGTGAGATTAATGCTTAATATACTGTATGCAAACATGATAATAGTAGCATGCCAACATTCAAAATCTTAGCATATTACCATCCCAATAGTACTGATGTTAACATGCTAACTTCCCAGACAGCAAATCAACAGTGAAGTATTGTCAGGCAGACGTATTGAATCTACATTGATGCCTGACATTGAATCCAAATTGAAAGCGCTTGTTATGTTTAATGTAGACATAATGCATTGTTTTAAAATCAAGGAAATTAGAGCTGCACCTCCTGTAACAATTATGTTCATTACCGATTCATCTGCAGATGAATTGTCTTGTTTTGTCAAACCAACAGTCCAACGTCCACGGATATTCAGTTTACAATGTAAAATAGAGAAAACCAGCAAATTCTTAAACTGAAGAAGCAGCAGAAGCAAAGTGTTTTGGCATTTTTGCTAAATCTGCGACTAATCGTTGCAGGAATACTTAACGTACTGGAGGCAGAGAGGGGAGATAAAGGAGGACGGTGGGAGACAAATCCAAAAAAGAAAAAAAGTGTCAGACCTGTTTGGCAGATGTAAAATGTATATTCTAGTTTAAGTAAAATAATTTCCAGTTTTGTCATTTCAGGACAATCGACTTGGCTTTGCTTGCATCGCGTTTATTCATTCCAAACAAAATCATTTACATTCATCAGTTTTCTTCTGACAGCTCAGCCCTGATATTCACCTGAAACAGTTTCACAAGTGCCTAAAAAATGATGCACTCTCCTGTCCTTTCCAGGAATTTGTTGGGGGTTTTTTTGTCTTGTCTCTGTAGTTGGTGATTGATGAGTTGGCAACTGCTGAAACCCTCAGAGAGAGAGAGAGAGATTGGGAAAGGGAGAGAAAGGTAGGGAGGGATGTGTAAGTCTTTTTGTTTAGTGGAAATGTGTTGCATAAGAGCTTAGCTCGTTGCCACATTGTGATGGAAAGACATGCTTATATGTCAATGCCACTCCTGTACTCGCTTTGTCCTTTAGACCTCTCTGTTAGTCTTGCTTTTATTAGTGCTCTTATTGCATTGCTTAATTGATTTTGATAGTTGCATAAGATTTTTTTGCTGTCAAATAGCTGATGGTACTAAATGTGCGTAATCAAAGTTTGGCAGCATCTGTTTACTGTTGTTGTATCAGATGGGCAAGTAAATTAAAGGGCCTCTTGTGTTTGCCCAAAATATGTTGCTATCTCTCCTTGTGTGTTTTATGATGTCATGACATTCACCTGATGTTACATAAGTTTGACACCTGGATTGGGTTGCAGCAGCTATTTTTAAATCCATCACTAATTTTGCGTGTAAAATCCTTCCTAAAATATACTACTGGCTAGTTTCATTCTAGTGATTTGGGCTGCACCAGTAACAGTTAAAAGTTAAGCCAAAAAAATACAGCCTTCGCTAGTTAAGACTTTAGTAATGTGCACATTGGTTGCCAGGAAATATCTTTTGCATGATCCACTCAAAAGCAATCAACGATGTTAACATGAAGTTGCTGTAGCATCGCGAGCTTACAAAATAACTTGGAAAATACAAACAATATATTAAATACACATGTAAAAAATGATTTCAGAGTTGGTAATATAGAGGGAAATATCCTTATGTGTGTTGCCTTGTTGTCTTGGACTTACTTATACACATGCCAAGATGCTCTTAGATCTTACAAATGACCTTGGTGAGTAGTGTGAGAACCAACTCGCAATAAACCGAAAGTTTCCTTTAAAACATACATTATCTGTGCACGTGTGCCTGTTATGCATGTTGCTAGAAACAGGTTGTATTTGTGTGTGTGTGTGTGTGTGTGTGTGTGTGTGTGTGCGCGCGCCAACAGCCGTGTTGTCTCAAATAAGATATAGCAAGGAGCCAGCTGATTGCCATGCCATGTCCAGCATTAGGTCACATTTCACCTTCCCCTGCCCTCAAACTCTCGAGTGTCAGTCAGGTGCCCTAACAGGGTTAAAGAGGGATGGAGGTTTCCATACAGAGTGACTGACATTTTGAGCGTTTCAGAATAGCTTGCACAACCATCCAACCTACTGTGGTCTCACTATACAACAAGAAGGAATATATTTCCAAAAAGTGACCATCACAAGTCATCTCTTTGTGTCTCTCTATCTCCAAAGAATTTTTTGAAAGTCAGACATAAGCTTCTATTGTGGCAGTGGTGACTTCATGGATTAATTGGAAGTAATCCCAGTGTTGAAACGTGGCCAGAAATGACAGGCCTGGGCCCTGCTTTACAAGTCTCCAGTGTCATAGAGAAACTGCATTGCCAAGTATTTACCCTACTCAAAGCTCTCTATACCCGTTGGCACAGACTCCTGCGCCTCCCAGCCAAGGGAGATCCAGAGCTGAGTTTTGGGAAAAGACCCACTTGCTTGTGTGAAGGTGTGTGTGTGTGTGTGTGTGTATCTCCTTGTATATGTAGAGTCTTGATGAAAGCGTTGGATAAGTCATTACGATGTTATCAGTTATTCCACGTCAAATTTGATTCTGCCTGTTGATTGGATCTTTAGCAGTTCTCTACTAAGACAAAGTGAAGCATAACTCGTCATTTCACCATCAGATTAACATCATTCGTTATCAGGTTGACAGAGCTCACTTGAAATGAGAGAACACGTTTCCCCAAAATTGTCTTGGCCCTGAAATGGTAGGTCTGTTGCATTTTCCAGTTTGTAAACAAACGTTCCAACAGTGTCTCCGTGTCCTCTCAGGCACAGCTCGAGGCCAACAAGAAACGTAAAGAGCACAAGTGTCAATTCAGGTCATGACTTTTCTAAAAACCAGATCATAGAACAGTTGTTGATTAAATTCAACTTGCTGCCTCCTTTGCAAGCCAACAAACTGAGCTTCATGTTGGAGGAAAACCGCTGTAATCGTGCACCGCATGAAACTAAAAATGCCGCAAATAGATTCATGATACTTACGATTGTTATGTTGATATTGTAGATGTATCAGGATCTTAATGGGGTCTTTGTGATTTCGGGTAGTTGAGCTGATTTGCTTCATAATTTTGATGACATGGCTACCTTGCAAAATAAACCGCTTCGACTACAGGTATATACTGTACTTTGTTTTCAGTACAGTTCAATTTTCCTCACTCTTGTGAGAGCAAACCAAATTTTGGACTGTTTACCAGTCTGTCTGCAGTCAGCCACGGCTCCATCCAATTATGTCATCTTCACTTATCCCACAGCGTTAGTCATGATTTCATTCAAACTCTGGAAAACCATCCTTCCACATCTGATGTCAAGAGCAAACCGTCTGAGTCAAGCGTTTTCAAGGGGCTCACTGAGCAGGGTCCAAAAGTAGCCATAAAATATTGTTATTGTTAATTTTGTATTATGTGTATTAAGTTTTTGCTTGTTTGTTTTGCAAGTTAGTTAATCTTGTCTCTGTGTTTCTAGACAATTAGCAGTCACTTACAAAAGGGGCCACACTTGGTTTCTATCCTACCGAATATATGTGGCTGATTTACTGATTAAATTACTTGGTCTATAAAATGTCACAAAAAAAAAAGAAAAATGCTTATATCATTGTCCTAAAGCCCAGGATGACAACCTCAAATCTGTATATACTGTATATGTGTTTGAGTTTGTTCATTCGTGGGCAAGCCACTGAAAAGCATTCATAGTACAATGCCACCAACACACACATCACTTCCCTCTTTCAGTAAAAGAGAATAGCTCTTCATAGACAGGGGTTTAATCGATGCCATTTTGGTTTCCTTTTTCCTTTTTCACTCATAAGAACGATAAATATATATACACTTCTTGCTAATGGGACTTCTTTTCCTTCGAATCAGTTACATTTTGTTGTCCTGGATGTTGTTACTTAGCGCTGCACCTAATATTTCACTCTCTGTAAGCAAATATACAACGAATCTCCAAAGACTTCTCATTATGTCACTCACCTTTATGACAACTGAAGGGCCAGCAAATGAATACCATTTGGCTTTGTGCTATTTCAGCCTGACGTGACTCCACTCCAGTTGTTGTTTAGTTATTTTGCTGGAGTCGAATTCCACGTCGGGTTTTAGCTGCGGCCTGCCACAGAGAGAGGGAGCAGGTTCAGAAAGCTGGAAGCATGCACTCTGCAAGTATTTGAATTATGCCATTGACGTCAGCACAGTCATAAAGTAGACGGCTGCCCTTCCCCTGAAGTATTCCCTTGCCAGCAGGCCTGTTCAGCTCAGCGCAGATGGATTGAAACGCTCTGTGCTTCACAGACCGGCTCTTTTGTTTGGGTATTTGTGAAGCACCCCCCCCCCCCCCCCCCCCCCCCCCACCACACCAACACACAACAAACCACCCCCACCTCCCCTCCTTCATTACTCATCCTATCCCCCCCTCCTTCCCCC
>CM022489.1:8916975-8928231 GCA_011952105.1 Coreoperca whiteheadi | reverse complement strand
CCCTGCGGTTGCATTGCCTTTACAAAATAATTACAATGATAAAATACCCCACTTCAATTAAAATACTGCTGATTGTTATCAACAAAAAAAACAAAACATCCAAATCATGGTTTGGTTATCATTACTCTGTGGTAATGCTGATTTTTTGGCAGATGTAGGATCCAGATATCTTTGTTTTTTCTGAAACCACTGTTAGGCCATGAATGCCACATGCCTATTTAGTTGTTACTGGGGGGGGGGGACTTGTATTTAATCTTGATTCAATCAGGAAGTTTCATTTAGCCAATATGGACAAACACAATCAATCTTGTTTTACGTGCTCACCAGTGCCAATAGTCTTTATTGTCTCAATTTGATTGTGTTATGTGGTCTGGGATACACACACACACACACACACACACACGCACACAAATACACTGACACACCATGCTTACCCATCAGAAGGAGGCATGCTGTTAGAGGTCATATGAGGTTTGTCTCAGCTGGTCTTCATATGTTACTGGAGACACTGATCCTTCGTTGCACGCAAACCCCTTCGTCATAGAACCCCTCTGGTGCCTTTCTTCGCGCCACTCAAGTCTGCTCCGTCCCGACCTAAGCCAGCCTGGCTTGGCTCAGTTTCAAGGCCTGCACACTAAATACGGTCAAGATAATGTTAATAAGACAGTCATGTTTTTCTTGACAACAGTTCAACAACAGCTGGAAAAGTGTTGGGACCAGAATGATTTCTTGCTTGGCCTCGATAAAAATGTTATTCAAATATCAAAGCCAAGAAACAGAAGATGCGTGACACATGAACCGAGCCTGTCTTGTTGCATGTCAGCCCACTGAGGTTGTTTACTTCCTCATTATTGGAAATAAAACCTGTAAAAGTGATCTGAGCCCTGGTTTAGAAAGTTCATGCACGCTACTGCCCCTTCCATATTTTCAACACGTAAAATAAATGAACTGATCGCACTCGCAGAAAAAGTTGGGTAGTCTAAATACCTGATTTGTCTCATTTATAACAACAGGGACCATTCAATTTTAACAAAGGCCAGTTTTATACTCTACTCAAATTTATTTCACATTCATCTCTGATCTCTGTATCCATAACGGACTCCTTGTTGACATCTCCTTGGGCAAAACTCTTCTGTGTGTCTGAGGCGCCGCTCCTCAACCCCCCCTGCTCTTTGACCCGTCTTGTGACATGTGTATGACAAGAGAGTAAAGCAAGAGTCTCATGGAAACATATGAGGTAACATACTCCATCTAGAATGATAAAATAATTTCAATAATTGCAACAAATAACCTCAGATTTAAGAAAAACCCATGCTATAAAAGTGAGTCATAAGAAGATATTTGAAGGAGGATACTGCGTTTGCCTGCCTGAGATCTCCAGGCAGGGAGTTCCACAGCTGAGGGGCCCGCACGGCAAAAGCCCGGCCACCTTCAGTCACAAGTCGAGATTTTGGAACCGTAAGTAGGGCCCTGCCAGAGGATCTCAAGCGGTGATCAGGCTCATAGAGAGTTAGCAAATCACAGACGATCCAAGGCTTTAAAAACAAGCAGTAAAATCTTAAAAATCAATTCTGAACCTCACAGGTAACCACAGTGAAGGGCACCAAGGATCGATGTAATGTGGTCACTTTTTGCCTGCTGATTCCAGAATAAAGTGCATTGCAATAGTCAAGTCTGGAAGAGATAAAAGCATGGATGACTTTTTCTCTAAGTCTGCAGAGGAAAGGAATGGCCTGATCGTGATTAGCTGTCTCAGTTGTGCAAAGCAGGACTGCACCACATTAGTCACCTGAGCATCAAAGGACAAGTCTGAATCAGAAATAACACCTAGGCTGCGGGCTTCTTTTTAAACATTATTAGAGGAGAGATTATTAATGGCGCTAGTGCTGGGGCTACGCAAACGTTTTCCTGATGATTTTAGAAACGTGTGCAGATCCACCCCTGCACCAATAGTAAACCTCTGTAATCGTAACTCTAGACGCTACTTTGAAAGCTAAAGAAAAAAGCAGCGTCAACAGTGACAGGAGTTTGGCTAACTGGGTTCATGGCTCCTCTGATCCATGCTAATCAACCCGAGGGGCAAATGCCAGTCAGCGTGACAATGAGGCCCATTCAGCTAAGTCAGTGCTGTTGCTCCCAAAGTTCACCTCAGGTAACACAGACAAAGCCTGGTCTGTTGCTGTGTTTGTGTGTATCTGTTTGTGCGTGTACACATGTTTGAGCGCATGGACGCTGGGAGTAAGAGAGCGAGAGGCACTGTGGTGAGAAGGAGCGAAAGGGGGGGGGAGAATATGTGGGAGTTTGAGAGCAGGAGTCAAAACAGATGGAGAGCGTGAGGGAGAGTGCAGCTCAAGGACAGGGTAGTGGTGTTGTACTCACAGGTCCTCTGAGCGGAGTTGCTGATAGGATGGACAAACTACCTCCCTGACGTCTGTCTGTTTTATCAGAGAGAGTGAGAGAGATGTAGAAACCAAACATTGAAGAGTTTTACACCAGAACATGACGACCAGTCAGATAGCAGTGAGCACTGTGTGTAAGACTGAGGCAGACGCAAATCACTCCTAAATAAAGTGCAAACGTGTATGTGTGTCTTACGTGCAAGGCATGAGTTGGTGGAAAAAACTGGATATTGTTTTTCTCCAGCCATTTCCATCGAGATAAGCCAATCATTGTTCAAGAGACACGATAGGCCTGTGTGGCTCATTTGGGACTGAAGCCCCATTTGGACTGGATTAATATCGAGGAATACATCGGGGACAGGCAGGACTAAAATCAGAGATGAGCACATGGGGTAGTACCGTAAAATCACCCAACATTCTCAAGAAATATATATCCTGTTCGAATGGGGCTTCAGAGTCACATTCATACTGTTGTGGGCTTATATCCTCACAAACTCCTGCATTATCTCATCAAGAAGACATCTAAAATAAAATTCTCACAACCTGAGAACTCCACCTGCATTTAGACAGTTTGATTAACACAGCAGAGTCTTTTTCGCTGTTATTCCAAGGATTCTGCAAGGGTTCCGGTATCACTGTCCACCCTTTGGCAGTTGTTGCGTGCTGCTCGTGTTGCTTTCTCCTTGAGTTCTATAGTAAAGCAGATAGGAAAGTGTACGTGTGTGTTATAGGGAGGACAGGAAACACTGTGTCCAAGGAGAGTGGAGGAAAAGAGCAAGCAAGAACCATAAGGGGGTCTAACAGACACGTGCCTGGTTGTTACATGTGACCCAGTCAAAGCACTTTTTGTTAGATGTGGTTCTGAACTGACTTTATTACAGTATAAATACAAGCAGACAGGCCACAAGTCAGACTGGAAGTCACATGAATGAATGAATCTGTTTGTTTTTTATTGTACCAAGTCAAATTGCAGCGTTCTACATGCCCCCTGTTGCTATACCAGAAACAGGTTTAACAACACCAAAACTACAAGCTCACCTGCAAACAGCCTAGAAACATTTCCTGCTGAGTGCCCATAAATAAATATCTATTTTTGTCATGACAATTTCAAGTCACCTTAATTTAAAGGACTAGTTTGACATTTTGGGAAAATACATTCATTGGCTTTCTTGTTGAGAGTTAGATGAACATCGATGCCACTCTAGTTTCTCCAAAGCCCCACTAATCAACATGCTGTTTAATCCGCACGCAAACAGAAATGTCAAGTTGTTGTTTTCTTTTTGTGTGCGGATTAAACATACGAGATACAATGTGTTAATTAGTGAGCTGTATAGGTGCTGCTAGGCATTTTATTTTATTTTTTTACAGAGACAGGGCCAGGCGAGCTGTTTCCCCTATTTCCAGGCATTTCCTAAAGCTAAGCTAAGCTAATTGACTCCCGGCTCTAGCTCCATACTTAATGCAAAGACATGAGAGTGAATGAGCGTGTTTCCCAAAATGTCAAACATATTCCTTTAACCAGATAAGTCCTTTTGAGGTGCCTAGGGAGACCAGGCCAAGACAGCACCATAAAAAAAAAAAGTACACAAAACAATAATAAAACACTCAGCAATGCTGAAAAGAACGACAAACAGACTTAAATACAAAAATGAAGTTATTTACTGAAGAATTCCAGCTTCCGCATGTTAATTTCCTTCTGCAAACTCTTCTAAGTGGCTGCAGAAGAAAACAAGAACGCTTTGTTTCCCATCTCTGTCACTTAGGGACAGACAGCAAATATACAAACTTGTAACTTAGACACAACAGAGAGTAGGAATACATGTACTTGAAGCAGGTCTGCTTTGGCCTAATCACCACATTACAACACATCAGAATTCTTAATCTGTGAGTCAGCGTCCATAATGTGTCACAGTGCTGCTTCTGGAGGGTCACCACATGAAAAAGGCCCCAGTATGTTTTACGGATACTGCATCCCTGGGCTATAAATTTACCCATTATGGCTCCATTGAAGGTTTGCTGTAAATTCGTAAGTGGTGAGGCATGTGCAAATCCTCCGTTGCAACAGAATGTCCAGTCATTATTTCTCTCCCTTGTGTTTATAATTCACAACCACAGGGCAACAAAACCTTAATACCATCTATCGAAACATTATTTGTAAACCGCCTCCCTGTAAATCAGATAAGTGAACTCTAACGAAACATAGACTCATGATGTCATTTTGCCACTTCTCAGAACCCAGCTCACATAAGTGTTTTAATCAACAAACGTTTCAGGGCCACATAACATCCTCCTAAAACCAAAAACTCCAAAACCACCCTCTTTTCACAATACTTGTCAATGATGGATTTTGCAATGCTGTGCATGTTAAGTCATAGTTCAGCTTGTAAGAAGTAGAAGAGCAGCGCTACAACAGCCCATTGCCTCACCATACCATCTCTGGTCTTTGATAGAAAGTGTTGTGTAACCCCCCTCCAAGGGTTTCAGATCAACTTATTCTGTTTCTTGTAAAGCAAGAGATGCCACTAAAGAATGGCTCCCTCTCTCTCTGTCTCGCTCATTCAGGAACCTGCTGCCAATTGACCTACGTCAAAGTTTGGTTTCACTTTTATGTGTGTGGTCTGTTTACGCCAGTTCACTGGAAATGTGGCACAACCCCCCTCAAAACCTACATGTTTACATGATGAATGCTTGGTCAATACTTTCAAAGCAGAAATTAGAATGAGAGGGGAAAAAAAGAGATTGTCCCCTGCTGACCACTTATCCTGTGGGTTTATGACTGTGTGTTTGCGCATGTGTGAGTCCAGTGCCTGTAGGTAAGCTCTGCTGATGATTTAACCTCTATGCCGTATAGATTTTGGCTGCTGATAATGCGCTGCAGCCCTCCTGCTCCGTCTAGCATCGCATCACAGGCAGGAAACTGCCTCTATCCCCACAAGAGGATGACCGATGCAGCTGTCTCACACATGCATGCACACACAAACACACACAGCTTCAACTCCTCTGGTCTGACGTCCCCTGGGCACACTTGTCCTTAAAAAAAATCTGATTGCAACATTTGCCATGCGCTGTATATGTTGTAGGCTCTGGGTGTGTGCGCGCACCCGCTGCTGCAAAGAAGACGTCTCCCATAAAGTCCTGCGTCAATAAATCTCTCGATTTATCGAGGAGGAAGAGAGATTGACGGAGAAAGAAAGCAACAGACATTTAGAAATGCCATTAAAATGAGGGAATTTAAAAATAGGCATGCAGGACATTAGGGAAGATATATTCAATAAAGCAGAAACTATTCCTTATTAAAAAAATATATTGGAGGATTTTGAAATATTTAGTAATGAATGTGTTTTTCCATGGCTCAGCCTGAGGGACAATCAAAATAAAAACAGTCAATGAATCATGGATGATAACAATAAGAGGAACGCTTGTACAATGCTGCTAATACAGCCCATTCAACGCATGGTCAATGTCATATTTTGTGTTCTCGTGTTGGATTTCATTATGTATGTATATTGTAGATTTATCCTGTTTTGTTTTTTCTTCTCTACCCTTATCTCCTCCTGTACATACATGTTATATTCACAGAACCCCCCCCCCTTTTTTTTATGTTATTACAGAAGGTTTTCAGGTGACAAGTTTGTGTCGACAATGTGTTTGTCTTAGCTTTTGTTGTTCATGCTGGTGCTGTTAACTTTGTGCAGGAAATACTGTGTCTTAACATGCCAGTGAGGCTTACTGAACTGAACTAAACTCAATATTGAATCTAGAGAGAGCGAGACAGAGGGAGAGCTGACCTCCTAACGCTCCCTGCCTCTGGAGCCTGTCGGCCTGCCTCCCTCAGCTGGAAAGTACGTTTGTGAGAGTGCAGTAATGTGACATTTAAGTTGGTGTATATGTACAGTACACTGGTGTGTGTGTGTGTGTGTGTGTGTGAGAGACTGGATTGTACATGTGTATCTGTGTGTTTTCCTGTATGCCCCTATGGACAGACACTGTAGGTTTGAGCGCTGATCAGAAAGGTCCTTGTGTCAGGGTGGAGGCGGTGGAAATCCCCTCTTACATCGTAGTGTTGGTGCGTGCGTGTGTGTGTGTGCTAGCAGACGCTTGGCTTTTGAATGCTGTTTCCCTTGGTCTATCTGAGGCCACGAGAGTACACAGTGCAGACTGCTGTAACTAAAGTAATTGCTGGTATGCAGCTTCTTCTCTTAAAACTAGCGAGCATATAAAAGCATGTATTCATCAGTAATAATCAGGGAGTTTGTAACTGTCATTCCTACATACACGTCTTCGTTTATAAGCAGAAACATTGTATGATTTTATGTGCAGCGAGTGTTATATGCCATGAGGCAACAGAATGAGAGAAATCTTCCTCTTGAATACAAAGTTGAAGGTTTTCAAAAAATAATGATATACTGGATTTTTGTAAATATTCAAGTGATATAGGTTAGGTTAAAAAAAAAAAAACCCATCGAAGTTTGAAAATGTTGAGACTAGTCATTTAGTCTTCAATCACCCTTCACAGGCATTTCTATTGTTTCAACAAACTTTTCGATAATACAACTTGTCTCACCCTTTAGCCCTCTGTTTACCTAAGGTCAGACTCTAGGAACCAATTGACTACATTATCCTGTTAGATTAGATTTTGCTCAATTAAATTAAAACGACAAAACCATACTCAGAGAGCTAAACATGTTATTTATTTATCTGATTAGATTTTTTACACATTTTCATCCGATTGTACCATCGTTCAGTTAAACTCAAGGTTAACGTGTTCATGTCTTGCATTACTTCGTTTGACTTGTCCGAATTTTAGCTGCAGAATAAAAACAGGGACTGGGTTGTGTTCACTTTATGGTCATTTACATCCCATTTTCATCTGACGTGAAGTATTTAAAGCATTGACATTCGATGTGATGGTTGCTGTAACTATCATAATAGTATTGAGCAATAACAGTCAGTATCCAATGCCTCTATGCTTAGCACATAAATCTTAGTTTTTTTATTTGACTTGCGGTTAACTGCGTCCAGCACTGGGGTAAAGACTGGTATTGCCGTTGCTTGCCAGCAGGGCAGGGATCAGAGTAAAACTGTTATACAAGCGTCATACTTAAGTGGCTCTGGCAGCTACCTAGAGAATGGATTTCGTATGTGGGGACCCACAAGAAGTTGGCCTCGTGACCAGATTGAGGCTGTACCCATTTTTGTGTGTATTGAAATCAAAGTCATGAACGTGGTTAAGAGCTAAAGCAATCAATCTAGCAATTAAGTCTGACCCCAGATGCAGCCTCACTACAACACACACTAACACACATCATCAGTATGTGAGCGCCTTTTGTTGAAAAATGGGTTGAGTTACAGTTCAAGGCAGATGCCCGTTTTGTAAAAATATTATAACTTAAATTTTGAGAAGTCATGTTTTTCTGTCAGTCAGGTTTGGTGAATGGTTCGAAATGCTACAGGATTAGCGACTGTTGCTATGGCGACGAGCCAGCCACATGTGCATAATCAAAGCTGTGGTGAGTTTCATGCTTAAGTGGTGGAACTTTCTTGTAAACGAACTCAATTTATATTGACATTCAGGCTTACACACCAGAACACATTGTGTGTACCCTTGAGGTCTAACAAAAAGTGCTGAATGCATTGCCTTCCTCGTGAAATCGTGCAAAGCTGATTTTTTTTTTTTGTGTGAGTTTGAATCCTACATTGTTTTCATCCATGTTTACTAGCTTGCGGTGTTCTTCTTCCCTGCTTTTGCTGGAGTATTGCAGCCTTTCTTGGAACATTACCAACACCTGTAGATCAGTGGAATAGTGTGAAACCATTGACAGGAATGTGTATCACATTACCTGCGTGCACGTGAATGAGACAAACAAAACGGGTACCCAGTCATAAAAAAAAAAGTGCTCCAAAGTGCTATTAGAGGTCAAACACGCCACAGAATACTGTTGCAAAAAGGGATCGAAACAACGTGCCGTGGTTGCTGAATTCATATAATTCGGTTTTTACAAAGCGAAGCTTTTCGTAAGCAGTGCAGAATTTTAAGCTTTGCGATTGGAGGTTTCTTCCCGAAATGTTCCTCTAGAGTCATCGTTTTTTTCTGCATACGCTTTTATGTACACTGTCGTGTACCTTTCAGTTTTTTTTCAAACAACCAGATACTTTCTGATGATTCAACCGTGAGAAATCATGCTCTTCTAAGCCTTGGAGGTGCTCCAACTGCCGTTCACCAGAACGTTTGTTTTTAAAATTTCTCCTTTTACTTGTTTTTCTAATTTTGATTTAGAATGTAAGGCAGGTGGACAATAATGACACCTAGGACATGATAATAAAGTGGTCAGAATCTAGAGGTCCTGATCATAAGGTTTAAGTTTCAGTTGGTGGGTGCGCTGTATTCGATGAGTTATATGTGACGTATGTTTGTTTATTTATATTTAAGTTGATCAGATATGAAGATACTGAGGTATCTAGGTTGTATATATTGACAAAGTCTAAAAACCCTGGACACTTGAAAGAACTCCCACCACCGTACTCTATAATAAGTCTTGCGCATTTGCTCCTCATAAGTATAGAATGACAAAAACAACCTCACCATTCACGCAGATGTTACAGACCATTAAAAGTGTTGTTAGAATGACTATTTATCATTACTGCACAGGCTAAATATATGGTTGTTGCATGAGCTATTTTGAAGCATTACAATCTTCAACAGAGGTCAACAGTAAGTCCATAAACATATCCATACAGTAGCTAAGACCACTTATATGTTCCTTTCTGTCGGAGCAGAGTTTAAAAGTTCAAATGCGAAAACTGCTACAGGGAAAATGACCTTTTGTATGCTCTTCAAAAACACACACCACCTCAAAAGTGTTGGGAATACGGGGAAGAAACATCTCGAATGAGTGTAAGCCGTTTTGACATCAGACGCTTTGTGTAGTTAAACTAAACACGCACAAACTAAACACACACACACACACACACACTCCCTCTCTTTCTCTCACTCCCCTCATCAGAGTGAGGGAAGGCTGTGGGCAGAGCGCCAGGTGCCTCTCGTGTTTGGGACAGCAAACAGGCTCATGTCTTTGATGGCGAGGAGATCAGAGCAGGGGACGCATTCTACGTGGCCACGCTAAGGTCGCCGCAGTGCACACCCTGCTGCTATGTTGTGCTCCGCAGCTAGGAGACCCAGAGTATACACAATGCAAGGGCAGCAGACAAGTGTGTGTGTGTGTGTGTGTGTGTGTGTGTGTGTGTGTGTGTGTGTGTGCGTGCGTGTGTGTGTGTGTGTGTGTGTGTGTGTCAGTCCAGCCCCACCAGCCACCTCATCACACACCCGCTCTGCTTTCCAACGAGGCCTCACTCCAACCTTGACGTACAGTTGTGCTTGTCTGAAAAACAAAGTTAAACCGCAGGAGCAATTGGAATATTGACTCTTAGTTCATGCAAGAACATTTCAGCACTGGTTACAACGCACTGTTTGCCAGGGTCCAGATCTTTGAATCTCCCACTCCACCGAAACGGAGTGTAACGAGTTGACAATTCTGTCTGATATCAGGCAAACACACTCCCTCTAGTCTTTTTCCTTTATATCTGGTCACGAACACGCTAATGTAACTTAAATTTCATGCAAAGTTCACCACAGGCTTGGGCACATGTGCGTCCCAAACTGCAATACCCATAGATTACCAGCAGGAAAGCCACTTACGTCAAGTCTAGATTTAGCTTGAGGCCAGATAATTTCCACGTCAAAGTATGGTTTATTGAATATTATTATTATTATTATTATTATTATTATTATTATTATTAAACAATTTATTCATGATTTTCTGCGTTAGATGTTTGTTTACTCCAGTCTTTTATTAGAATCAATCCTGGCTTCAATATGCTGGTTTTAGCATGATCCCAAACATTATTAGTAGCATTAGGTTATGTTTCATTTTCATTTCTGCTTTTCTTATTACCATCACTTTATGGTACATTTTTTGCAAGAAAAGTGCAACACAAATAGTTATAAATGATTTAAAGTAATATTTAATATCGATCTGACATGATTAATCCATTAGTTGATTGACAAAAAATGAATTGGTGACTATATTGATAAGGCTTTTAATGGCTTAAAAAACAGCCAGTGCTTTACAAAGACAGAAAATTTGTCAATATAACAAAGAATACCCTGACTGTTGCCAAACTCTACGGAAGTATTGTTCAGTTCTGGTAAAAAAATTAATACCCAAGCCAGTTCCTGTAATTTTGTCTCAGGGCTACATTTGTGTCAGTGTACTGTGGTTGTGTACTAAATACACACTGCAAAACAATAACCACACGGGTCTTTACAGCAGCTGTTACCATGTCATCATTTCTGCAGCAGACCAAAATGATAAATGCTCTGCGTAGACTCAATAAAACCTCCTGCGTACGGCCATGTGGGACCCCACCAGAGACAGACAGGCCCATTACCAAGTTTGTGTCTCAGCTCCTGGTCCAACAAAACAGTGTCACTATCTGTCGAGTGCTGTTATCTGTCCATAGTCAATAATCAAACGTGATTACACTGTGTATGTGTGTCAGAGAAAGCAGAAAATGAATTAATAGTTAACACAAAAGCTTGGCATGACGAAAGCGTACGTGTGTGTTTTCTGTGTCGATTTAGAGGCGTCTGTTTGCTTCCTGTAAGCTGGGTTAAAGTGCGTCTGTGTGTGGCGATGTTGAGGGGGGTGGGGTATCTGGTTTCCTGCTCTAGGGGGTTGACTTTACATAAATGAGCTGAGGGCCTCCGATTGGGGGGGGGGGGGGGGGCCCCAAAACCCCACACCCCCACACACCTGTCCCTTATCCACACCAAAATTGGAAAAAAAAACAGGGGCAA
>CM022489.1:8876410-8916950 GCA_011952105.1 Coreoperca whiteheadi | reverse complement strand
GGGGGGTCTCACACACACACACACACACACACACCCGATAGGCAAAGAGAGAAAGTTTGAGTGTGTGACAGCGCGAGCTCAGGTCCTACAGTAGCTGTGGATGTTGCCTGGGGGGGGAGTGGCTGGTCAGCGCTCGGGCTCCATGTGCACCGTCTGTTCTGACTGTGTGTCTCTGTGTGCCGGCTGCTTGTTGACAGATGAGGCGTACCAGAAGCTGGCCATGGAGACGATGGAGGAGTTGGACTGGTGTCTGGACCAGCTGGAGACCATCCAGACCTACCGCTCTGTCAGCGACATGGCCTCCAACAAGGTAGGAGGAGAGGCTGCATCTTTTTCCATTTCCATTTCCTCATGCTGCTCCATCATTAGTGGAGAAAATGTTAAGGGGCAGGAGACTAAAGTTGCCTTTATTTTGTTTCAACCAGAGAAACTCTCTGCTCGTTGAGGGAGCTCTCAAATCTGAGCAGAAAGGGACTCTGCAAGGAGCACTAATCCTTCAGCATAATAAACACATGAACAACAGTGCGCATTATCCCGAGATACTGTAGCTGTAAGCATACATGAACTAAGCATGACCGTAGCAAAGTCAAAGTATCTTAAAAAACCAAATAAATACAGTAAGAAGGAGGAGGTGGGTTTGGTAGAGGGGGCTGCGGCAGTAAGCAGTGTTGGCATGAGCGCTGTCAGGTTATAAAGGCCGCCTGTACACTTGTGTGAATATGACTGGATGTTACTCATCAGCTGATTTCTGCCTAAACCTCCTTCTTTTGGTGCAAAAATGGTCCGACAAAAGGAGGTGCTGTTTTTTGTGTCTTGGCCTGCTGTGGCCCCCTTTTTCATCTTTCTTGTCAAACAACTTTTCACAGTCCACTGCTTTTTCTGTTTCTTCTGCGTCATAGACTGTGTGTGTGATGTGCATCCAGGTTCAGTTGCTGGTTCTTTATTTAAGTAACCCCTTAACCATATTACTCACTGACAGAGCATGATATACGGTGTCTTGTTGGATTCATGCTTGAAATTAGTTACTAACTCAGCCTCTTTAAATCACTTATTATTGCTACCTATTAGTAGGAATAGCAGCAGTAGGGTTGCAGGGCCCAGTCAACCCTATGCCGCATGATAAGTTTGTCCTCTCATTACTGAAAATACACCCATTTCTGTCCAATCTCATCCACTGTATAATGGGAACAAACTTCCTGATGGTGGCACTGTAACAGCTATCTGAATTTTCAAACGTCTTCCATCTTTCCCACCTTACAACTTTTCACTGTCCACTGGGTATTCTGTTTCTTCTGTCATTGATTGTGTGTGTGGTGTGCATCCGGGTTTTCTTCCTGCTTGTTGGTGTAAGAACCAGGAGCTTGACAGAGAATGGTACCAAGCAATATTTGACCTCTCTTTTAGATCCCTTGATTTATTGAGCTCTCTCTGTGAGAGACTCCTGAAATGTATGTCTAAGAATGAATGCGTTGCACTCATCCTTTAACCTTGAGTAACTTCATCTATTTCTTGTGTATGACATTGTAGCTTTAATCATTAGAATCATTGTTACTATTAACTTTAGGGAGGGCAGCAGCGGTCATGTGGTGACTATAGTCTAAGTAGCAGGTCTTATAATAAAATCATGTTCTGTGTCATCACATTTACACAATAAAGTGAGCTGGGCTAGATCAGAGATGTATTATGAAAACTGGACTCCCAAGATCTCATCCAGCTGAACCAAAAGGTTCCGTCTCTTCCTGGTTATCTCTTTTCTGCTTCCTGCTGTGTGGCCCACTAAACATGGACATTATTGACTCACAATTGCCCGTCTGCATGGCTCCTGTCAGCCCATAGACTCTACATTGAGAGGACGTCATGCACATCAAAATAGTGTTTCCCGGCTCTGTTAAAGTTCAATGCAAATATTCAATCTTCATGGTTTAAAAAGTCATAATACAAAGAGTAATAAATGACCTTGTTTGCAGTTTGGGTTTTTTTGTCAGCAGTTTCACAGGCGTCGTTATAATGGCGGCCTATGGGGAAAATGCTTCATGGGGTGCAGCAGAATTTTGTATTGCAATACTACGCTTGGCCACTGGGGCAAATCCATGGACGGGCTATAACCATGGCTGTATCAAGAGAGCTGGATACAGTGCTGTCATTCAGCCTTGCTGTCAATTTGTCCCAGTGGCCACTCACAGTACTGCAACAAAAAAAATATTTATAAAAAAAAAAATCACTTGCAGCCCATAAAACAATTTCCCCATAGACCACCACTTCCCATAATAAAAGAGACATCTGTAAACTGTTGACACCTCCAAATGCAAACAAGGTCAATTCTAAGTCTTTGTATTATGAATGTTTAATCAATTCCCAAAACCTAGAAAAGTGATTTTAAAGTGTGTGACGTCTTCCCAATGTAAAGTCAATGAGCCAAGTGCAAATGTGCGGAAGCAAACCCGGAAGTCAGAAAGGTTTTTTGGCTTGTGCACTGGGCGAGAATTTTTTATTGTGATTGGGTGCCATCTTTGAGTCCGGTACCCAGTTCCTATAATATACATCCATGGCTATAACAGTAACGTGTTAGATCTATTACAAAAAGGTGGCTGAGCATCCAGTCTCACTCATGTTTACAGAACTCAAAGCTTATAGGAAGTTAGAGATTTCAGCTATTTTGTTGACCGAAAACCTTCCACACTGAACACTTGTTTGTATGCTTAGCTTGTGGCAGTCAAATGCTGTTGCATAGGTTGAGGAGCAGCTGCGTAAGAGCCTGAAAACAGTTTGTCAAGTGAGCCAAGAGGATAAGCTTGTTATTTCTCATAAAACTGGACAACAGGATGCGAGGGATCCCGCAGTGGGTCAAACACAATAAACTAGAGCGGAAGAGAGAGAACATTTGTGAGTGTGTGAGGGATCCATGCAGACCCCTGGGCAGAGTGACTCTCTCTTCCTGTCTCCTTCCTGATTCCCCTGCCCTCTCTCTCTCCACTCCATATGACAATAGACATCCCATCATGCCCGTTTGGATGGTTAATGGTCATGTTTATCATCTGGACACACATCCAACGCGGACAGTCAGCTGGACAGGTTTCAGTCAAGACACATGAGGACGACTGAATCAGAGAATAAATATCACTAACCATTTAAACAAACAGGCATTTAGACGTGGATATAAGGCTACATGGACGACAGAATCACACAGGAGAGAGAGTAGAGAGAATACACAGTATATCCATTACAGCAGAATGAGACTAGAACTTTCCTAACAGAATAAAAAGTCAACAATTTTTACTATATTCCTAAATGTGGTAAAGCTGCTGGTTTATACAAACCCTCATTTGTGGACTTAAGGGACGTATTAGTCTTATCTCACTCACTGTAAGTTTAGCACTTTTGCAATCACAGAAAAACGTTATCTGCAGCTGATGATTGATTTCAGAAGGCTCCCCAACTTGAGAAATTCCAAAATATCACAACTATTGAATAATGAAGGGACAGTTCTATCCTGCTTCTTCCAGAAAACACTGGAAGACGTGTTCAGCTGCCAAGATAATCAGATTGTGACACAATGCAACAACACAAAGAGCTGACAGTAGTTTGACTTTAGCGGATTGATGTACTGTATGTGGACAGATATGGAACATTTTGATGTCATTCTGTCATGAAGCTAAATACTAAATTGCACATTGTCTAATACATAATCGTCTGTGATGAATGATAACCAACTATTATAGGAGGTTGTTTGCTTTTATTACTTAGTTATCAGAATTAAAAAGTGAACTTTTAAGAATAATGTAACTTCGGAACTGTTTCTTTCAAAATTTTGCCAGTAATGTGAGTTTTTGGGCCAAGAAATTAAGAGTATTGGGCGTGACTGATCTTCAGTGGAGCACATCAGGTGGCACACTGTGCTTATTGTGTATTATGACCCTCTCTCAGTGATGTCCCTTTGGCGGGTGGGTGAATGTGTCCTGACACGTAAGCATCTGTGGGTGGGATACTGATAAGGACTCCTCCATCAAACAGGTCTATCTTGCATGCATGAACTGTTTGTGTCCACGCGTGGCTGTGTGTTCATATTAACAATGGGTTAATCCCACTGATACCTAGGCTATTTCACTCCTGGCCTTGTTTTTACAGCAAACTAAAACGTTACACAACTGCTGGCTCTTTGTCATGTGGGGCATTACACCCGACCTGGTTTTATTAACAAGAACATGCCAATCGGCTAATGTGACCCCTGACTACCTGTTGTATTTAGGATGGAAAAACTGTTATTCAAGCTGTGGCAGAGTATGAAACATGAGTACGAGGGAGGTGAAATGCGAGAAGCGGCTGCTTTACCTCCAAGGTGAGGTGCAGGGGGGCTGCTGCTGCAGAGGACTCACAGTACGTGACTGTCCTCACTGTTACCTATGGCTGATGTGGGTCGGAAAATTCTTGTGTCAAGTCTGTAGACCTTCTGTTATTTGAAACTAGGGCTGAAATGATACGTCGAGTAATCCATTGGTCATTTTGGTGACCTACAGTAGTAATTGTTTATCATTTATCAAGCAGAAATGACAAATTCACTGCGACCAGTTTCTCAAACGTGAAGATTTTCTGCTGTTTTATATCATTGCATATTTTGAATATCTTGTTTTGGACTGTTTGATAAAACAAGCAAGTTGAAGACAACACCTGGGATCTGGGAAATTGTAGAAGATATTTTTCACCAGTTTGATTTTATATACTAGACGATGAATTGATTAATTGAAAAAGAATCACAGACGGAATTAAACAATAGAGAAAGGCTGGAACCAGAGAAGCTGATTTAACAACTGATCGTTTCAGCTCGACAAACAGTTATTCCACCGTTTCAGATCTTTAGGTTTTGAACTGTTGGTCGGACAAAACAAGACATTTAGGGCTGCAACTAACGATTATTTCCAATCTGCAGATTATTTTCTTGATTAATCGTTTGATCTATACATCAGAAAAGTGGGAAAAATGCCTTTCACTATATCCTAGAACACATGGGGAGATCATCAGATGTCTTGTTTTGTCCAGTCCAAAACCCCCCAAAAATATTCAGTTTACCTAAGACAGAAACTATTCGCATTTGAGAATCTGGAAGCATCCAACGTTTGGCATTTTTCTTGAACAATGACTTAAACAATTAACTGATCATCAAAATAGTTGCCCGTTAATAGTAAAGTAAGTTTAAAGACGTTCCAAAAATCGGCACTATTTTCACTATTTGACATTTTATAGCCAAAACAATGAGCCAATGAAGAAACAAATTAGCATATTAAAAACGATGATGAAATAATTGTTAGTTGTATCCCTGTTTGAAACCTCTTGATTTAGCACAGTTGCTGATGGGCCTTTGCTCTGTGTGAATAGAAGAGTTCTCAAACACAAGACTCATGTGCCTGTTGGTTCATTTGTGTGTTAATGGGATTATGCAGTTTGAGGCAGCAGAGTCCTCTGCACATTGAGGGAAATACAGTTTGTACTCGTACAATACACTAAGTTGTAGTGAAGAAGTCATGGTTTCTGGAGTGCTGTGTACATCCATTCACAGAAAAGCAGCTAAGTGATTTTTGTTCTGTTACTATTCCCCCACAGCACTCTCTTTTGTAAACTCAAGGACTCTTGAAACTACTCTTCTGCCTATGGCCATTAAACTGAATACATTTTAACTTCCAGGGTAAATAAACTACGCCTGGATATACCTTTTGCTGTAGATGAAGTTCAAGGAAATCCACTGTGTTCATTAAAACAGGAAGTGTTCTAGTCATCAGAATGATCAGTGTAAACCTCAGAGCTGTGACTGCTGCCTGCAGGAGCAGTGAACAGCACGCAAGATGAGCGAGAGGCTAGAGGTGGGACTACCCCCATGAGGGAGTGTGTATGAGGCAGAAGTCTCTCTCTCACACACACACACTCAGTCATTGCTCCACATACACAGGGTGTGAGGTAAAGCCTAGTCAGACCTCGCAGCCCAAAGTGAGTCACAAGAGCTGTGGCGTTTCCCGGCATCAGAGAGCCAAGCCTTGGTCCTTTTACTCATTCTGTAGTCAGACTGAGACAGACACTTAACGGACGGCAGCCCCGCTCTGCTCTGAGCTCTACACACAGCAACATGGGAGCCTGCTGCTTTGACAAGAAAGAGAGGAAATTGGGGAAGCTAAATGGTTGGAGAAAGGTGAGTTGTCTTGGTTTTTAATGCAGTTAGATATGAAGATTTTGTAATCAGTTATACTTTTTGTGGATTATCTGAGTTGTGTGGACTTTTAGCGCTAAACTCTTGTGGCTTGCTTAAGATGGTGTTAATTTCACATGCTGTGGTTAAAGTCTTTTTAAAACACAAAGTTTAAGTTGATCCTTTTTGTCCTTTGATCCTTGTTGTTTGAAGTGGTCATCTTCAGAGGACTTTATACATACTTCCTTGCTACCGATGCGGAGTGCCTGGTGTAGGGTTTTTTCTTCCTTATGTTTAGTTACTGTAGCTGTACATTGCCGAAGTTTATGATTTTAATGTTGAAAGCTATGGGCTTTTTTATTTGTTACTTTTCTATTCATACCAATTTTTTCAGGGGTTCATGCAAGAGGCAGTGCTTTTGAGAACCCATCCTTTCATATGATGCGGAATTTAAATGTGTTGAAGCTAAAAACACAAATTCACCGATTTGTGGTTGTATTGTGACATACTGAGAGACTTCTCCTCACCGTATGACCTACAGATCAAGACAAAATTCAATGCTGATCATGGATGGCATTTCTGTCTTTGGATCTTTAGGTTGTTACACCTCTAGTTTGTGGGATTCAATTATTTTCCCAGGGTGTTGAAAGTGAAGGAAGATATGGGCATTCTAGAGACTGTTAATTGTTGACTCTGTTGCAGACTCTGTTTTGTTCCTCCCGTTATTTAAAAGAACCTATAAGCGAGAGTAATCCGTAGTTAGATAAACTGTGTAGTTACTGCTCGAAAACAGGCAAGTAGAGCAAAAAGCATCTTCAGAAAAATCAGCATCTTGTTTGTCTTTCTCTAGTCTGTAGATGACTCTAGTGTTGTCCCAACAGAGGGAAGGGGTTGCGTTAATAAGCAAAATGATAAGTGGTGTTTCTAAGCACAGTACCAAAGCCAGGAGGGGTTGTTTTTCTGACTGAGGTTGAACACTCGGGTCATCTAGGGAGAAAGAGAGAAGTAGTAGCAATGTGGTGAGATGCTGCTCAGTGGTCAGTTTGTCCAAACTGGGGGTGCAGAGAGTAAAGTAAATCTTTCTGGGAATTTTTCCAAAAAGTTAGGGGGATAACATGCCATTACTTTTGTCAACGTGATAAAATGTTACTTTCTATATGATTTGAGCATTTATTAAATGTGTTGTCTTGCTTCTAGGGCTTTAAAATCATGTGCAATACTCCCTCCGCGGTATTTTACATGGGGCTGCCTTCTGCTTTCGAAGCAACCAGAGCTCAAGCGAGCACAGTTGTGCAGCCCGTTAACTGTTCTCCAGCCAAAAATGGTGTTGCACGCCACATCTGACTCTGTTGAGGCCTTGAACAGCCGGGAGTGATGAGAATGAATCACTCAGCTGAGAAACCGCTTGCTTACTTTTATCCCTCTCTCCGTTTTTGTTTCCTGTTCTTAAAGCTGACCATTCTTTTTCAATACATCTTACTGCAACGGTTCAGAGACACATGAATACACTCGTCCTCATACAGACACACACATTAGCGTGAGTGAGTCAGGAAGGGGGAGGCTGTCAAGGCATCTAGCTTTACCCAACAGAAGCACGCTTCATACGTAGGTATCTGATCTTTGCCGAGTTATTTCACTGCGGGCCTTTGCCATAGCACCCACCTGCGTCACAATTTTTGCTAAAGCGTGGAGGAGATAAACCACAAACACTGCAAGTTTGCCTTTGAAGAAAACAATACGTCACGATCAGTGATGCTGCATACTGTAAATGAGATTATTTTGATAAACTGAATGAGAAAATTCAGATTATAAAGAAGAAACAGATTCATAGTAATTATTATTTATTTTAATTGAAGCTTCTAAAAGTTAAATGAAAAATATATCGTTCCGGTTAAAAAGTGCAACGTGGTGGTGTAATTGCTTTTCTCTTCAAAACTTTCACACCCTCTTTTATTGTAAATTCAGACAAGTTGAAAGACTTACATTTGTTTGAATATTTTTATAATAGATGAAAAAGGAAGATTTCAACCACTGTATCCATAAGTCAAGTTGCTGCAGGGTTAAGGGGTCAAATCTCTCTAAACAGAGCAGGCTGCACTACAGCAGAATGAGCATAGTGCACCCACTAGTGGCTCAAAGGCACAACTTGAAAATAGCTGTTGATTTAAAGCAAAGAATGTAGACTGCTAAACTGATTCAAGCTTTACTTGACAACTGTAGCAAATTGGCATTTACCACATTGGGAATTTCAAAAAAATAATCTACCGCAGGAGGTTAAAAATTGCCAAATTTATTTGACGGAAAATGGGTAAAACAGAATAAGAATATACAGTATGTGGTGTATGTCAGGACGAGATACCCGGAGAGCTCTAAGACGCTAATCTTTCTCCAGGGTCATGGTGTCGGTAGGAGGTAAAGAGGCTTCCCTTCTGACCCTGAATAAATAAAAAAAAAAATCAAACACACACTGGAAATAACACGCTCATACAGAAACATATGGGCATGAGCGTGTAAACCATGCATGTGATATGTCAGCATCAACTGTGCTTAACTGCAGATAATAGCATTTGTTGGCTGCTGTGTGTGCACTGAGGCATTTCTTTCAGCTTCTGGGGAAGCACAGATCTTCAACACATTGCAGAGAGACATCCCCGCTGTTATTTCTGGTTTCTTTATATATTATGCAGACAGCTATTATATAAAGAGCTGCCTCCTCTCTTTCTTATTTATTTTTTTTCCCACTGTTTTCTTCTGCGTCCTACCTCCCTGCTTCTGGTTCTTTCCCTCAGTGGGAGGATAATCCGGAATCCTCTCGGGGAAGCTTTGATCTCCCCCTCATCTATCCAAACTTTTACGCCCGCACACACACACGCACGCACGCACGCACGCACGCACGCACGCATGCAGGTTCTCTGGGAACTTGGAAAGGTTCTCTGGGAACTTCTGTTTACAGTTTCCCATGGATTGGCTCTGAAGTGACAAGAACTATGGATATTTTCTCATTAGCGAAACATTGCAGCCATTCTCCTCAAGGGTTTCACAAACAAAAGTCGTGCCTACATTGATGAAAGCACAAACACACCTTGAAGTTGGCCAGATGTACTGATGTAACAGTATAAACCAGTCAGGTGGCCCTAGCCTTGTACACTGCAGCAGTATCCACACCTGCTGCAAGGACAGCCTATTGATTCTGCCAGCGAGGCAGACAGACAGAGAGATTGATGACTGTGTTGGCAAGTGGCAGCCAGGAGAAAAATTGACATGAAAGTGGTGGCAAGTGAGGGAGAGACGGAGCAGAGGGAGGGGAGGGGGGCGCGATTTGCAGTCTGCGCATTGGTGGTTGCGAGCAGAGGCGATGTGTGTGGTGTGTCCTCGTGACAGCTCAGCAGCTACGCCACATGTCTGCCTGGGAAGGAAAGGGGGAAGCCTCTCCTCTCTCCTCCTTTCAAAGCAGCCTGACACTGGCCGCCTGATGCTGTTGCCATGGTATTGGGGTGTTCTTGTAATTGGCATACACACATATATTCACAGGCAGAGAGAGAAAACCGTGGGTGGTTGTCAACTAAATTGGTGAAGGATGCAATTATCTCCCATCTCTTCTTTCTCTTTTTCTTCCCCCTTCTCTGACCTTCTTCCACACTCTCGTCGGTTGTTAAAAAATAGCCTTCCACAGACACCCTGACAGCGTCTTATATTATTGGGATCGAGATGGGGATAATGAACAGGCTTATGAGTTCTCCACAATGGCCGCCGCACTCGGGAATGTCAGGAAACAACAGATGACTCAAAAGAGGGAGAGGAGCGGATGATAATAGAGATAATGGCGATAAAAATACAGTCGCTGTGCATTCACAATCCTCAAAATGTGCCCCATCCCCTTTCTCCACCCTCATTGTTTTACTGTAGAGGGGAGGCATAGCTGTACAGCTTGATGACATTCCTTCACAATGGCTGACTTCATAAAAAAAGCTTTTTGAGGGAATTACAATGGCTGGGAATTGAAGAGGATGGGATTTATCTGCAGTGGTGGCACAGGTGGAAAGAAGAGGAGAGGAAAAGTTACATCGGGAATCCAAGTCTGGATATGTCAACCACTCAGACATCCCTTCAGAGCCTCTTGAATACACCAATGCCAAGCCGTAATTAGGGCTCCCCCCTTCTCCCCACATTCTGTCAAATCATGTGTTCTGAATAGTGTGTTGCTGGGGCTGGCAGACTACAGCAGGGGAAAAAAGAGACAGAAGAGGGAGGGAGGGAACGAAAAAGAGAGAGACAGAGAAAGAAGCAGGGTAGGAGGGGGAGTGAGCACTACAGCAGTGAGAGCAGCGAAGCAGGACAAATTCAGTGGAGGAACCCCCCCCTCCAGTCAGATGAACATCACTCCCTCCTCCTCCTTCTCCTCCTCCTCCTGTCTCCATCGCTGTTTTTTTCACCTCCTCCCTTCCTCGCTGCTTCTCCATTATTCATCAGCGCGCTGAGAGTCTCCAGATCACTGCTCCAGCTGCTCCAGCCGATCCACCGAGCCTGCTGGATCCCCTCCTCACCTAGCCTGGCTACAGCGCCTACTTGTTCCTACACCCATCCATCCATCCTGAGGCATGGAGACTCAGAGCTGGCCCTTTTCTGCTGCTGAGAGGGAGAGTGAGCCATAATCGAGCTGCTCTCTTAGCTGCTGAGAAGAGAAACACAAGAGGAGAGAAGAGGGGATTTTTTTTGGCGCTGAAAGAATCCTGTTCGTCTGCCTCTATTTTTTTTTTGCTACACTTCTGTATTGGATTACAGTTCTGGCTTTGTGTAGGAACGAGAAAACGGGGTCCAAAATGCCTGAAGCCAATTACCTTCTGTCGGTGTCTTGGGGTTACATTAAGGTGTGTGGCGCTTATCTACGTAGCCGGTCGGGATAACGCATTCATTTCATTGTACCTCTCTGTGCTGTTTTGCTGTTGCATTAAGCACCACTTCTACAGATATCCAGCATTTTGATCATTTCTATTGTTTTTGTGGAGCTTTTGAGGATACTGTGCTAGCCTAATTGTACTAAAAGATATTTCCATCATGGTGAGCGGGGGTCTGGCAGAATTGTGTTTTGTGGTTTGGGCTCCATCTTGAGCCCTCTGCAGAGCTGTGCGTCTGTTTGTATATGTATTAATGTGTGTGTGTGTGTGTGTGTGTATGCACACGCATGCCCCAGTCTGTCATAAACAGCTGCTACTGCAGTGCCAGGGTTTCCGTGTACTGTTAAATGCATCTGTCTTCGTCAACTATTGAATCTATTTAAATCTGTACACAATATGAAAAGTACATGAAAAATCACCAAAATGTTGAAACAAAGAGGAGTGTAGGGAGCAGATTTTACTCTTGACATCATTGAAATTCTTGCACTCTGACGCAAGTAAAACAGCTAAATAGGCCCCAAAAATGTGACTCAGTGTAATAAAACTGTTTGGTTGCAGGCGGTGAATTGGGGGGCATTAAAAGGTGATGTTATCCAGACTGGTAACGCAAGTAATGATCCGCACCTAATTAATTGCAGGGATAATGGAGGGGAAAATAAAATGTGTCCCTCCACCGATTTTACGCTGTGATTAAATAATATTCTTGAGCTGGTGGAATAAAACTGCTGTATTTTCCATGGAATCTCGTACCATAATTTCTCTCAGGTTATCCCTCAGTGGAAACTGACGACATTTTTTCTCTCCTCCCTCCTCTTCTTCTCTCTCTCTCGCAGTTCAAGAGAATGTTGAATCGGGAGTTGACGCACCTATCTGAGATGAGTCGGTCTGGGAATCAGGTTTCCGAATTCATCTCCAACACCTTCCTAGGTAAATGAAAGTCTTGTGTACATGCACTTAAATTCACACTAACAAATTCACCAATTTGGTCTTTATAATCCACATTAAATCACCACAGACTATTAATTATGACCCCCATATGCAAAAATACAGAAATCCACAAATATTTATTGTTTAACACAGATCCCCATTTCTCTGTTTTGCTGTAATGTTTTTGTGGAGGTTCAGTTTTCTTACATGTTCTTTAGCTGTGCAAGTTGTTCTGGCAGGCTTTTCTGTGGGGGCGTACCATAAAACACTGCGCCATTAAGCTTCATATAGATGTTTATGGCATCAGGCTCAAAATGGCCATTAAAATGTATGTAAAATGTACATTTCTAAAAGTATTAAGAAAAAAAATGGTATTTAAGGTGGCTGGCTACTGTAAAAGTGCCGTTTGACTGACTAGGGAGCTTGTAAGCCACAAATCAGAATAAGTGGATTTGGACTGGATGCTGTCAGCGTGGGTTGCACGTTTGAAATCTGAATAGATGGCGATAGCTACATTTATATTGTCTTTAGAAAGATTGCTTCGGCTATTGTTTTCACCCACATATACACAATGTTTCATGAACCTGGTACCAAACCACACTATTAAGTCACTGCAGGGAAAATAAATAAATAACCTCGACCAGCACTATTGAGACAATCAACCAGTTTTTCCAAATGGATTTCAAGTTGGCTTTTGGTCAATGTGAGATTTCCACAGAAGCATGACAACAGCCGGAGGACAGATACGCAAAGCCGAGGAACAGATAAGTGAATGATTTAAAATTAATAGACAAACAAAAAGATAATAGAAGTCAGAGAGAATGTACATCGAGGTATTTAAGATTATTTATAGACAATGTGCTTCCGATCGATTGGCATCCTGATCCTGTGTAGTGTTGTTGGTAGATCCCTCACTGCCAGATCATAGAGAGCGAGAGGAGGGGTGAGGAGAGAAAGAAGAAGCAAATGAGGGAGGGAGGGAGCTGATTGCAGCAACAGAGAAAATAGAGGTACAGAGGAACCCCCTTTGTTGACAGTGAGATGAGCTCGGCAGATTAGGTGACTCATCACCGTCTAAATGCATCTTTGTCAGCAGGGACACCTTGGTGTCCCTCCACCTCTCCCCTCCCTCTCTCGCTGCCCCGAGAATCCAGATAGAGATGACTATCGCTGTGATCAGGATTACCCTGCTGGCGGTAGAAAAAAAACAGGTAAACCATGAAGAGTAGCGGGGAAAATGGCTGAAGCAGCACGGCTGGCCTGGCTTGGCCTCAGCTGACCAGTAGGACTGTTTAATCCTTCCATCCATTAAGATTAGTATCACATCAGTAAAGCACTTATTTCTGCATTATATTATTTTGATAAAAGCATCCATTCAGGCTCAGAGAAATTACATTTTCTTGCCATATGCCTGGTTCTGCAGAGGTTATCCATGGCAATCCCATCAGTTTATTGTAGAATATCTGGTATATAAACGTTTCAGCTGATGGTGAGGCAGACTGTTGCCTGGTAAAACAGTGGTCATGGCACCTGGATAAATAAAGATTCTAGAGTTTCTCATCGAGGGGGATTTCAGATCAGGATCTCTAACTTTCCATTAAGGATTGTTGGCTGACAGCGTGCTGGCCATTCACGTGTGCCCTCCCCCCGCCACAGCTGTCCTCGCAGCATAATTCTGTCATAATTCCCTTTGATTGGCAAGCAGCGCAACACACCTAGTTTAAGGAATATACTGGGGGGGAAAGAAATGCCCCCAAAAAGCCCCCAACCCCACCTCCCACAGCATCGGTTTCTTTTACAGGAGAGGATATGGAGGAGGATGAAAAAGAATCTGACGAAATTGATATAAACGTGGGAGGTAACGGAGGAAAGAGAAGGGAGAAAAGGAGAAAAAGAACAGAGTAAGATACAACTGATTTTTAATTAATCTGCTTAGTTTTTATTTTGTAAATCAGTGTCTAAACTGAGAAAAATAAAGAGAAAACACAAGCTAAATGCAAAAGTAGAGAAGAGTGAAAACAGATGGAAGTTTAAAAAAAACAAAAACATGAGAGGGACTATCCATGTGACTGGCTGACACACTGCAGGCCAAACTGTGACAGAGAGACTTAATCTGGTGGAATATGGAAACCAGGCTCATGATAACTCTAGCATTTCAAGTCAACTGTGGAACAGAGTGCATGGCGTTTACTGTATATTGGAACTTACTTACTGTAGAAATGGATGATACGAATGAGACTTGTGTACTTGTCTGTCTCAGTCTGATCTCTCTCTCACACACACAAACACCACACAGCAGTGGGGATAATGATGGCTTGTAATAAATTAGAGGGCAATATATTGCTCTTCCCCATGTTTCCCACGCAGCACATGTCTTAGAGTGCTTAATTGCCCATTCTCAATTACCACTGGAGGACTGAGGAGAGAGCGAGAGACACAGAGAAAACAGTGCGAGAGAGAGAGAGAAAGCGATTATTTAAATTACAGCTGGTAATTGAATAACTATCCACAGGGGAAGACTGATAGGCCAGCGATGAGCTGAGTCCAGGCTTGACAGATGAGTGCACAGCTCACAAACATGCCGATAGCCAGTCCCTGCAGGACTTCATTCAATTCTTCTGTGATTGCAGTAAACATAAGGGCGCTAGTTGTCATGTTTTCTGTGTTTATTTTGGGATAAAGTGTGAAAACTGGCACATTATTTATAATTGTTTTTTCATAGCAATAGTACATGAAAGCGTTTACAGTGTATTTTTGGACTTCTTATTTGTGGCCAGACCAAATGGGGGTTGAATAAACTTATAAATAAAATAAACCAAACATAAAAATTCCACTCTGTACTAAGTGATTTGATAAAGCTGCGGAAGATAAGGCAGCTTATTGAATGGCCGACTGCATGGAGCTGCCTTAACTGAGTAGAAGCCCCAGCTCTCAGCCTATCAATGGAGTGACCTATAAGAGTGAAAAGAACAGGAGATGAGATGTGAGCCACCTGCTGCGAGACGAGTGAACAGTAGGAGCTCAGAGAGAGACTCCAGGTGGAGGAGCATGAATGAACAAATGAATGGATGGACGGATGATGGATGAAAGAGTGAATCGATAAATCCCTCAGGAACAAACCAGCTGCAGGGGTTTCTATAGTGCACCTGGGCCCTCGGGCATTGAAGTTTTTATTGAGAATAAAATGCTGGATACGGTTAAATGGGAATTTTAACCACTTCTTCCTCACAAGGTCCACCCTTTTCTAAAAAACAACAAATCTCTATTTTCCCCTCCCTCAGACAAACAGAATGAGGTGGAGATCCCGTCGCCGACATCCAAGACGCGAGAGAAGAAGAAGCAGCAGAAGCAGCAACTGATGACACAGATCAGCGGGGTCAAAAAGGTCTCCCACGGGCCATCGCTGTCCAGCAGCAGCATCTCGCGCTTCGGCGTCAAGACCGATAAGGAGGAGCTGCTGTCCAAGGAGCTGGAGGACCTCAACAAGTGGGGCCTGAACATCTTCACTGTTTCGGAGTACTCCCACAACCGGCCTCTTACCTGCATCATGTACGCCATCTTCCAGGTATGAAGTTTCCTACTTTAATCAGTATAATATAACAGGCAGGAACAATTCTGCATTGTGTTGCATCTTCACTTACGTTATTGTTGCTTTTTTAATTTTTTTTGTGCAATTACTACTAAAATGATCCACACTTATTCCTGAATACATTACGATGTTGTTTTTCTAGGAGCGAGACCTGTTAAAGACATTCAAGATCCCCATGGATACGTTCGTGGCCTACATGATGACATTGGAAGATCACTATCATTCAGATGTGGCCTACCATAACAGCCTGCATGCCGCTGACGTAGCCCAATCCACACACATCCTCCTCTCCACTCCAGCCCTGGATGTAAGTTATAATATCAAGTGTTAGTATTGTAGTCTCAATTGTACTCAGTTTTTAGTACCTCAGATAAGGGTCTTGTTATTATCTAATTGGGGTACATCTTTTGACTTGGACACCAGTGTGCATCCACAGAAATGAGGGAAAACTAAATTAGAGGAGAGAGCTCTTACATTACCTCATGTATCACTTTCCTGGATCACCACACTGGCTTTGAAGAGCTCAACATCTTTCCATTGAATCATCTTTTCCTCGCTCTGTGCTCGCACCACTTTACTCAGAGAACTTCCCCTCTTTTCTCCAACACTCGTCACTCCTCGCCTTATTTTTCTTGCATGCTCTTTCTTGAGTTGGAGTAGCTGGTGAGACACAGTTAATCAGAAGGTGACAGAAACAAAAAAAATTAAAAATCAACCCATTTATTGAGTTACATTTAGGTTACTGTTAAATGCGGATCCAGTCTGGAAGGTTGTCATGTAAGACCCTGGGTCTGTTATCTCTCCCTCACACAAGAATAATCTGGGAATCAATAGTCATCTTTCTGATGCTATTTATATCTTCCGAAATAATTTAATGCCCCCCCCCACCTCTCTATTTCTAGGCAGTCTTCACAGATCTTGAGATCCTAGCAGCCATCTTTGCTGCAGCTATCCATGATGTTGACCATCCTGGAGTATCAAACCAATTCCTAATCAATACTAGTAAGTCAAAGCATCCCTCTACACGGGACTAAGACAGTTCCTGTGTTGCTTTCTTTAAACATATAAATTGGTGCTTTCAACAGACAAATAGAAGTAGTCATAACATAGACTAAAATATCCTTTTAACACCTTTCCAGACTCTGAGCTGGCATTGATGTACAACGATGAGTCTGTGCTGGAGAACCATCACTTGGCTGTGGGATTCAAACTACTGCAGGAGGACAACTGTGATATCTTCCAAAACCTCACTAAGAAGCAGCGACAGTCCCTGCGCAAGATGGTCATCGACATGGTAAGATATCCTGATTCATGTTCCTCTCTCTTCCACTGTCATCTCGATTTAAATTTAAACCCTGTCCAAATTATCCTGATGCTGAGGATGCTTTATTTTTTTTTGCCTTCAGGTTTTGGCCACTGACATGTCCAAACACATGAGTCTGCTGGCTGATCTGAAGACTATGGTGGAGACTAAAAAGGTGACGAGCTCTGGAGTGCTGCTGCTGGACAATTACACCGACAGGATACAGGTGGGTTCTGGTTTTTGCAAAACAAAATGAGTAATAGTCACACAAAAAACCCTTACATTATATGCACTGTGAGTTTGTGATTGGACATACTGTACCTCTCGTTTACATGCTTTTAATAGCTCTAATCAATAGCCAGTGTTGGCAGGGGTTACTCAGCCAATGATCATTAGCTGGCCTCCTACATAGCTGACCTCTGCTCCCCCTGTCACTCCATCCATCTTCTTTTCACTTTTAAGCGCTCCCTCCACACCTTCCCTCTAATGGTCTTTCTAGAATTTCTTGTTGTCCACTGTTTTGTGGACTGACCTCCTTTCATAACAAAGCACATTATAGTTTCAGGCTTGAATATCTGTTCTACAAGAATCTAATTTCTTCTAAATCTAATTGTTGTAAAGTAATCTACCACACTTGGCTGTATTGTTTGAAGAATATTGGAATTTACATTGGAGAGGCATATTGTTTCCAGGTTTAGTAGTTGTTTTTTTAAAAGAAGCTGATTAAACTTATTTTCACTCAAATTCCTAGAAGCTTCCAAAATGTGTTGCATTTCCTGCTGAAAGAAAACAGTTTACAGTAATAAAAAAGACATGGAATGGAAGAAGTGCTTCTGATTACGTACATGATGCCATCTAGAAAAGCATGTTTATACTACAAGTGATTTTAAAAGTATAATTTAACCTGGCCTTTTGTATTATTGACGTTTTAACCAATTTTTACTTGACATTTACTAAATTGCAATTCTGTATTATTTATAGGTGCTACGTAACATGGTGCACTGTGCTGACCTGAGTAACCCCACCAAGTCCCTGGAGCTGTATCGTCAGTGGACGGATCGCATAATGGAGGAGTTCTTCCACCAGGGAGACAGAGAGAGGGAGAGGGGAATGGAGATCAGCCCTATGTGTGATAAACACACAGCCTCAGTGGAAAAGAGCCAGGTAGGCAATCAAACACACAGAAGCTGCATTATGTACAAACGTGGATGTATAAATTCACATATGTTCACTTTCACAGAATCTCAATTCCAGTTCTAATTTGTCTTACCCCTTTCTAGGTGGGTTTCATCGACTACATCGTGCACCCTCTGTGGGAGACCTGGGCCGATCTGGTCCACCCTGACGCCCAGGACATTCTGGACACACTGGAGGACAACAGGAACTGGTACCAGAGCATGATCCCCCAGAGTCCCTCTCCGCCCTTCTACGACGAGGGCACGCACGGACTCAGTGGCACTGGGGGACAAGGAGGCGGGGAGAAATTTCAGTTTGAGCTGACCTTGGAGGAGGAGGACTTGGATGGAATAGAGAAAGACGGTGAAGAGGAAGACTTAGAAGAGGAGGAGGATAGTCTGGGAGATTCTCGTTCTCCTCCTCTGGACTATTTGGACGGTAACGAGCACGAGGAGGGCAGCATGATGGAGCCCACGTCGGCAATAGAGATCGTGACACACGAGGCGTCACCCACAGACACATAGGGGCTTCCATCAACAGGCTCACATGGTGATCTGAAAGTTTTTGGAAAAAGAGGGGAGATCCTCTTAGAGCTGTGCTTTTTAGTAAGCCCACAGAAGCAAGGGCTTAGTTTCGTCCCGCACAGGGGCGTCTTGCACTTGGGTGTTTGAAGCCAGACACGGGCGGACAGTTTCAGTAAAAGCGGCTTCAGAGTTCTCAGGAAATAATTACTGCGAACATTTTAGTCTTGATGGACAGGCGCAAGGGTGGAACTTGAAGGATTTCGGCCAGTTTGGGAAATGGTTACTTTTCTTTTCTGGACTGGCATTAAAAAGTACATTGACACTACTGAGAGAAGTTTTGTACCTTAAAGACTTTTTTACATATATGATATGATCTAGAAGTAGCATAGAGTAAGATCTACTGATGGAGACACATTTGTATAGCAAGAGAAAGTGTTTACTTTTTTCCTGTACCATTTGTCAAAGGACTTTTGTGTGCCTTTTTTACTATTGTCTTTATAATAGTTTTTTATTTATTGAACACTCTAGTATGTCTGTGAAATGTTTTTTTCCCTATCTGAAACGCAAAACCTTTTTTGTATGTTAAAAAGAGAACAGTCTTCCATGTATTGGGCAATAGAGAAATCCAAACAAACGTCGACAAACAACTCTTAGACAAACTCATCTTGAACATTAACACCGACATTTTGTCATTTGTTTTTCAAGCTGAGCAAAATGTTTTTCTTTAGATGTGGAATTCAAACGCTTATGTTCACTCATGGTTCATGTTACATGTTTAGTTTGTTGCTCTCTATATCAGATGTCAGTCAATGAATGTTACAGTCACACTGAAATACATCACCTATTTTCATACTCCATCTCTCTAAACATCATCTTTTCTCTTTTTCTTTGTAACGGTCTGCAGACCATTGGGGGCTCCCCACCCTTTCACACCAAAACTTGACTTTTAATGCAAAATGCTCAGTGAGGACATGGAATCCTACACTTGCAGCTATATGTTCAGATATTCCTGCTATATTTTCAGTAAAATTATTGGGACATCTGACCTACATGATTTTGTCTTTTCATTTTTGCATCCAACTGTTGTCGTGTTAGTTTAAACCCCAATTACCTACAACCGGATAAAATCAGCAGAAACACAAGCAAGTCTGAAAAACAAACAGCTCATGACAACAAGCTGCTTAGATCTATGATAAAATTAGAATTGAAGTCTGCCAAGGATAAAATGCACAACAGCGGTGAATCTATTTTTAGCCCACAGGTATGCTGCAGTCTTAATAATCCTGTTAGTTGGAACTGGTCCTGACCCCAGACCCGTCTGATGTAACGCCCCTCTGCAATCAGGCCCAGGCCAGATGATTAAAGGTGCTCTTACTGCTGCCTGTCTGAAAGGCGCTCTCATACCCTCATCAGCGCTGCAATTCACATGGTTTACAAACCCCTCTGGGCTCCACAGACACGACCCCAAAACAATCAGGCCGGCTATTTCTTCCTCACGATAAAAATCCCTCAAGTGCGCCATCTGCTCATTGACGTCAATTTAATTTTTCCTCTTCCCCCTCCACTGTATCAGGTTTCCAGGACGGCCGGGTTATTAGGATTTGGCACAGATGGAATTACTGGATTCAGCATGGCATACTGCATCCTTGTGAAAAAAACAGGAATAATTAGGTTCTCTAGTTTTAAAAACTAAAAACTATACCTCTCCGTTTCTTCTCTAAAGTGTGTTGGGGAATATGGTTTGAAAATGGTTTGCAGACTTGCACATTTCTGCTCCTGTGGCTTCCATGATCTAGTGGCATCTATAATCATATTGGTTTACTGATATACTCAAAAAGGTACTTCATCTAATTTCACTCCAGCATGCTTCAGTGGCAATCGTTTGTGTGCAGTATGTATGTGTGGAAGTTTTTGTATGTGTGTCTGTGTTTGGATATGTTGACTTTCTCATCGGGCCTTACCCCCATCACTACACACCTTTGTCTGTACTGTTTGTTGCTAGGAGCTCAAGTTGGTCCTTTTTGCTGTTTATAACAGTGTGTATTTATTCTATACTTTAAGCTTGTAAATAAGAAATACTGGTTCAGTGTAAAATCTATTTTAATTTATATGCACTTGCATTACCTGGAAGTGGTGGTGTCTAATGTGTAGAAGACTCTGGATTAGAGTCTTTATTATATATTGTTTTTATATATATATATCTAAGTATATATTCGCACAATGTTTTGAGTGCCCAGCAGAGCAGCAGCTCAAGAGACATGTTGTTATCACATGAGAACCTTGGAACTCCAAAGGAGCCTCTTTTTCTCTTTTGACATAAAAGTTAAAATTGTCTTTTAATGTAATGTCACAGACATTAAAATATATATATATATATTAAGCTTATGCATGAATATTAAACCAAAAATGTTCTCACTTTGGCATCACTTTGAAGTCTTAATTAATATCTAGGTATTTTTGTTTTTATGAAAATTTTAGTTTCTGTTAAATTTCAGCTTCGTTACATTTCTTAAATAATACTTTACAAAGGAATTTGAATGTCCTCATTTTGTTTCTTACATAGTTTCTTTTTTTTTTTAAATGGAAAATTATGGAAACTGAGTTTTTGAAGCTACAAGGTTTTCATTTGACAGCAACAATTCGGTAACCCAGAGGCAACATAGAGGACATGTTAAACTGCATAGGCTTGGATATAGGATACATACAAGCTAGCTAAGGAACACAGAAGCTTAGTATCAAAGTACACAAATAGCTTGTTTTCTCTCAGCGGCTTGTCACCACCGGAGCTCCTCCACCCAGCATTTGAATGCAGATTGCTGACATGAGGCCAGATACAGGTTCAACTGACAAACACAAAGCGATTGTCTCCTTTTACACTTAATGCACTTCATTTAAAAAGTAGATAACACGGGCACGGTATTGGTAGCATGCTACAATACACCCGGCACTGACGTGAATCGTTCTGAATTAACAACAAACCATGATCTTATGTAACTGATTGTGCTAATGTGTGAACTCTTTCTGACCAAACTTGTTAGCAGTTTTGAAATTCAAATTTGTCAGTATTAACATTGTTTATCTATGTTAAAGCTTTTTTTGGTCCTAGTTGTGTCCAAATGGTTAGCCAGATTTAGCGCTATCTGCATGAGAGATGGGATTTTTTTTTATTGTCAATAATATGTTCAAGTCCACCAGTTGTTGCAGGTGGGTTATTAAATGTTTCACACAATGTATGGTATTATATTGTATATTGTGTTCAAGAATAAATCTGAAATACTTTTTCTATTAAGTGATTAAAAGCGAAGCATGAATATATTCCTTCTGTTTCTGCAGTGTTTTTCTCCTCATAGCCTTGTTTTTTTTTTTACTGAGTATGAACAATAAATTGGGTCACAGTCATGCTTCTGGTGGGTTACCAGGCTTGTCATGTTTCATTAGGCAATTAAAAACTGTGATTACGGAGCACCTGGGTGCTGTGATGAAAAAAAACTGACTCCAAAAACAATATCAACAATGGTCTAAAATCCCTGCTAGGGGCCCCTAGAGGTTTGTGCGGCTGCAGACGCCCTACCTGGCCACGGAGCTACGAACCAATTGACAGACCAAACAGCACTACAATCTGAAAAGCAATCCCATGCAAATTTCACAACTCGAGAAGATATTAGACAACACAGCGATGCAACAGAGCGAGACTCCATTTAAAAAAGGGTTTACATCAATCAGTTACATCAAACATGAAAACAAGTAGTACACAATATATGCACAGACTTAGGACTGCAACTACTGGAAATTTTCATTATTGATTCATCTGCCAGTCTGACGTCTTTTTAATTTATCGTCTATAAAATGTCCGTCACAAGCTCCCAGAGCCCAAGAACACATCTTCCAATTGCTTGTTTTTCCAACAAAACCCAAAAATGTTCACTTCGCCATAATATAAAAAGAGTAAAATGATATATGTTCTTTTGATCGCCTAGTGAAATAATTGATTGAAGTTTCAGGACTACAAAGATGTGTCTTACAGCTTTCTAATGGGCAGGAGAGTTATGACTTTAGAGGTACGCCTTTAGAGGAGATTTTACAGGAATACTATCTGAGAGACAGAGATTGTATTTATTCAATAGTGGGGTTTCTTTTTAAAGTCCTACAGTTCGTCGACCACAATCTCAATAAAAAAAAATAATAATGTCACTTTAGGTCAGCAGACCCTGGCCCGTCCTGTGAGAAAAACAAAACAAAACCCATCAACCTCAAACCTCAGGACAGTGCTGGAACGTTAAGTAGAATTAAAATGACATCATATTGTGTATAAATATATTCTGTTCCATATTACTCCTCATTCTCTTTGATGTCACTGCGTTTGCTGCATGATCACAGAGGTTCAGCTCTAATGTGCTGAGATGGGAACACAGTGTGACACAGACTCAGCACCACAGCCCACACACAGTCTGACAGGACTGTCCTGATGTGACATACGGCCCTCACACACACACAAACATAGTGCTCATTTTTGCATGTGTTGAAATGTACGTACACACACACACACACGTTTTATTGAAGACTACTACAAACTTTAACATTGATGTTTGTTTTCATTCTCTGCATATTTGTGTGTTATTTAGCACAATATCTCAAAACCCACTCAACGCATTTCAGCAAAATTTGGCGGAAGCTTTGACCATGGGCCAAGGAGGAACAACTTTAAATGTGGTGCAGATAGCGTCACCATGTAGCCATTTATAAAGCACTTCACATTTTGGCTCATAATTCCTAAACCATGAAGTGTAAACATTTATTTTTCCTGCATTTCTTGGTTCACGACAAATCCTTTCAGGGCCTGAACAGATTGCCTACATGCAATTTTTTTTAACACTCATTCTACATAACATACATGAATTAGCCAGAGAAAAGGATATTTACTTGTTTTCCTTTGTGTGGTCTATTTGTCATCAACTGCCATAACTATTTATTAAGCAACTGCAACCAAATTTAGATGAGAGGTGCACATGCTGAATCAATGCACAGTCTTGCTAAGTTTGATGGCATTTCACCTATAGGTGGTGCAACAGCAGCGGTGTAATCTTATGCAGATTAATTTGTAAAAGGAAGTAATATTTCCATAGAGGATTTAGGCATTCTCCTTTTTTTTTTTTTTTATTTACAAATTCAGAGGAGCAACCTCAGTAAAAAAAAAAAAAAAGGTATGCACCATCAGATGTCCTCATTTCAACTTCAACTATCAACCCGACTACCTTTCTTTTTCAGTCTGTCCTGTAGTGACTCCCCACTAACATTAACCGGAAAGGATATAGATGCTGATAAGTTGTTTTATTGCTACATTATTAAGTTGGTTTATTAAACATGTGGGACCTTACACACAGCCAAGGTGAGAGGGCAAAAATGCCTGATGAAGCAATATTTCCAGGAATGTTCTGTTAGCCTGTCATTTTCCACAAATGACTGGTTTGACTGGAGGGTTTATAGGTTTTAATACATGTTGGGAAACATCCAATGGAACACAACATTGTGCTATTAGTAATTGCCTTTTTTTCTGTATTTACTGCAACAACTTCTGTCGTTAAAACCATAATGAGGCTAGTTTTGCAAAGTGATCGCAGGTGTTACAGTCCTACATCATTTCTTCTGGCTTTTTAGCAAATGAGTTCAGAGCTGCATTTTCAAAAGTATTTAGTTAAAAACAAATAAGTAAATTAGAATATTCCAAAAATCTTTAGAGGCTATTTTTAAACTTCTGACCGGAAAAGAATTATTCAAACCTGATCTAAAAAAAACAAAACTTCAAGACATGGGTAAGAGGCTTGTCTAATTTCCATCCATGACCCTTCACATCTAATTTCATTGTGACCCATGATGAGGGCTCTGAGACTGTCTGCCCTTGCATCAACTGCAACCTTGCTTCAAAAGAGAATCATGAGTGAATTATACAACCAGGGTCTGTCATCTTATTCTCCTCTCATTTGCTTTTTTCATCTTTTAGCTCTTATCCTTGAATTTTCATACATATGCCTCCTCTCCTTGAATATTTTCCAATCTCCTCTTATTTCCTCCACGGCCTACTCTCCAATCTCCCACTGTGGAGGTCGGTCTCTCCTCCTCTTGCCTCTGACATGTAAGGGATAATGCCCGACAAAGTGTCCATTATCGCTGTGGACCGCTGTGAACAAATGATAGGCCATGGGTACTGTCGAAGATATTCACTTTCTCCCCCCAGTTATTTCTAACGTCGATGTTTGCTCTGTTGCTATGGTTACTCATACAGTCTGATACTAGCCAGCACATTAATTTATGAACGGTGAACAGACAGTTTCAATGGCACTACTTAGTAGGTGTCCATTATCAGGAATTAATGTACGCCCTGCAGCCAATCAAACCGAGTATTCACTCAGACCATATGATAAAACCTAGTAAAAGCAAGAGCTGTGATTTGATGAAACTACTTGTGTATATATGATGAAGTAAAGATAAGTGTAAGAAAGAGACGGAGAAAGACTGGCATATGGGACAGGTGGCCTCGCTTGTCACTCCTTTCCAAACACATGGAGGTCATCTGCGAATGGCTAGGTTATCTAATAAAGCTAAAAACAGGGCAACGCATTTCCCACCAGTCGAGGAAAATGACACCACTTTAACTTCTCCCCTGTGTAGCACAAAGTAGATGAGATATTTTCAGCCAAGGAAAGGAAATGGTTAGCTTGGGAGATAAAAGAGAATTGGCCATTGTATTCTCTACATGTGAATGAATGAGAGGCACATTCAGCGAAAAGAGAAAGAAAAAGAGGAGTGTGGGGGTGTGTACACTTCAAGAATCTCTCATCTTAACTATCTCATATCTCTCTTAAAAAACAAGCCAAACAATCTGCCAATGTGGAGAGATTATTAGACCTCTTTCTAATACAAACTCCAATACTAAAGTACAACATTTTCCAGATAAGTGATTCTTTTGATAGTATTGCAATGATTAACCTTAGCTTATGTAGTTTTAAGATACAGGCACTAATTTCTTGTCAATTCCTGAAATAAAGTAAAACTGCACTTGTAACAAGTATTATCCCACCAAATTGGAGGAAATTATTTCTTTTTTTGGATGAATGAATGAAAACTTTATTTCGAACATGTAAAAAATAACAATAAACAAAACACAATAATAACGTAACGTGTCAGAAAAGGAAAGGAAGAAGCATAAGCATATTTAATCCTACCCCTTCTCCACTACTCTTATTATTAATTGTTCGATTGGCTTCATATTAATATCATATATCATGTTAACACATTCTTTTCAATTTACTACATATATTTACACCGGAAAAAGAAAACATATACACACACACACACATAAAAATACAAAAACTTTTTAATGTTGTACGGAAACAAAGATGTTTAAGTTGAACTCCCCCCTTAAAATCATATCCCCCATCGCTATTAAAAATATATTTTTGAATATCACCAGGGAGTAGGTTATTTATTGCTTTATACATTAGTTCTGCAGTTTGAAAATGAACCCGATGAGTTCATTTCAATGTTTCTGATTTTAAGAATAATGAATTTGTGTGGTCTCAATAACCGGTATTATGAATTATCCATATGGCTCTTTTTTGCAATATAAATACAGATGATAGTGTACGTTTATTAGTATTACCCCAAATCACTGCACAGTAATTTAAACATGGTAATACCAGTGAACAGTGAAGAATGTGGAGTGATTTGTTGTCCAGAACGTGTCTTGCCTTACTCAGTACTGAAATGCTTGAAAGTTTACTGTACAGATTTCCATCTTATTTTGTGGTCTATTATTACACCAAGAAACTTACTTTCAACTCTTTCAATGTTCATACCAGCTACCTGTATCTGTACTTGAGTACAATTACCACATAAGTAAAACTAAATTCATGTTAAGTTTAATGATAATTTGTTTCTGTCAAACCACATTTTGAATTTATACATTTCTGAAGTAATAGTCTCCAGTAAGTCCTTTACATTCCACCCCGAACAAAAAATATTTGTCACCCGCGATACTAATTTTAACATTTTTGATATTTATATATACTATGTTTATAAAAAAGAAAAAAAATGTTTGGGACCCAAACTGACCCCTGTGGGATGCCACAAGCAATGTCCAAGCAGGATGATGAATAGTCCCCCAACTTCACAAATGGTTTCCTGTCTCTTAAATAACTTTTCACCCAGTGTAAGTGTAAGTGTAATACCGTTCCAGTTTATTGATTAATATGTTATGATTGATTGTATCGAAAGGTTTTTTAAAGATCTATGAAAACTCCAACTGCATACTGTTTGTGATCAATAGTGTTTGTAATTTCCTCAATTGAATCAATTAATACCAATGATGTTGAACTGTTTGATCTGAATCAATTTTGACTATCAGATAGCGGTTTATGTTTATCTAAAACATTATCTAATCTGTGATTGAATAATTTTTCTAGAATCTTTGAGAATTGTGAAAGTAGAGAAACAGGACCGTAATTAATGAAGTTGCGTCTATCCCCAGTTTTATACAGCGGCACCGCTATTTTTATTGTGTTCGGAAATGTACCGGTTTGAAATGATAGATTACAGATATTTGTTAGGCGTTCTGAGATCCCCTCAATGACCTTTTTCATAATAATCAATTTCATTGCAGTCAATAGATATTTTGTATTCACATTAATTTACAACATCTATTACTTCTTTTTTGACCCACTGCTTCAAATCAAATCAAATTGTCATTCCAATCCTCAGATGACACTGGATCAGATTTTTTTGTTAATCACATCACTCATATTGTCCTTTATATTGCTGTTATCAATAGAATACTGAGGGTAACTTTGTTGTCCAGAACGATTTTTCAAAGGCAAATAGCTCTTGAAAGCAGAATTAGGGAAGAAAATACTTGTTGAGATGTTTTTTGCAGTGTGCTCTATATGTAAATAAGAATTATTACAGTTTATTGGATTGTGACTCATTTGATTTTAAAACATTAACCAGTCCTGCAGCCTGCAAGGCACAGAGATGTTGACAATGCTCTTAAAAATTAGAGTCTGGTTGTTTTTAATGTTATCAATCAGGTGTTATAAACATTAAAAAGTAATGTAAAATTCTATGCAGTCAGATTTAAAGCTTCTGCATTTAAAGTTATAGATTGATAAAAGGAGAAAGACACAGACACACACACACACACAGGAGACAGAGACAGTCGGGGAGAGAGCAACTGATGTAGCTCCTGAATAGACGAAGGGCTCATTGAGATGTCGGGTAATTAAATTTAAGGTTCCCGAGCCCACGCGTTGTTATTTCACAATGGTGCAGTGACAGATGTGGATTTCGTGGAGTCTTTATTCTGTTAACCTACGTGGAACTGTGCTGTTTTTTTTCATAGCAGCCTAAAAACACATATTTGCTTGAACAAAAGTGAAACTTTTTTCCTGTTATCATCTCAAGACAAGCAAGGTATTTTGCATTTCAACAGTTTTCTGCAACTTAAAAAGCTTTCAAGGACCTAATCACTGTGGGCGATGGGGTGTCTGGTATATGAAATATTCGAAAAATGGAAATTCGGCTCCGCCAATAATTGTTTGATTTAAACTTTGCACTGATTTTATAATGGCTAAATTACAAAATCTGATCTAAGTGAGAGATCGCACATACAGGATGCATTCAGTACCTGATCTGTTCTGTGTGGGCTTAATTTAACAGCTTACATTTATTATGACCACAAAGAGTTAAATATCTTCTCTTTTAATGCAAATTATGAGGCTCATGCTTTTGCGTCATTGTGGTTTTATAGCAGGCTATAGGGCCAGCTGGGTCAAATACTGCTGCTGCTGCTCTCAGAGGAACACACTGTTAAAAATGACAAGCTTTGCAATTGATTTTAATTTGCATGAAGAGTTATTGAGCTGTCTTACAGGATTGGCAGATCATTTTGTAAAGAAAAAGCTTATTATTATGTTTCATAATGACACCTTTTTTTCTTTCAAGACACTGAAAGAAAAGAAAAAATTAATGCATTTTCTGAACGAAATTATTATTTTAAACTTTGTTTGGCTTTTCATGGTTTCATGTTTGTGTCAATAAACCAGTTCGGCTAGGTTGCCATTAAACAAGCAAAGCTGAGGCCCCATGGTAGCTCACCTGGTAGAGCTTGTACCATTAGGGCTGAGTCCTTACCGCAGCGGCTCGGGTTCGATTCCTATCTTGTGGCCCTTTGAGGTCATCCCCCATCTCCCTCCAACCTTTCCTGTCTATCTCTGCAACTGCCACTATCAAATAAAGGCAAAAATTCCCAAACTATCTTTTAAAAAAAGCAAAGCTGTGTGGATGTAACAGTAAAAACAAACACTAACAAACATTAGTACAAGACTAAATTCTGCAGCTACAGTTTTTGTTGCTGCTACAGTGGTTTCAAGGGAAAAGGCAACATGATGCCCCTCTTAGGTCCCCTGAGGCTGCATTAACCTTTTCAGTGAAGCAAGAAAATCGCTCTCATGATTGATACATGTAGCTATTACATCCCCCGAGCCAACTAGAGGAGAGATGAAGAAGCGGCCGAGGGTGCAGAGAAACACCACTGATCCTTGAGTCCTCATTCCACTTGCAAAAGCAATGAGAGAACAGGTGGACACGGCTGACAGCGTTTTGGGGATATAAGCCTCCATTTCTAGGTTGGAACCAGAGCACTGGCTCTTTGGCTCATGTCAGCTGAGACATTCAGTGGTGCTCACAAACATGTGAATCAGAAGTCTCAACACACTGCGGTACATCCAAGATCGCACTGGATAAAAACGAGTCTAAGTTCACCTCAGACCTCAGCCTGGAAGGAGCAGTGGGGTGGTGGAGTTTGGGAGAGCTCCACAGCCAAAACCTCGTTGCTGAGAACATGCTCTCCCTTTCTGGAAAATGTCTGCCATAACAACACAGGGTTGTCACTTTACTAAACCCCTCAGTTTACTGCAGCACAGGGGTATAAGTATCATAAAGTCCAATATTACAAAATACCAAAACTACCAAATTAGCTCAAATCAACGAAACCTCTGGGAACAGCAACAAAGAGATGATTGATAAGATTTGCTCAGTGGGCTGAATGTTTAGACATAGACAAAAGCCATAAATCCTACTAGGACATAGAAAAACAATGGTCCAGAAAACTCAGCCAATACATTTGTATCAAGTATTGATTGCTTCCAAAAAATAGATTGTCGTCATCCTTGGCTTGGACTGTGCTGTTCATCTTATGGGCCTTTTTTTTCCATTATCAGTACCAGCTCAACTCGTCTCGGCTCGCTTTTCGCTCCGTTTTCCATTGCAGATAGTACCTCCACAATAGTACCTGGTCGTCATAGCGACGCCACAGGAAACTACCGTGACGTAATCTTCTACGCGACACACATCCGCTACCCACACACAGGAGAATGGAGGAAATCGAGTGTATGCTGTTTTTGATCCTTGGGATGCGGCTGTTTCTCACAGCAAGAAGACAAACGTTGTCAAAGGAAGGTCTGCACCTCCTCATTTGACCACGATGGATTCTTCTGAGTTGCCATAATAGTAATGGGTATATCACGAAATCTCTGGCCAAACTATGCAAAAATGGCGGGGTTATTCAGGATGCTCCCATCTGGCGTGTGCAATGATGACGCAGGGAATAGTGACAATTCTCTCCGACCACTCAGCAGTCTGCCGTGTTTTCACGTCACATTTTAGTATCCCTCTCACCTCGCCGGAGGTGATATGAAAAAAAAGTACCTGGAAGCAGGTACAGGTACCAACTTTACAAAGTGGAAAACCAAACAAAGGCGAGTCAATTCGGTACTGTGTAGTGGAAAAGGGCCAATAGTCACAAACTACTTAGACATACAAGCAGCATTGGAAGTGACATTGGCACCCTTCATGCTTCCAAAGATTCATGGCTGAAACCAACTTCAACCCAGTCACCTATGGTGTTTATCCATTTGCACTTTTAGCAGCGCCAAGTCAAAATGCGACCGATTCGCTGCCAAGCAGGTTGCTGTGATGTCTTGCTGACCACAGTCAACCCGTGACCCCCTTCTTCCCTCAAACAAGCAGGAGACTGTCTGTACAGGAGACCAGAGAGAAAGATGTTTTAAAAGTCTGTGCTGAGCTCTCAGTACTTTTGTAGCTTCTAACTGAATCTGTGTGATTTGAAGTTTAGTTTCACTCCTGCGTTTATACTTTAATTTTTCTTTATTTTAGGCCTGCTGTTTCATGTAGGGCTGTACCCGACTCAGAATTTTGTCGGTCGAATCGGATTTAGCTGTTCATTACAAATATTAAACAATTTTTTCCTTTTTTCCCCCGTATAGACTATCAAGTAATGCTTTATTGAACTGCCAGATTCTTGAACGGGGTTCGACCAGACTGGTCCATGGCTGGCATTGATTAGAACTATCTGTCTCTCTATTAAAACTCTCCCTTTGAATCACTGACATGAACAGACAAAACAACAGTGAGTAATCATCACAATTGCTCACTCCATAGAAAAAGTAGGGGAGAAAAAAAAAACTTCTGACAGAGCTAGAATAAGGAATGTGTGCTTTTCCGTAGCGTGACCAATTTCATTTCTGTTTCCCTTTTCTCTGGTTCTTCCACAGCTGTGTCACTGAGCCCTTTGGTTATATTACTCTAAACTTTATAAATCATGTGTTGCTCTCACGCACCCTTCCCCAATCATAGAGGTCTGTAGCACATGGGAACAGTTCTTTGCTTGCGTGAGAATGTGTGTGTCTTACATATTGTTCTCCCGTAACGCCATTCCTTCCACTTATCTTCTGTACTTCAGAGCATTTATAGTTAATGAAAGGCACGCACAGGTCAGGTACAGGGCTTGAACCGGGGTCATCTTGTTAAAGAACCCTACCATCACAAATAACGTTTTTAATGGTTTAGTATTACTTCACATAAAAAAGGCTGGCATTGCCTACAGTATTACCCTGAAGGCTCCTGTTTCTCAAGTCAAATTTATTTATATAAGCCATAGGACTGTCCGAGAGGACTTTAAAATACGTACAGCATACAACACTATCAACTTAGACTCAACTTAGATCATTGAAAGACCAGAAAACAAAAACACTTTACTTTAAGAGGAAAAATAAGTGCGAGAATCTTCAGGAAATTTGAACGAGGAGTGATCACTCTTCCAGGACAGAAATCATGCAATAGGTGTCACTTGCACAGAGTACAGAGCACACAGATCAACAAATACAATATAGAGACAAAGAATTATAAAATACAACAATTCACTCCAAAGTATCTGAGCTACAAGTAACAGATAAACAGAATAACTACTGAATTTCAATATACAACCTACAGCAGACCTATAAATTCTGCACATAGAAAAAATGTTGCATTAAAAGGAGCAGTGTGTAGGATTTAGTGGCATCTAGTGGTGAAATTGTAGTTTGCAACTGTCTGAATACCACTCGCATCACCCTCCCCTTCCAAGCGTGTAGGAGAAACTCGGCCGCGAAACTCTTGAATAATGCAAACAGCCCTATCTAGAGCCAGTGTTTGGTTTGTCTGTTCTGGGCTACTGTAGAAACATGGCGACCTCTATGGAAGGGGACCCGCTCCCTCTGTAGATTAAAACAGCTCATTCTAAGGGAAATAAAGCATAACGATTCTTATTTTCAGGTGATTATGCTCTAATGAAAACATACTTATAAATATTATATTCCATTTCTGCCAATAGTTCCTCCTAAATGTTACCTAATGGACCATAGGTAAAAGTGAAATTATCAGGATATGTATTAATGTGTTGTTAACAGGGGTTATTTTCCCAGTTTGTACAGGCAGATCAGGTCATGGTCAGTGAGACTGTATACCTAACAATCATTGAACAGCAGGATGGAAACATGATTGCTCACCTGAAATACCTCTGTTAAAAAAAAATAAATAATCGAACTACTTTACTTTTGATTCACGAATGCGCAGAAAATGATTAGTCACAAATAAGCTGGCCAACAATAGTATACAGCACAGTGTACACACGAACACAACCATGGTGGTATTTCTAGCCAGGGCAATTGACAGAGACACAAATGGCATAAGCTATTCTTACACACATGCTTTAAACAATATAATGAGAGCGAATGAACTCTCAGGTTGTAGTGTTGACGGATTCTGAGAAGCCAGACTAAAATCCACTCAGGCCTAAGTTGGGAAGGCTATAGAGCAGGACCTTATTCCCCTTCATTAAACACAACCTGTTTTTATTTCTATGTTCAGCTCAATATTGCGCCATCCTTTCTTTCTCCCGTTATGTATTGTTCCTGTCCCTGTTCCTCTGCTATGTAGCTAAAGCAAGAGCTCTGATTTGTTTCCGACAGGTTGAACTGAGCATGTGCAGTGACCGGGTATGGCCTCAGTGATCAGAGGAGAAGAAAGGACAGGTGAGGAGAAGTGACAAACCTGAGCTGTGGTTGAAGACGTCTAGGACTGTGTTTTGGAAAGGAGCCTCTGGGACACAGGGAGTGATGGGTTTCATGTATCCGGCAGTGGCATCATCAGAGTTCTGAGTGAAATAAACAAAAGAAGATCTTACACTCAAAATTGAAGTAGAAGTACATCTCAATATGGACCATACTATTTGACTGACAAGTCAGTGGCGGATGCAGTGCAGAAACAGCAATAACTGTCCAGATAATAACAGATATTTTACCCAAAAATATAACATCTAAGTAAATGATGTAAATTAGGATCTTATGGATTTACTCTTTGACTTTGACTAGAATGTACCTGTTTTTCTTGGTAAGAATATTGAGAGACTTTACGGCAATTAAGCAGCCCCTGATAAACAGGTGGTGTTCCCCAAACAAATTGATTAGAGTGTGTTCATGTGTGTATGCAAGTGCGTGGGTGTGTGGGTGTGTGTGTGTGTGTGTGTAAGTGAATGAGTACACTTGCAGAGAGAGAAAAGAGCAGCAGGAGAGAGAGACAGCCAGCCAGACAGGAGACGCAGTGAATTGGGATTTTGACAGGCCTTTTCTCTCACATCCTAGCGCAGGGATTTCCAAGTCCTCTGTCGATCAGGTTGCCATGGCAACTGTGCTAGAGTTGAATACTGAGACACATTCTCTAGACATTTCTCTGTGGGATAACATCTCCACAGTTACATGCAGGCAACGGCTCGAACAGCAGGTATATAACCACACAGATACAGTCTGACACACACACACACACGCAGATTCATGCTGCTAAAGATCATAACTGCAAGTACGGATTACCACTAAATATAGAGATATACTTAAATACTACTACTGCAGCCCAGGGGCCCAGTTTCAGATAGTAGCGCCCCTGTGTGTATGTGTTTGGTATATACAAACACACACATAATGCAGAAATATCATATATTATTAAAGCTGAAAGTTGATCAGCCGATATATTAATCTGCCACTATTTTGATGGCGTTTAATGGTTCAAGCTTCTCATGTGTGAAAATGTGTAGATTTTCTTAGTCTTCTATAATAGTAAATTGAATATCTTTGGGTATGAGGCTCTGGGAAATTGTGATGGGCATGTTTCGCTATTTTCTGACACTTTATAGACCAAGTGTTTAATCAATTACATAATCAGCAGATTAAATTATGATAAAAATAACATTTGGTTGCTGTATATTATAGATAATGGTAAGAGCGCATATTCATAAAATGCATATTTCTAATTGATCCAATAAAATCTAAATGTATACTTTACATTTTCTTAATTGATTGATGAGGTTTCTAAAGGCCTTTTTGTCAGGGAAAATAAATAAATAAATGGACAAGAGATTTGCCAATAGTCCCACACCCATTGCCTCTATGCATAGCCAAACATGCATGGCATGCCTGCAGAACAAAACAGTAACCTGTAGTCGGATACGCGCCATTCATAACATACTGTATATTAGTTTGCAAAACAGCCTTTCTGCATACTGGTAAAAGAAGAGGATCATCACGCGGATCAGGCACAGTTTGCATCCTCTCAGGCCTAGTTTCTAACTAATCATCAAACAGGGAGAGTCTCCTTGTTATGCAACAGTATTGGGCCGCACGTTGAGGTTTGCAAGAGGAAATTACATTCCTGGCCTGTTTTGAAGCATTTTTAACCACGGGATTGGGTGAGTTGCTGGTCAGGTGTGTGAATTAGCCCAATCAGTAAAACGCGGTTTGCAGTTACACAGGTGGCATTTTAATCCCAATTCAGCATCACCATAGATGAAAGTAAATAAACACTCTCACAAATAACCCGCAAAATAGTAACTACATACACGACTTGGGGATGGTTAAAGAGAAGCTGTTTTCTTTCCTTCTTGGGTATAACTTAACGTTAAATGATAAAACGTGGTTTGATGTCTTGCATGCACGTTAGCTAACGTTAGATACTCTCTAGCACCAGCTCGTGCCGCTTACATAGTTTTAACGGTTGAGACTTCACTGACATCTTAACAGGTAAGTTAATATGGCATCACTTAACGTAACTTACCGCTGTTTAAAAGATATTTCCGGATTCCTAAAAGACTTCTAGCCGGCTGGAACAAAAAATATTCCATATTCCATATACCCGTTACGGATTTTTAACAAGTTTGCGCAACTCCTCTCAAACGATTAACGGCCGAACGGTTATGGTAGCCGGAAGTAACACACCTCATTGCTCATAAAGTTCTAGAAATATTTGAAACATTTGAATACAACCTTTATGAATCACTGTATGTAAATCGTTTCAAAAAGTTAAATAAGATAGATATTAATACATTGACCTGATAATAAAAATTTCAATTTGTTGATGCGTGTCACTTCCGGTGTTCGGAGACCATGTTTTATTGGCTGAGCGAAACAGTCGCAAGTTTGGAAAGGTGATGACTTATCTTTGCCTTCACCTGAACAGAATATACTTTGAAGAAGTTTGTCGAAATAGCAGTAAGTGTTGTTATTTGTCTTTGAGAAAAACCGAAGCTAAGAGATTCAAATGTAAACATCAACTTTTTAAACTAACAGCTAAGCTGAATGTGAAAACAACAGTTAGCTAACTTAACAGTTACATGCGAGGCCCAGACTGGTGCTAGACACTGCCTAAATGAAATTAGTTTGAACAATAATGTATAATTTTACCACATTGTATTTCAACTGCTCTACAATGCTTTGCCTCAAATGTATTCGAAGGAGCAGCTCTTAATTAAGGCCATGGCACACCCGGCAAACGTTCTCCAAGATGCACACGTTGTAAGACAACTGCCAACATGAGAATGGTCCCTGTTGTTGGCGAATGTTTGATTGGTGTGCCATGGGCTCCGCTGGGCAGATGAACAGCTAACGCTAGCCATAGCAGGTAACATTTTGCCAACTACAAATCCAGTAGCAATCCAGTGTGGCCAATCACGTATCTTAAAGGTGGTAGGATGCTGATCGTTGGTAGGAAACCATTTGACGCCACCCACCGCTGTGGATACACCCATGCCCTTCACTCATGTCCAGATACAAAAACATTGCTGTCATCACACCGATAAGCTAATGGTATCAACGGGGAAAAAAAAGTACAAAACTGACTCAACTTGGCAAAGTAGTAGTTTGGCTGCAAGTAGAGAAGCCGTGAGTGTGGGCTTTTTTTTCTAGAGTTAGTTAGAGAACATAGTTTAACATAAAACACCATGTGAGTCAGAAGTGAGAATTAACGAGACTGGAGTTAACGTTAGCTCATTGTAGGGCTAAAAGCTTTTGCTGTGTGTGAATGTTCTGTGGCTCCGTCACTGTTCGCCCGGTGAATCATTTGAGCACAGCTGAACATTGAAAGGGAGTCCAGTCCTTTCTGGTAAATGATACTATAGCAAGAAATTCAAGATAGTAAATAAAATCATTTGCCAGGATATCATTTACAGTAAATGATGTAACCTTACTTCCCCCAGAGCTGGCCTGTCTAATTTTGTACTTAAGCAATGTTCCCGTAACCATGGAGACCCTGTGCAGAACAGTTCACAGCCTTGAAATGAATCAGGAAACTGACATTTACTCAGTAACTGGGAGCATCCTATATAAGAATCAGCTTTATTGACCAGGTATGTGTGTACACATACAAGGAATTTGACCCCAAGTCCGTGGTACATGTAATGCTGATGCTATTTCATCAGAACTCATGAGGAAGAGTTTTAGTACAAGCTGAAATGGATGACGTATACACATTATCGCAGTTGCCTGCTATATTTTACCATCAGTTTTTGCCAGTAAAGTGTCCTGCAAGAGTTGTTTTAGTGTAATGATTAAATGTTGAAATACGGTTATCCAACCATAGCTTTTGACACCTTTTTCCTGTAGTGCATGATAAGTGTTTGTAATTGACCTCTAGAGTATTTTGCACTTGCCAGGTGGTATACTGTTGTTCAGAAAGTGAAATCACCTTGGTGAACAAAAGCTACAGGTAATTAAAATTCACATTTAGTCACTTAGCAGACGCTTTTATCCAAAGCCACTTACATATGAGGAAGACAATGGAAGCAATTATAACAAGACAAGGCAACAAAATGCATAAGTGCACCAGAAACTAGTCTGTTAAAGCCCAGCACAGTATACAAAGCTAAGGATAGGATTTTTAGTTTTAATTTTGTTATAAAAAGAGAAGGAAGAAGATGTTAGGTGTTTTCAGGTGCTTTTTAAAGGTGGCTACAGAATCTGCTGATCTTGTAGAAGCAGGCAGATCATTCCACCAATGTGGAACAGATCCAGAGAAGGTGCGCGAGAGTGATTATTTTTATTTTTTTTCTCCCTTTTTGGCATGGTTCCACAAGATGTTGTTCATTTGCAGAGCGCAGGGATCTGGCAGGAACATAGGTCTGTATTAGTAAGTGAAGATATGATGGTGCAGAACCAGTGGTGGTCTTGTAGGCCGAAAGCATCGCTTTGAACTTCTGGATCATCTGCAGAGATTTGATTGTGCAAACAGGGAGTCCAGCCAGTAGCGTGTCGCAATAGTCCAGTTTGGACAAAACGAGCCTGGACTAGGACTTGTGTAGACTGCTTTTAAAATCTTCTCTTCAATCATTGGTTCCATATGAACAACACAAGTTTCTGATCTTCATGGTTTTTATGAACATTAAGGAAGTGCTTTTGGGTATACAAGCCACTGTATTCTTGACACAGTTGGGTCCTGACATTAGTCACCCAGGGCCGCTGACAATATAACACAATGGAGACAATCTAGCAGCTATAGTTAAAGTTTATTACACACTGTTGCAATCCTGCACATGAAAGCAAGGGCTGGAGGAGAGAGTAGAGAGAGTAGACGGGGACACAAGACTGATCTGCTTTTGTCATTTGAAACAGCTGAGTAATTAATGTTTTGGCGTCCTTGTACTCCAGTCAATTAATTCAGCTCGATTGGCCAGGCTCACTGCATCATGAGGTTTGGCACAACTGAAAAATAATTACCATTTGTCTGGGAAATTAATAATCACTTTGATTTATTACAGTATGTTTTGTAAGAGCTGTGGTGTTGATGCCTGGGGAGGGTTGAATCAAAATATCAGAGGCCAGACTGCACAACATCAGCATGTGAGGATATTTGTGTCCAATCAAAATGTTTTGGGGTGTTGTTCTTCATTGTGTCAGGTCAATTGAGCAGGTGCTGTTGCATGTGATGAGTCACATGGAGCAACACCTGAGTGTTGTGTCTGGCTTCCATTCCAACTCTTCCATCCTGTATCAGTGGAGGTCCTGGCATGGACCAGTCCACAGTCTGATTACTGCAGTCTGAGTCATTTTCAGCAATTTGATAGCTCTTTAATAGCACATTTTAGGTTGCTTAAAAACATGTGCGTTGATGGCAATTATTAAGTCAGATACTCCTTAGAGAAAATTTGAAACCACTTTATATTTAGTAAAACAAATTTCATTAGTAATGAAAGGATATGTTCTCACTTATTTGAAGTCTGTCTTAAAACAAAAGTCAGGTGCCCATATGAACATTGCTGTAGTCATTCCTCCTGTTCTTACAGGCTGTTAAGAGATCCCTAATAATACACTTTCAATGTAAGACAAAATCCACAAACTTCGCTGTGCAAAAATGGTTTTCTGAAGTTTATCTGAAGTTAACATGAGGCTTCAGCAGTCTGAGTAAGACAAACCAAGTAGATGTTTTCCAAAGTAACAGTGTTTTTACGACATGTGACTGATTGTTTTAAGACAGACCTGAAGAATTCTGGACCTATCCTTTTAAGACATTTAACAGTTGTCTTTAAACAAAATCTCAGTGCTGATATTAAATGTGGCTTTGGGCTTGGGTGTATCGTGTTGGGACAGGTTTAATATCCCAGAGGCCTGCACGTGTGAGAGTTGAGTGGAACGGAGTGAGTTCAAGTAGAGGTCCGTGATATGTGGGAAAAGCTGTGGGGGAGAGAAGGGATTGCCAAGCTTGAGAGTGATGAGTGAGGAATAGGGTTTCAGATTTTGGTGGACTTTGCCTGGGAATACAGCCTGGGAAAATGTCTGATCTCTGATTCCTGTGTTGAACTGTGAAAACCCACAAATGCATCATTATCAGGCAATGGATTCTGGGCTATGTCCATGAAGACAAAACTGTTCTAACTTCCTATGTCACTCTGCAGCACAGCAGACAGGGAAGAAATATTAAAATAGTTTCAATAAAGTAGCATAGCCTCAGGTGCTCAAGAAAATGTTTTATTCTATATATAAATAAATTATTCTACATTTAACTTTTAGCATTACGTTTATTTTCATGAACACCGTAAAACAAATTCGACTCTTATTTTGCCCAAGTGTGGTGTGAGAAACACATGCAGCGAGCACAGACCTGTCGAAGCTCTACAAGTCAGACTGGCTTATAAAGGACTTAAATAGCAGAAAATTAAATGTTGGTTGTTTCTCGAGACTCATTTCCCAGGTTTGCTTTTGGCATGGATTGTTCATGGGGGAAGCCTTACAGTATGTGTGGTAGTGTGGAGGAGACTCCTCAGACTCATCATTCAAGCCTGCCTGCACGCTCGGGAAAACACCAACCATTTGGTCAAACCAACCCGTCAGTTGCGTCATTTCTGTTAGGGCTGCACAGTCAGTCAAAATATTTATTGAAATGGCAATATGGCCAAGTGCAAATTGCAGAAGCGGCAATGTCTTGATGAGGGTAAAATGTGTGGGGAAAAAAAACAGCATTATAATTAAGTACTGTGGTGCTGCAGAGATGCCCTGGCCTACAAATATTGTTCTCCAGATCATCATAAATTTTATTTTTTTTTCAGTGAAAATGAAGATTGTGATCAAATTGATCATCCCCACTAATCGTGAATCATGTTACAATCATAATGTCTGTTTTTAACCAAATCGTGCAGCCAAAATTTTTGTTTTATGTATAAGAAATAAGGAGTTTCCCAAATACATAAATCATTTTAAACAAGTCACCTTGCTCAAGAAACCAGTCTGGGATTCCTAGGATCTATATGGGTACAAGTCAGGTATTTAGTCTGATCATGTTAAATTATTTTTTTGTGTTACAGATCACAAATGGGCTTTGCTGTGAAACAGCAGCTGGCTAAAAAGACCTGAGGGGAAAAGGCAGAACATTTTGGGACTATAAATTCAGCTGATATCTGAATTTGAGTTTTCACATTGAGGTAAGTATGGTTTAAAAAAAAATAAACATTAGAGGTGTTGTGTGGTAGTCGTGCTTCTGTGAGCATTACAGAGGCTGCACATTTGAAGGCAGAGGATTTACTGTGTGTGTGTGTGTGTGTGTGTGTGTGTGTGTGTGTGTGTGTGTGTGTGTGTGTGTGTGTGTGTGTGTGTGTGTGTGTGTGTGTGTGTGTGTGTGTGTGGGTGTGTGTGTGTGTTTGTGTGTGTGTGTGTGTGTGTGTGTGTGTGTGTGTGTGTGTGTGTGTGTGTGTGTGTGTGTGTGTGTGTGTGTGTGTGTGTGTGTGTGTGTGTGTGTGTGTGTGTGTGTGTGTGT
>CM022489.1:8814847-8876385 GCA_011952105.1 Coreoperca whiteheadi | reverse complement strand
TGTGTGTGTGTGTGTGGGTGTGTGTGTGTGTGTGTGTGTGTGTGTGTGTGTGTGTGTGTGTGTGTGTGTGTGTGTGTGTGTGTGTGTGTGTGTGTGTGTGTGTGTGTGTGTGTGTGTGTGTGTGTGTGTGTAAAAGAGGAGAGCATATGCTTTATTATTCGACACTCAGGAGATGGTGTGAAACATGTCAGGAATGAGTGAGAAAGAGTGGCTTGCTGTGCCTTCTGGGTAGAAGTGCTTTTGCATGGGGCGCCCTGGTAGCCTGATGGTTAAGGTGTGTACCTTGTAAGCGCAACGGTTTGAATCCTGGCGGGGGGGACCTTTTTGTTGCATGTCATTCCACCCGCTCTCCCCATGTTTCCTGTCGCTCTCTACTGGCTGTCACATAAAGGCAAAAATAGACAGATTTGTGTTAGTTTTGACGAATCTGTGTATATTATCTGCTGCTGCATTCTGGCAAAGAGTCAGCTCCAGCATGGCACTCCCAAGTGGGTCCTCTGGATACAGCTTAGTATGCCTCAACATAGCACATTGCAGAGTTCACAGTCAAACATGACTGACTGATATGTTGGCTGATATAAGTCTTTCACAGATATAAAAATATCAGCATAAATAATAAAGTGCTAAAATAGGAGCATTATATGCATACTGTATTGGACTTAACTAAAAAACTTTTTTTGTTTTTAAATTATTATAACTACATCACATTTAAAGTTTAGTTTTATTTATTAATTCATAACATTTTATTTAAACATTTTTTAAAATACATGTATTATGTATTTTTGTTTCACTGTTGCTAGCAAATTTGATACTCTTGTGCTTGCCCTCAAACATGAATTGATGTAAAAAAATAATTAATAATATATATATTTTTTTCCATGGTTCGCAGTTGTGCCCTAATAACATGCATGCAGTGCACCATTTCTCCTCACAGAAGAAAACACTTGATAAGGGATGTTCGGTAGGAAACAAGTAAATAATCAGCTCCTCAACAAGAAAAACGGGAAATTGAACGGTAGGAAGTTTTCTGACTCTTTAGATTAGTAGTTTAATCAGTTAAATAAAAAATGAAGGAAAGAGTGGCGCACTGAATACTTCCAGAATTACCCATCCACTCCCACCCATTACACACGTATACACAAAAACACACATACACACATTTTGCACCATAATAGAAGATTCCTGCTACGTTACTGATGCTCTACCTTTCTGACACAGGAAGTGTGGTGGATCTATGCACTGTGCTTGGTCCTACTTGGGTTCAGCTGATCAATTTGTGAACCTTGCTATGCCAACATATACCTCCTACATCATGACTTTGAGTCTGCCTCATGATCTACTGTAGTATGTCAGAGGCAGGCTCATTGTTCTCGCTAATCTGAAGTGCTGTCAGAAAATCGACACTCCTATTTTAAGATGCCTCATGAATTATGGGTTCAGTATTAAATGCGTCATTGGGAGGCTGATCTGGGCTCCTTCCAGCACGTCACAGCACACGCATAACCTATATTAGCAACTTTCTCGTGGGTGTCCAGCCACTCTAGCCAAACTAGAGTGAGCCAGTAAGCAAGCGTAGGCAAGTTTTTATCTTTTTTTTTTTTTTTGTCCAAAACCTATTCAGCTATGGCGTTTTCTGTGAGTGTTCTGATAGAACACATTGGGATTTTCTGTTCCAACCTTAGCTTTAGGCAGAGGAGTCATTCAGCTCACTGTCTTCTTTATGGGGCCCATTTACCACTTAAACAGAGCTAACACTTCCCAATCAAATTAATATAAAGTAAAAAACAATTTGACTTGATAGTAAAATCTTATGTTTGAATTCTCCAAAGAAGCTATTGGGAAATATAGAACTAATGCCTGTGCTATTTCTGTTTTTTCTTTAAAATACTCCTTTGAAACTCCCTGCAGTGAGTTCATCTGGCTCCATTCTGTCATCTCAGCCTGGCTGTCCAGACCGGTTCTCTTGGGAGTGGCATAATTTAAACTTCTCCACTGTTTATAGATATAAGCTGATTGTATAGCAAGTTTGGGCTCTGTTTATTTAGGCTTGCGCCCTGTGTGCAAATGGTAATTGGTGTGAGTAAGAGGGACTTATTGGACTGCTGTTGACATCCTGGAGACCATTAGGGAGACCACAGACCAGACCGGCCCTGTATCAGAGGGATGAGCTCATCATTTCCATGAGGATGGAGGGGAGGACTGGGTTTTCAAAGGGGGCTTGTAACAGGGGGTCAGAGACTAGTCCAGGCTGACAGTGTTTCTTATTAAGCTTGTGCTACAGGGCAGGGAGGCAGTGGGAAATGTAGTCATTCATGAGTATAGTTTCAAGTCTCTGCAATTGATTTTCATTTTGTACTGAACTGACCCTTTTTAACTGTGCCTTTGGGGGGCTGGTACAAAGTCTGACTGAATATCTTCCAATGTGTCCAACATTTGTTACCTATAACACTTGCTAACTAGCTAATTAACTGACCATGGACTGACTGATCCCATGACCTGGCACCTCAAATAAAACACATCAGTACTATTTGTCACTGAGATCAGTGTCAAAATGTTACTTTCAAGCTAACTCCTTACTCTTGCTATAAGAACTTAAAGCTGTGAAACAAAAAAATACCCCCAGCGGCATCAGACTAAACAAGCCAAATTCCCCCATGAGCTGGCAGTCAGCCTCCTCAGCATCATCAAGTAATTAGGAAGTGGTATTTACACAGAAAACCTTGCTGCTTGATGTAGTGTGTATGTGTTTCTGTGTATGTGTGTGGGGTAATGACAGAACAGTGCGTCTGTCTGGCATGTACTAACAGACAGGCAGCATCATGAGTGGCTGGAAGGCACGTAGGCACTCGACATGGCACCCTGCCATCCCCACGCCTTATCACCCTGCATGCCTTCCCCTGCCGCTGAGTGGAGAGTGAGTTGTTATGGTTTGACTGCACTCGCTGCTGCCTAATCTGTGGGTGGGTATTTGTCTGCGTACATTTAATGACTGCTGCCTAATCACCATCCTTCATCAGGGCACTTTGGGGGTGGGGAGAGATGGCGCAGGGCGGAGGTTTGCAGGGATGTTGCTTCAGCAGTGTGCAGGAAATACCACGAGGCCTTGGGACATGAGACGTGACAGTGGCAACATGAGCCCAGGGAAGTCCCAGTATAGAGATGACGTTAACGGAGTGGCATAATATTTGTAAAACACCTGCTCGGTGTTGACATACTTCAAGCTTAGGGTAGAGTACGTAAGTAAGTCCAGGTAGGTAAGTAGTGACAAGGGTGTCGAGTGTAAAGGTACGTTTTAGTTGACAAAGAACAAATATAAAAAAAAAAAAAAAGGTTTGCTATGTAAATATAATAATTTGTTCAAGCGAGACCATTTATGCTTCATTAGTAGGAGTGTCACGATTCTCCAAATCCAATATTCGACTTTAGATTAAAAAAAAAAAAAAAACAACTAATAGCTATGCCATTGTTAGACTATCGAGTCTTGATTTGTAAAGCTCAACAGATCAGGCCATTTACTTTTTCAAATTCTTCTTTAAAAAGATAGCCTACATGGTATCAAGTATGATATAACTGCCATGGTTTTTGGGGGTATGTACCACACTAAGCCTGTATGGTCAAATTTAAATATTTAAAAAAACAACAATAACAATCAGTCAATTGGGGAAAAAACTGTCAAACACAAAAACGAAGAAAAAGAAGAGTCACTAGATGGCAGAAGGGTACTTTACAACAACAGCTGGAGTTTCCTCTCACCTGCAAAAAGCTACCAGGGTTAGAATTTCTCTGTCATATTTGTTGTGTTGCCTTAGGTTGCGTATGGTACCTGCGTGTAGCATAGCCCATAGTAGTTTTTCTGTCAACGACGCATTCGCGGTTATATATACACAACGGCCAAGGAGGGCAAAATGGTGCCACACCGGTAACTTCAGAGAAGCAGGAGGATTTTCCTGTTGTTTTGTTCCCCCGTCATTCCGGCAGTGGACAAGGTGTCTCGAAAAGTGCAGCTCTAGGCTACCGGCAAGCTATGCTGTGTCATCCTTAGAGTGTTGAGAGAGAAAAAAAAAAAAGTGAGAGAATAGGGAGAATTGCCAATCCTGCTTTTGATTTTTGAAGGCCAAAATCATGACACCCCCATTCACTGGACAGTGTATGGTGAAAGGTGACAAAACCTAAAAGAAGAGCATGAATGAAAATATATTCACAGATGGCTGGTGTGACAGCGTTGGCTAGCTGTGAGTCAACCTGATGATTTGATCATAGGAGGAAACTTCGCCCTTCTCACTTCATGTTGGCTTGGTTCACATCAATGCAGTGTCAGGTGCCACTGGGCTTTCCCTGCTCCTCAGTGCCCTGCTCATGTAGCACTGAATTGGTGTCCTCATCCTTCACACCTCAGTAAGTGTGGCGAGAGGTAGAAGCTCATTGAATTGGTTTCAGATTTTATTTTTAATCACGAATTTCAGTGCAGTGAAGCTTAAAAGGTAGCTCAGGTTTTGCATCCAGGCACACTATGTACAGTAGGAAGCGTTTCCTTTTGTTTAACTTGTCCCATTGAGGCCTGCTGTCTGTCTGGAGAGTCACAAGCTGATGACCTGCATAAGGATACAATGACTAATCTTTTATTTATTTTAGTGATTAATTGTTTGAATACAAATGTCCATCCTAAGTTCCTAGTTCCTGGATACATCCTACTTGATTTTGTCTAACCATCAGCCCAAAAACCATAACTTAGTTACCGTTTACCATGATATGAAACAAAGAACAGCAGCAAATCTTCACATTTGAGAATTTTTACCTAGGAAGGGTTTGGTATTTTCATATGATGAAATCAGCTAATTAATCTGGTATCACAATTGCCATTGGTTATAGTTATTGTTGATTTGTCTAATCAATTAGTCAATAAAATGGTTCCACACTAGCTGTTGCTGGTGTAAAGGGAAGAGCATGATTAGTGCAAGATTGCTATTTTAGTTTTATGGGGAAATTGAGGATGGAACTAGAACACATTTGATAAATGATGTGGCATCACCATACCTCCTCCTCCACTCCCAGCGGGTCTTCACTTGCCAGATGATAATGGCAGTTTGCTGCTAAATGCAGCTTTCCCTTCATAACTGTATTCATACAGTGGCAGAGTGATGACCCATTTGAATTCGTTCTTTTGGTTTTTTGCTGGTGATGAAAACAGTTTGGGACCTGCAAACAGATGCAGAGAGACATCACAAAAAAATAGCCAGATTACAGCAACACTGCACCCCACAGGCAAAAGGCATGAGCAAAGGTGGAGAGAAAGTAGGTCAGAGGGAGGGAGGTATAGGGTGTACGTATGTGGGTGGGGGGTATATAGCAAGGTAGAGGGAACAAGAGAGGTACATGGGGTGGGGATAGAGAAGATGATTTGCTTTTTGTTCTGATTCTTTTGAAATAAACAGGCTCACCTTACACCCGTTTCTGACATCTGGGACATATATGAAATGTGACCGAAATAAGAGGATCCTTGCCCATAGTTTATTTCTGAATGGTAAATGCTGTCTGTATAAATGCCAGGGAGACTTCTCTGCTTTTAGGAGGGAGTGTTTTACTGAGATAAGGAACGGAGAACGTGCAGCAAAGTGCTTGACTAAGGAAAATGAAGTGAAATGTCACTGCAGGTATCAAGCTTACAGCCGACCTGTACCACCAGGTCAGAATTAGTTTGGCAGTGAACCAGTCTGAATGCGATTGTGCAGATGGTGTGTCTGGGTACTGGGAAGTCAAAAATTGGTTTTAACCTTTTTACTGTGTGTGTGTGTGTGTGTGTGAGTGTGATGCCTGTTACAAATTGTATGTTTTATTGTCCCTGTACTGTTCCTTGGGGGGGGTGGCATGCGACATGCGCAGCTGTAGAAGTGGATCAGAGATGGCGTGGTACTGCAGGTGACATGGAAAACTGTGTTAAAGTGAACAGCAGATGGCGCCAACAGCATGTCATTTTTAGGTTTTTGATGGGAAGTAAATCAACTCATTTTTGGTCCAGTTCACCTGTAATTGCAAACATTTAGTTTGTTTTGTTTTTTTGTTACAAACTACACTAACAGTGTATCAGATGCTTCTTAGATTCAGGATAGCGGATATCGGCCAAGACTGCTTTTTTTACTATCAGAAAGGTTTGCTAGAACCAAGTACCTGAAGTTAAAAGTCCATAAAATCGGTAATGTAACGTACAGATAGAGACACTTTCAGACTGAAAGTGAAACGGAAAGTTTGGGATTTTTGAAATACCATAACAAAACTTTGGTAGAAATGCAGAGTAACAACACTTAAAATCTGTAGCATGCATACATACAGTCTCAAATATTTGTCTTCTGTCAGTACTGCAGGATTTGTACGTGATAGGGAAAACTATTTACCGTGTGTGAGTCTGCCTGGACTGCAGTAAAGGGCTTGATAACCTTCACTGCCCGACTTGTGTGGACTCTCAGCCTACTGTCCCACATTACTATTCTCCACAGATTGTGTTCAGCGGTACGTTTGCAGTTGAGCATCCGCGTACGTACGTGCATGTCCTCTGAGCAGCTCAGACTGCCAGAGTCCTTGGTTACTCATTCTCATCTCCCTCTTCTGTTTTCCAGGAAAATCTTGGTCATCCGTTTGTCTTCTCCGTTCTCACCCCTCTGTCTGGCTGGGGTGAGAACCAGGGGGTCCATGGAGAGAGCTGTAAATGGCTGAGGAGCTGTGTACCGGCTGGTTTCGCATCGTTGCAGGTACAGTAAGTCCCTTTCTTGATCAGCGCAGTAAAGCACCTCCTAAGCAGTGAGAAGGTGGATTGTCAACATGCGTGAAAATCAGGGCTATAGGGGTCACTTTTCTTTGTCAGTTTTGTTTTTGCGTTTTTATATATTCTCTGGTGGTTCCCTCTAGATTATCTGATGCCTGTGGGGAAATGGGTGGTGTGTGTCTTGTTGTGAGTGTATGGATTTTTAACGTAGTAATTGCATGTGCTTGTGGCTATGTTTAATATATGCAGCCATTAACCTTCACTTATTTGTCGACCTTACTGACATTGGCGTAACATGTGGATATGGGTGTTTGTGTGGTGCGCTGTGTCCTCTCAGAAGGTGCATCAGGTAACACTCTGGCACTGTCAGATAGCGACAAAAAGAGAGAAACGTAGACAGACGTTGTAAGAGAGGGAGAACTAGATATTCCCAATGCATTCAAACACTTATCATTCATTTCCCTAAAGCTGCATGCTCTAGCTACCCTTTCTAGAACTCCTCTACTGTCCATGCAGTCTCTCTTTTTCTTTAATTTTGCTCCAAGTCTCTCATACTTCAGATAGATATTTGATACCAAAGCTGAAATTGATCGAAAACAACACTGAGATTATGCCGTGTTAAATCCACTGGCCTGTAATGCAACATAGTCATTTAGAGCTTTGCCGAAGGTCCCCTTTTCGATTTATGTTACACTGACATTGTACGGTTGTAAGGCTTTCAAAGTAAGAGAAGTAATTATTGTTAATTTTCACCAAGTGAAAGTAGAGAGGGTAGAGAGAGATGTTGCCTTTTATTTGTAGTTTTTGTGGTTTTCCTAATAAGTTCAGGGGTTAATAGTAAGTATCACATGACATGTACGTCACGTGGCATGCTGAAGTACACAAGAGTTTTGGCTTTGGCTACACTGTTTTTAGTGCTATTAAAAGTGCTGTAGTTCAGAATGTACATACTGAGGCATACTAAACCTGTTTAGTGTTTTGGGTTTATTTTTTATATTTTAATGGACTGACTGACAGCTGACATTGTCAGCTTGTGAGTATGCAAGTGCTGCAGTCAATCATGCTCACAACCAACTGAACTAGAAGCCACCGGAATAGATACATACAGTGGAGAATATCACAGGCAGTCTCAATGGAAAGTTTTAAAAAGGTTCAGTGTGAATTAAATCATGCATCGACTGGGGATGGGTTTCTGCAGATGTTTTACAGCTCTGAAGGCACTGTAATGTCACTCTTTCATTTAACACAAAACGACAATTCTTTAACCAAACCTTTAACATGCAGTTAGACTGTGCATCCTATCAAATAATTCAAGTTTGGGGTACGGCCCATGTTCGAGTCCGACCCGTGGCCCTTTGGTGCATGTCCCTTCTCTTGTTGTTTGGACAACATAAGAATGTGTATGAGTGGAATGTAGGCCATTTTATAGATTTAAATTGGGGCAAAACTGCTCATCAAGATGGTCATAAATTACACCTCTCTCTTGAATGTTATTCAGAAAATGCCCACTTATCTAAAGTAGTGTGGGTGTGGTTCTCTGTTCCTCTACATAGTAAAGGACATAAGTGTGTGTCTTTATTTAGGCTTCTCTACTCATGCAGCTCCAAAACAGAGCTTATAGGGCATTAGGCTTTATTTAGCAAATCCCCCTCCCTTCCTCCTCCCTTATTATACACTCCTCCACTAGCTGGCATGGCAGCATTTGTCAGCTGCATAGTAACTATACATATCTCTTTATTTGTACAAGTTAATGTCCAGATATCCAGTTTCCACAGACTTGTCAGGTACAGTATATTGAGCAAATAGCCACATTATCTCCTCAGAAGTGAGGCCTCAACACCAGCACAATGGTAAATACAGTATCTCTTGGGATTCTCAGTGAACACTAGATGGCAGTGCAGGAGAAGATGCAGGGGTGAGACAATAGGAGTAATGCATAAGAAAATAGGAGACGGAAAGAGAAAGTGATGGGAAACAGAGATGTAGAGAGAACAGAAAAGATGGGTTAGATATTAAGACAAAACAAAAGGAGGCAGCAGAAAATCATAAAAGGAAGTGGAGTGAGAGGGGAGAGGGAAGGACAAGGGGGAAGGGAGTTAAAGCAGGGGGCAGGGTGAGAGGGTGGAGACCTTATCCTTGAGAGCATCTGCTGGGTGTTAAGACAGAGGAGCTGGGCATGGAAAGACAGAGGCATGAAAGGATGGAGGAGGCAAGTGACAGAATGAGCCACATAGAGGCAGCTTGAAAAAAATCACGGGGTAAAAACAGGGAAAAGGGGGATATCAGTAAATGAAAAGGGAAGAGGTGATAAATGTTTTTGGAGGGAGGGAGGGAGTCACAATCACATGGGCTTAAGCATGACTTGGGAGGATTGATTGGGCATGGAGAGGCACACAACTGGCTCGTGTTAAAGCTTATATAGGATTTCCCATAAACACAGTATATACAGTATACATCCGACTTTGTGTACAGATGCATATATGGATGTATAGTGTATATACCACACGCTTTTCCTGCTCCTAAGACGGAATATTTTTGTGTACACAAATTTCCTTAGGGTCAGGGCTAGAGTGGTGTCGCTGTCAGAGGGGTTAGTAGATTTATGACGGCACAGCCTGATACCACCAAATACTGGGCTTCCATAGGAATGCACACCCAAAACTTGGCACATTTTACTGTTTGATCAGCCACTATAAATGATGACTTTAGATTTCCTAGTGAGGCAATCGCACTCTTCACAGGAAAGACAGTGTGTATCCTTACATATTTTTCACATTTCTTATGTGACTTGCTGAATAATATTAGGAACAAATGCACAATAAAAAACTCTCAGCTAGTGGTGAAAAGGTCAAGTTATCTTTCTGTGGAAAATGTTGCATTTGCAATACAAGGAAAACCTGCAGACTTTGAGTAGATGTGGGGTTCCTGGACATGGACTTCCTGAAAAATAACCCCATGTAAGATTTCCTGTCATAAAAACTGTTTCCTTTTTACATTAACTTCAGTAATGTATGGACAAATTGTGCATCATTGGTAATTTGATTATACTGTTATTCATTGTTTTAGTTTTCTTTCTTTCTTTAATTATTAATGTTATTTTGTATAATTATTTTTGGTACTTTCCTTTTGCTTTTTATTATTTAAGTTTTTAGATATAGATTTTTCTTTCTTATTGTGTTTAGTTAGTATGACCTTCCAAAACAGACTGCATGCATTGTATTTTAATATTAGGGAACTTATGACTCATAAAGATATTTATTATTTGAAATAAATATAAATGGCTACAGTAAACTGAAATTTTAAGATTAATATATCCTGTTTCATGTACTATAGTTTACTATATGGGCTAAATACTTAATATACTATATAATGTAATTACTAACATTAAAAATACAAATCCTAGCCCTAATACTAGTAACAACACATTAAAATTGCTTGCTGCGTTCAATTATGGTTTATTCCCAGATTTATTTATTTATTTTTGGTAAAGTATCACTTCACGGTTTCATTTGTTGTTGTTTTGCTGGTTTGCCTAATTATCAGTCTCCTCTGCTCTTTGGTTTGTCCACAACACCCCCCCCCTCTCTTTCTCTCCACCCTCTCGTAGATAATTAATCAGCACACACATGCGCACACACAAACACAAGTGCACACTCCTCTCCGGGGGCTGCTCGGTCATCGGGCCTTCCTGCTTGTTGGCTGCAGCTGTAGCCTGCGTTGCCTTAACGTCACGCTGATCGATCCTCGTCCCTGTGCACTGGGAAAGCACAAAGACAGAAAAAGACAGCGGAGTGAAACACCGAGGGGGGGACTAGAGTGAAACCACACCTTATTCCAAGGGGGGCGGGACACAGGCAGGGGCACACAACCAGCTACTACAGGAATAGTCACTGCAGGAGGGTGCAGGGCAAATACTTGGGCAGTGGTGTGTTGTTATAGAGTCTGTGTATGTGTGCGTCCTCAACATGGCTTGTCACTTGGCTCACACCTGCATGTTACGCTCTCCGCGAGCAGATAATTAATGTTATTCACCGCTGGGCAGTCTCAGCACACTGCATTGACATAAGGTAGGGTGCAGGGGAGGGGGTGCGTGTGTGTCTGTGTGTGTGTATTTAGCGTATTTGTGTATCCTCTGTATTTACTCTGTACATGTCTGGTGGCTTTTTCTGTTCCTCTATTTGGATGCGTCACCATGTGTGTGTATTTGGTGGATGGGCACAATTATTTGTCATGCAAGAGAGGTTACTAATGTAGCGTTCTCTTGGGCTGTGGTGTCAGGAGATTCAAGCTGTAAGCCATGTGACTCCACAAAGCTCTGCAGGGATTGGCTGAGGTCATCTCTGACCTCAGCAAACTGCCTCCGCCCCTCCTCAACACTACCACCCCCCCGCCAAACACACATGCACACACACAACCCTCTCTGCCTCCCTCCCTCTCTCTACCCTGCCTCTTTTATTTATTTTTTTCCTCCAGTTCGCTTTTTCCCCCTCCTCTCAGCATCCTCGGCTGAATGTGTAGGTTAGAGCCGCAGCAGCAGCAGCATCCATGGCTTAAGCCCCAGCTCTGATCGGCAGCTAGCCCGGCCAGGCCTCTACCCCTCCTCTCTCTCTTTCTATCTCTCTCTATATCTCTCTCCCTCCTGGGCTAGTTGACAGGCGACGTCTGTGGGTGTCGGAGGCTCACAGTTAGCCAGGGCGTTAGCCACATGCACACGGCTGCTCTGCTGCCCATCAAATCTACTGTATCTCTCTGGTAACCGGGGGCTTCTTCTCTTCTCCCCCTCCCCACACACCTCCTGCTTTCAATTCCAGGCTCATTGGAGATAGAGGAATGCAAATCTGCAACCATGATGGAAGGTAAGATTTCTTTATTAAGATTATTATGCTGTACCGTTTTCTACTGTAATTCAGGGTAATCCCCCTTTATGCCCTTGTCCTGCAGCGCTTCATCTGCTGGCAAGTGTGTGTGTGTGTGTGTGTGTGTGTGTGTGTGTGTGTGTTTTGGGAGGTTCAAATATCATAAGCTTCCCTGCTATTTTGAGTGCATACATTCCGGTGACTTGCATGTTATTAGGGAATGAGCACAGCCACTGAATGTCTACCACAGAGGCACAATGGCGAGGCTAATTGAACCATTTGTACCTTTTGTGAGTGTGTGTATGTGTGTGTGCATATGTCTGAATACCCCTCAACCCCCCTTTTCCCTCTTCCCATCGTAAAGGATTATTTGGATTTATTGTGTAGGAGGGCTTATTTGCCCAGCTGGCTCACTTGTATAAATTCTCTTTGTATGGTGTACTCTGAAACGCATGCACACTACACATAGTACCTTATGACTCTGCTGTTTATATACTACATTGCCATTTTACCAATCACTCGCATGTGGATTGCATGTCGGTACAGCTGGGTACATGCGTACATTTGTTCCCACCCATAGTTGCACTGATTCATCTCTCTGTTGGGTTGAGCCTTGTGAGGAAAAAGAGAATTGATGACTGTTTTAGTTTCATGTCCCTTTAATTGATGACATCATGGGGAAGGCCAGTGATGGAGGGATGAATCCCTACAGCTCTGCAGCTGGCACACGAAAACCTCCATCCATCCATCTGTTTCATATAATATCTGTCATTTCTTATCTTTCATATTGTTCAGACATCCTATGTTTAACGACTACTGGGCAATTTTTTGACCACAACAACCTAAATATGTTGACTTTGTTTTTACAGAATCAACCTTGAATTATGTAAGCTTTCATAGTCCACGATACAACATTTGAGACAGTGACCGTGAACATGGTGAAATAAAGCTCTAACATTATTCGAAAAAATGCGACGATCACTATTGCTTACAATATTAACCCCCTGCAGTTACCAAAATTTCCTTGAAGTGATTATTTTTTTTTGTCCATGTTCCAAAAAAGCTAGACGATGTTGCCATTCAAGTCGGTTTATTCTGGTGCATGTAGTAAATGATCTCCATCCCAGTGTGTCTGCTGCTAAGGAAGAATCTCATTAGCTTGTTGTCTGGTTGTGTTTGTGTATACAGTATGTGCTTCTGTCTGTCAGTGTTTCGAAAGGAATGATGTTATTGCTGCCCGGTCATGTGTTCTTCGCTCTCAGCGATCTCACCCCAGAGAATAAAAAATGTTGTTTCATATTAGCCAGGTCATTTAAGCGTGGGCAGGAACTTGTATATTGATTTTGAATTGACAGGTCTCAGTTAGCAGTTTCTAGCAGTTTGGTCTTGGTGATTTTAGCAATAATTGTCAGAAATATATTATTCACCATCTTAAACCACATGATTTCTTATTTCAAAAGCTGAACCTACTGGCTTAAATTGAACGTGGCTGATACAACAATAATGGCTTTTCCTGAATGTTTGATAAGAGTGTATTAAACTGTATCATAAAAAAGGCACCCGTTGGCCTGACAGTCTGGAGCGGTTTGTAAAGACAACAATCTTCACAGCATCGGTTTGTCACATACACATCATTATACAGACTACAAACCGCCCAGTAAGTTATAATTTAGATGATGACCATGATAAAGGCTAAACCCTTTCTGCCCTTGTCAGAATTGGAACAGAGCTGTTTTGTAGCACGCTGGCAGATTATGCACAATAATGTCTAATAAGCTCACTGTGAATGCGCAGGTATGGATGCACGATAGATGATTCTAAATACTGGATCTCTCAGGTTGATAATAACAGACACCACAATAGCCAATAGTTAATGATCAAACCAAAGTGACTGAAATTCCCTTTAGGTTTGTGATACAGTATGTGTCTTGAAGGTAAAGCTTAGCTCTTGTACAGTGTTGATCAGTAAAATAGTGGTGTGGTCTAAAAAGCACTAATCTTGTTTAGTCTGGGTGCTTAATAGGTAGATAATCTAGGTGATCTCTAGCTTTTTTTTCTCTCGCAGGGCACAGCAGTATTCAAATTATATGGTTCTATTTTATGTACAGTGTTGGGTCATGATACGAAATCAGAAAAGCAGATTTGCACAAAAGTAGTACAGTAACAGAACTAATTGATCCAGCAATAAGTAGTTGCTCTGCTCCAACAGTAAGAAATGATGAACTAATCCATTACCCCCCCCCTCCCCTGCAAGTGTGCCGTCATGTCATCAACTGCATTTGTCATGAGCCAAGTTGTTAGGTAACAGTTGCGAAGAGAAAAACAGACCGTCTGCGCAACACTTCCCTTCCATTAGCATGGCTAGCACAAGCTTAGCATGGACTGTGTGAGGGCCGGATTACAGTCAGGTGTTAAAATTGGATGCTAATCCTTGTTAGCTCTGCTTTTTAAAGCCCCATGCCATGACCAGCATGGTTGTCCCTGGGTAACACACAGGCTAGAAGACATAGTGTGATTACTTCATTTTAGTTCAAAGGGAGAGAGACTGGCATTAGTTTGTGGTAGTATTATTGACGGCAGCCCTAGACACTAAATAGCAGATAAAAACAGGTCGTGCTAAATATAACGGTCGGTGAACTGTGACCTCCAAATGATGATCACAATAAGGCAAATTCCATAAAGTAAAACAAAATAAAATAATTTTTCTCTGCTGTTTTTTTTCCTTAAAAGACATTCTCACACCTATAATTTACAACGATCTAATAGTACTTACCATGATCATTTGCCATGCATTTCCTGGGTTTACTACAAGTAGGATTACCGCATCTGTGGTTGCCATGCACAGTGTCTATACATCATTGTTAGGCAGATGTCATTATAAGTAACTATGCTTTTCTGTGCTCACATAAGCCTGCACTTGTGTGTAATTTACTCAGCTCTCCTCAAGGTAATCATACTGGTGCAGCATGGGATTCCTGATCCCGTTGGACTTTGAGAGTAGGGAGCGGTAAAGAGGAGGCTCAGAAATCATCAAGACAAAAGTCTTTAATAGATTAAATTTCTAACTGTATAAGAACAGTGTATCACTTACAAACTCAGATAACATCTTGACATCAGTGACTACTCTTTCTTAATGTCCAGTAATCTGACAGGGCCTGAGGATGACAATTTTCATTTTCCATCTAACACTAACACAGATTACCATGAAATGTGGCATGACGTTTCAATGATCCATAATTGACTAGGTAACCCCCTTCTCATTTCATTTAGCACCGTATAACGTTATCTTGAAAACCAATGGGTTGATTACCAGGCAATTTGCAGTGCATGTTCCTGGTCCCAAGAGGGTTAATCCTAATGCTTTAAGGGACCCTCTGACCTTTCCTCTAGCACTACCATCAAGCCAAAACTTCCCCTTGCACATAAGATACAACATCCAAATCTAACAGGTGGACTACCATGGCATTGTCTCATGCTCCCTAGAGCCTTAACATTTAGCATTTTGGACACTTCCTTTTGTTCCACCTTTGGGCTATATAGTACACTTTGTGCTTTGTACACAAAATTTCTCATAATCTTCTTGGTAAATTGTTATAAAATGTGATGCCCCCAATTGGAAAACCCATTTGATTTCAATGAACCCATGCGTTTCCTGTAACACCACCATGAGGACAAAGTTAACATTGTAGTCCCAGCACTGATGAGGATCTAAGAATATCAAAATCAGTATGTTGTTAGTATTCCTTCTGTCTTGTCAGAGTGTTATTGATTCCTTCCAACTATTTTGTCGGTTTTTGTAAACCCTAGGGCTGCCGTGAGTACTCGATTAATGACTTTGATGCTGAAAATCCGTTGACATCAGTATTTTAAACAGACGCATGATTTTTCATAGTTTTTCTTCAGCATTACTACATTATTGCTGCATCATGATGAAATATTTGACATTATTTCTGCTTAAAAAAGTAACCGCTATGGTTTTATTTCTCCAATTCACTGCCTTTCTCGCTACCAGTGCTCCCTCTCCTCATTCACTCTCTAGGTTGCTCGACCACTGCTGTCTCTTTCTCTCTCTCTCAAACAAATGAACACAAACCAAAGTAAGCTTCTTTGGTATTGCTATTTTTTAAGCATAGACTGCAAGCCAGACACAAACGTCAAAGCTGGGTACACAAAGTAAACCAAGCAAGGACACAACTGGGAGAGTATCATAGTTTGGTCCATGAACTCGCCAGGATAGCGCCTGGTTTCAGTGATGTTTCGGGCTGACTGTGGCGTAGTGTGACCAGTCTGATTGCCGGATTGGCCAACACAGTGTGACGCTGGGTTGCGTTTCTGAAACCATAGTTTTGTTCATTCATTAGTACTGAATGCTATTTAATATCTTTTGTCCTTGAAGATGTTTAATACACTCATAAAGCCGTCTGCGTGCTTCCTTTAGAAATACCATTGAGAAAATGTGTATGTTAGAATCTTGGTTTTTTTTACGTTCATTGACAGTGCCTGTGTGTGTATTTTTATTATGTTGTAGTTGCCGGTTTAAAACAGTTTTGCACTTAAATATACAAGCCTTTGTGTACATTTAGTTTTTTGCTGCATTATACAATGACGTGCAGTTTGTCAAAAAAAAAATTTAATCCGGGCTTCAGACTAGTAGTCTTGTTAATCCTAGTTAGTGTAGGAATCAGACTGTCACAAGGTGGCCCAGTACTTAGACCTTGCTGGGCTGAAACTTGGATAAACCCTTGACTGGAATGCTGCAGAGTACAGTGCAGAGAGGACACAAGGCCATATGGTGGGTTCCACTCAATTCCTTTAATGGTCTGTTACCTGACTTTATATGAAATGATAAATTAATAATTATTTGCTTTTGTGATTATGGATGAGGTTGGGGGAATATCACATAGTTCTGTCAGATTAATTACTTTGGTTTTTCTATGATACAATTAAAAACAAATTAAGTTCCACATTCCCTGTCTCTCTGGCTCAGCTCATGGCACACACGCATGCCGGGTCATATCCACTGACTCAGCTTGTCAAAAGCATTTCAGCATAAAAGATAATCTCTTTCAATTGAGTTGTAATGAAAGCAACATGATATTGCTGCTGAGATCCCTGTGGAATAACCTGTGTGTGTTGTTGATGGGTCTAGTGCTAGCTCTTGGACTTCAATTTAACATTAACCCATCGCTATTATCAACTTAGTTGTAACAGGGCTACATATATACATATACTGGGCTGCATACATAATGATTGAAGTTTTAAAAAGGCCTGCTGGCATGAGCAAAAAGATTTGCGTTGGGGCTACAGTCATATATTCCAATTTTTTTCTTTCAAAGCCCTAAGCTGGGGGATTTTATTTCTGACACAGAAACTTAAACAACATTGAGAACACTGGCATGAACTAATGTGTTGAGGAGGTAATGTTTTGTTTAGTCATATCATACAATGATTAGAAACATGCAACTGTTTTGGCCTTACAGACACAAACACAGTGGCATTGTATTGCCACAAAAAACATTTACCTATCACTTTGAGACGCCTTGGAGATGGATGAGTGATGTCAAATAGTTAGAATATCTCTGCTCCTGTTCCCGTCGCATCCAATAGGCTCGAACTCTCACTCAGAATGACTCTGCTGCCATATGGTTTCCAGGGTAACGACCGTGAGGCTGACTCATGTCTGTTCTGGTAAAGAGCTGGGCAGAGGCTCCCAAGTGCAAATTCTCATTGATTTCTGAATAATTAGGTATTTGGAGTGTTGATGTGGGAACAAAAACATAAAGGATGGCGCACCAGGTCTGTCCATTTTGGTGAGAACATTATTAATGGTATATGTTTCCTCTTGCCGTATGTGCAAGGATTGCTACACTGCTCCCCGTTGCACATCCCAAATGAGTAATTTGATGTCTTGCCATTGGCCCAAACACGTAACTCATGTGGGCTGATGCATCGGAAACAGCCCTCAGCGGCCCAGCAGAAATGTTATGGTTTTAAACGAAGCAGCATACCGTCTGTGAATTTGAAATGCAGAATTGTATCTCCCTGCCATCCCTCACGATTGGTGCCACTTATTCATAGTCGGAGTCCATGTTTCTCCTGGAATTAGTCAAATCTGGCTCTCCACAGCCATTTACAGAACCACAAGTCTATCCATCCACTTTTCATAACAAATAAAAGCTGTATGCGTACTTACACACAGGTCTTACATTGTTGTAGTCCCCATGTGAGTAATAGGCCACCAGGCATATGAAGCTTTTAATATCACAGAGACAGATAGCGTCCAACAGATAACATTATGAAAGCTGTCATGTTAGGGATGTTGGGAGCTCTTCAGGAAATTCCCACATTGGAGCACAGTAGGAGTAACATGTTACTGCTACATGTAATTGTGTCCAAGTAGTAACTGTGTACTACTGACAGATCCCAAGTAAAGGTCTCCTCACTATACCTAGAATAAATTCTAAATCAGCTTATGGTGCCTTCAGTCATTATGTTCCTACTCTCTGGATTCTCTACCACTTGACCTAAGCTCTGCTACAACAGTGTCTTCTTTTAAAAGCAGACTTGTTTTTCACAAGCTTTTAGTTAGGTTTAAAGTCTGTGGTTAACAGCTAACATTTTTATTTTAGAATCAGTATTATTATTATTATCACCTTTATTAATAATAACTTATCTTATTCTCTTTTTATTTTAATGCCCTCTATCTATGTTTTTATCCTATCGAATATGTTTTTATTTGTGTAATACATTTTTTGATCTTGTGTTTTCCTCACGTATGATGTTTGCTTATTTTTTCTTGCTTGCTTTTTATTTTGAAGCACATTGAGTCCACGCCTTTCGTATGAAATGTGCTATATAAATAAACTGGACTGTTCTGGAGATGTGACAAGTCTGAGTCACTGGCTTTTCCTAATAATAACCTAAGCATGTGCACGGATGCTAACGCGACATTACAGTGCTTACATGAAAAACTTGTGCATGTGTACGTCTCTCCATCAAAGTGCACGTTCGTGTGTGCCTTCCTCAAAGTGTGGCAGAGGAGAGCTTATTTTTTAATGTGTCGCAGTAGAATAGTTCCATTGTGACTGTGCTTGACAATAAGTTTGACAGAGACCCAAATGAGCTTTCCCACGACAAAGACATGCAGGGACAGAGACTCAGGACAGGATGAGGCGAAGGGGAAGCAGTCAGTGAATCTGTTTGTTCATGTTCACTCGAACGCCATATTCGTTCATTCAGAGACCGCACAACATCCCCACAACATCCCCTCCAAATTCCATCTTTGTGCAGAACACACACACACGCACACAACACACACACACATACACATACAGACAAGCTTATGTAATGATGCCTAAGATTCTGAGCCAAATAAACTGCCATGTTTGTGTAATCCAGTGGCAGCTGGGGGAAGATGAGGTTCTCTTACAGCGTAATCAAACCATTTCCTTGAATGACATATCAGATTCAGTTTAAAAAATGTCTTTCTCAAAAAATGTCATCTGATTTAAAAAGGACTGTTTAAACTGCTTAAGTTACTTGTGCGTTTGACAGGATCAGGCTTTAACTATGTAGAGTAGTTAAAAATGAAAAGCGCATTGCAAATCTGTACGCTGCACGTAATTTAGCTGGTGATTTGACCAAATGTTTTCATACTTTTTAAAAATACCATTCCAATGCAATAGTTGCTTTTTATCTTCCCATCAGTGCCATGCTGGTTTATTTAAATTGAAGTGTTACACATAGCACATTAAAAGCAAACCACAAGTAGCACAGACTGTTTACCAACTGACTAGGGGTGCTGTTTTCACCCTGACAAGGCCTGCACAGAGATTAGAGGAGCCTGCTGTCAAAACAGTAGGTGATTTGCTGTCAAAGATGTGTGGTCTTAATTTAATCAGGGGCTCTAGTTTTATCATAAAATGACAGTCTAGTGTTGTGGCTGCTGCTGTAACTCTGCCATCACTGTGATGGCACCACGGGTGGCTTTTGTGTTGTGGTTTATGACAAGAAAGGAGCAGGGAAAGTCTATGGTGGATCCATCAAGAAGCAGAATTCAGGCAAAAACCCATTAAATGTATTTCAGTGCTTGTTGATGATCTTTATGCTCTTGTGTTAAACAAAACACGTTTCTTATTTGTAAATTGCGTTTGAATGGCATGCTGTGCTATCTGTTTGACTGACACATCATCTGTGTGTCCTTTCACACGTACTATACACACACACACACACCACAAGGATGTGTTCAGGTCACAGCCTGGGTCCTCTATGAGCCTAAATCTGTGGATTACAAGGGTCTCCCTGTATCACTCTCAGTCCTGAGACACACACATACACACACACACATTGAAAATACTGCTTTCATAATAGTGTCTTTTACAGAGTCCATAGCAGTGCAGCTAGGAAATAAATCCACAGTACCCAATTAGAGGAGAGACAGATCATGAAAGAGACACACAGAGAAAGAAGCTGACACAAGCTGGGAGATAGAAAGGGAGCGTGAAGAGTGTGCTATAAAGCCATTGACAGGAAGAAGCAGGTAAACAAAATGAGGAGTGGTGGAGATGAAGTGAGTTAAAATGTCCAAGTACGATAGCGTGAGAAGGGAAGAGATGCGTAGAGAGCAGCAATGCGTGTCAGAGCCCGGGAGGGAGAGGGCAAGACAGATATATACAGAGGGAGGGAAAGAGGGCAGTACAATCATCATGAGAGGCTTGTATTTAGTTTCTTTCTTCTCTTCCTCGTTTTGTGGCTTTTTTGGAGTCTGATCAGCTCACGTGGTGGGAAGAGTGAAATTATTAGAAGGGGATGCACAGACTCGGCCGGCGTCCTAGATTTTATTTGGTTTTGTTCTAATTTGATGTTACCTTTCTGTATTATTGCATTTGCATCTTGGTTCAAAATGGCCGCTTCAGGTACATACTCATTCCCGTGTGTAAGGAGAGAAAAATCAACTAAATCGTGGATGGTTTACTAGCGCATTGCTTTTCTCATGCCAAGTTCTGTCATGCTGTTCAGGCAGAAGCTTGTTCACATCAGTGAGCCCATGCTGTTCCTATATAAACCCGTTCACTGTTTTTTATTGCCATAGATTAGTGGTGATTTCTTTCTCAAGCACTTTAGTGCTCTGTCTTCACGCCACCTCTGCTGTTCCCACCATCCTCTGCCTCATACCATCCCTTCTCCACCTGAGTACCTTTCTCGTTCTTCAAAGGTCCTTCCCTCATTTCATCCCCCGAGCATCTCCTGTGTCCCGTTGTCCTGCTGATGTGGCTAATGCTTCTCTTCTTTCCTTTCCTGCACCATTTTCCCCCAGCACTGTCTTTCATATTAACGAAGGAGGGGTGGTTTGAATTGGTTACAGGGAAACCCTCAGGGAGGTTGGCTTTATTTGGCCATATAATATTAATGTGCTTCTCTGGATAATGTATTCAGCTCCCAAGCTGACTGTTAGTGCTTGGCTCAATCTTATTTGATTGTATTTAATTAATAAATTAACATGAAATCTTATTCCAGTTAAATGGGTAAAATTTGTCTGGTCTTTCTCTTCGTTTTAAACATCAGCACTCACGACCTTTATGAGTATCTGTGCACTGATGAGATGCCTTATTGTGTTTTGTGGAGTACCCACTTACCTTCTACTTGCGTCATCTACTTAAATTACTGATTTCCTTAGTTTCCAAGAATACTTTTCAATAAGCCCCAAGGAAAATAGCATGACATATGCTGCAATGTGTAGGAATAATACTGTAAGGGGGGGGGGGGTTAGAGATGTACAAAAAGCAATTTATAATGACTGATAAATTTATAATTATGCCCCATTTCATAACTTGTCTTGTCTGCATTGCATTTCTACGAAGGGTAGAATAGCCCCGGGTAGCTCGCCCGGTAGAGCACATGCATGTACAAGGCTGATTCCTTACCGCAGGTGAGGTTTCGAATCCAACCCACGGCCCTTTGCTGGACGTCATCCCCTCTCTCTGCTACATTTCCGGTCTCTCTTCAGCATCTCAACCTTTTTTTTTTTAAATGATTTTTTTTCTGATTGTTGACTCTAGAAAGAACTCTTTGCCCCTTTGATTCTGGAAGCTGACATGAAAACCTGCATTATATCATTGATTTGATTTCAGCTGAAGTATTTCAACATGACCTCACATCATCATATATTTGTCCAACTATCTGTGGGAGTAAGAAAAATATGGCAGCAAAGAACAAAATAGGCCATGAAATACAAGAGAGACTGCTGACATCGGTTTTTTTAGGTTTCTTTTTAGGCTTCTGTTTTCATGTCCCTTCCTTCTTTCCTTCCTCCTTTCATTTTATAAATATTTCGTTTCTGCGCTGGGTTTAGGCTGTCAGAAAAAAGTGGCATTGTATTCGTCCATGCGTGTGTGACAAATCCGCTCTTTGCCATATCTGTGGATGTGTCTGGGTCTAGCGCTCCGTGTGTATTTGTACTGTATGGCTGAGAGCCAGACTAGTGCAAACAGATGTCAGTTTCAATCAGCGGAGGATACACTAGCACAGTGACGCAGAGACACAGCTACAGGAAGAGATTAGCAGCGTTTAGATTGATACTGGTTGGGTTGAGAGATGTAGTGATGAGGGAGGGATTGAAAGGTTGGAGTGCTGCAGAGAGAGAGAGAGAGCGAGAGATGTAGGTATTTAGGGTAAGAGAAGTGTGATTCATGAAGGGGGATGAGTGTTTTGAGGATGTGATTACAGAGAGAAACACATCATGTTTAGAAGTTTCTCGCCAGCTGTGTGTGACATGTTTTTCAGGCTTGTACTGTTTGCATGGGAAGTTTTCTGTGTGTGTACTCTCTGTGTACATTAGGCTATAGGCCTGTTTAACATTCAGGCTTGTGTAAAAGAGCTGAAGAAAAATCCCTCCGCCGAGTCATTCATTCTTGTATGGAAGAATATTTTAACACTGCATTTCTGTGTGTGCGTGTGTGTGTGCATGCACCGATTTGTGTGACTCTCAGTTAAAAGCAAAGATGTGTTTGCAGACATTTATCTAAGATTATCAAGCAGTCAATATTAGTGTGTGTGGATACTGGATGTGTGACTGTGAGTTAAGTCGGTGGTGTGAGTTTGTTGTCCCTCAGTCTGCTCTGTCACAGAAACAATAAATGAAACACCAGTGACTGAGGTGTTATGGTGGCTCTTAAGAGTCAGAGACTTTACACAATCATATAATGTTGCAGATCTGATTCATTCATTCATTAAAAATTCACTTATTTTTGCACAAGTACTATATTGCTGTTGTATTGCATTGCCAAATGAATTGAAGGATATTCTGTCCATTAGACTACAGCCATTAAATTGCCTCAACCTATGGACAGAGAGGATACTTTGACCACAGCAGCCCAGACATTGCTTGTGTGTGTTTCTTTCACTCGATTTATTATGGGAATTTTAATTTGGTTTGTGACCTCAATTATAAGGCGTTTACTTCTGCACACAACGCATTTGTTTGCATGACTGGATGTGCGCGGATGTGTGTTTGTGTGTGTGTGTGTGAGAGATCATAAACGATGCTGGAGAGACGGTCCTTCTGCCAGTCGTTGTCCCAGCAGCTATCAGATGGATGACTCATAGCAGATAGGATTTCATTAGCAGACATCAGACCTTCCTCAGAATAGAGGAGCCATTGATTTTCACCATATCAGCAGGGAGAGAGACAGAGGGTGAGAGAAAGGGAAGGCAGGGAGACATGGGAGGTGGAGGTACAGAGAGAACTGCGACGGAGTGAAAACATCAGTGAAACTGAACCACACGGCACAAAGCACCTGTCATTTGTAGTCCCACTGTAAGACACTGCTGAGGAGTACGAAAAGAAGCACTGGCTGTGCACTATCTGTTCAGTATCTCTGTGTATAATGAAAGATGGCCGCAAAGGATTTTTGATATTCTGTCACTTTGAGTAATTTTTTTTTATGCCAATATCATTAAGCAAATTAAGATTCACCAGGGGAGGACGGACAGGGAGCCTTCTTTTCTGGACTTTTTTCGCAAACCCTGGTTCCTACGGGGGTGTACTATGTAATCCAGCTGTACCTCAGCTCCTGGGTTTTTGATAAACGGTACTACAGTTTTGTATAGCAGTAATTGTTTTCACAGCTTGCATCCTCAGAGGAGTTCCTCCACATTCGCCCCCAGACTGTTCCTGTAACCTGTCATGATTCCAATTACTTTGGTGTGGTTGTAAAAATCCAACTTCAAGCGCTGTCATAAACGAAAGGAAATGAGTCGACTCAGACAGATTAATTTCTACTGTGTGATTATTTGGTGCTGAATGTCAGTTGTAAGTGCAGCCTTTGAGTGACTCAGTGATGTCCGAGTGCTTTTGGTTGTCACGCTAGTCGAGGGTTAACCGCCCCATGGCCCTGCTTTGTTACGTCAGAAAGACAGAGGGGTTCATGTAGTGTGGCATGAACTCAATGATGCCCTTTTGTTTTTTGCCTTTACTGTGTTGCATTCATGTAACCTGAGAGTCCAGGCTTTATTTTATTTTATCAGACAGCTCTCTTGATTTTGTATTGTTATAAAGTCAGCACTGGAGATGTGACAGACTGATAAAAGGCCGGAAATGACAGAAACCGCAATAGACTAGAGACCAGAAAAGACCGAGCACTATCAAGGTGCTTCCAAGTACATCTGTTAGTTTACTCAGGTTCCTATCTCATGCATGGGCATGACTTGCCAAAATAACCTGGTACCAACATATAGCCTGCAAACCAAAATTATTTGACCCTTTTGTGCTTTGCCAGACACTGCAGAAGAAAATAAAGGAGGGAGAAAGGTATAAATAAATGCGAGTCGATGTGAACAGGATTGAAGATGATTTGCAGTGTTTGTCATTCCACCGCAGACTCATCACTCCTTCCAACTTTTAACATTTTTTCAGAGATTCAGTACTTTGTTGACCTCATTGGTCTGGGACTGAGTGAGATTCATATTTGGTCATTCAGCATCCTTTCCAAAACAAATGGGCTAGACAGACCTATGAGACTAGAGCACAATTTGTCCAAATTAAAAGGGAGACTGGAGGAAAAGGAAGTTACTCCCCTCACTTTACCACGATGTTAACCACTATCTATAGTTGGTGAGGGCAATGGAGGAATAAAAATGCCTTCCTGTTTTATTTCTTAGGCAGTGAGATTGGGCTGTCTAACTAGGCCCAACATCAGTAGAATGTGTCAACTTTAAGGATCGTTTGATGTTGATTTACATTAAACACACATACAACAGGACGTATGACAAACTTTTCTCTGAGGGCTTTTTTTTTTTTTTTTCTCAGAACCACAAGGTTTCGTTTTTTTTCCTTTCTTTTCCCCTCTGGCAAGTCATGAGGCTCTGTGCAAATAGCTTTATTTGCTAGCATTTGTGAACCAAAATGGATATTGTCAGCACTGTTCAGTAGCATTTGTGTTCATGTCAGGTATTCCCCTAAGCTTTCAAAGCAGCATCAGCATCTCTGTAGTTCCTTTTGCCTTTAACGAAAGTGGGATTTGGAATCTTATCCAAGTATCCTGCTCCCCTACTACAGGGACAATGTGTTAGAGTGTTTACTTTATGTACTGGCTCAAGTTTCTCATTTAAATGCCCCAAAGCTAACAGAACTTAAAATCATCTCTGAAATTTAATTCCTCCATAAAATATTTAGAATTTATGCCTTCTGCTTCATTTCATCGACCATCTTACAAAATATCTGCAGTGAGAAAGGGTGTTCCATATTCTTTTTAATCACAGTGTGAGTCAGAGAGGGAGAGAGGAGCAATCCAGCTCCAATTTCAGACCTTTTTTAACCCTGCTCATTAGAGCACATGGAGCACAATGGAGTTCTACATGTTGCAAGCTTGTATGCATCTGTTTCTGTGTGTATTGTTATTTGTGTCTTTGTGCATGCATGCCACTGCTTCAGGACTGCTGCTTGATTATAAAGTCACCTTGTCCTCCATTTTGCATTACTTCAGTACAGCAGTTGTAGCAGGAATCTCCTGCAATGGCCCCTTTTTGTTGTTTTAGAAGTACCAGTGGGTTGCATAACATGCAGTCACTAAGAACAATGTCTTTTTTTCCAGTACCTTTGCGCAGCTTACACAATGTTTGCAGCACATACTCCTATTTGTACAGAGCAGGTAGTGCACAATCATTAAGCTTCATGAAAAGAAGAAAACATTAGTTATGTACTGTAATTTTCTTTAAGATGATATCTTCAGGTTAGGATACAACTGACTAAGGGTAGGTAGATACCCATCTGGATGTGTGTAGCCTCGCACAACCTGCCGGTTATATAAGATTTTCCATAGCACCAGATTGCTGGGCATTACAGTGGCACTGGAATTGATGGTGTGTTCCCTCAAAGTGCTTCCAGATCTTGCGGTTCATCGTGGTTTCTCCACATCCCCTCGCACTTTCTGCCTCTCACCCTCCTTGGGTCACTTTCACTTCCCCTCCGTGCCTTTTTAGAGGCGAACAGCGCTCTTCGTTTTGATGATGTCAATGGGTCTTTATCTGAAGACTGACTGTGAGAAGATGCAGTAAGAGGTTTTTAATAAGCCCCTGTTTTAATGAACCATAGACAGTCAGGACATTCCTTTTCCAACCAAAAGCTGACCAAACCTATAATCTGGGTGCGAACAGGGGAGGGGTTGAGTCAGCTGTCTGCCTTAACCAGAATGAACTGAGATTAGATTGTTGGGAGGGAATAAGGCAGATGTAATCCACAGGAATTTGGGCCAGCTTTTTAGGATCCTATCTCAATAAGAGGGAAAAGAGATGGAGGAAAAGATAGAGCCTTTAATGCTGATCTCATCCATTTGAAAGTAAGGCTCGACACTTCTATGTCTCTTCAGAGTATGCAGAGTTGACACTGTTTTCTTCCTTCTCTCATTACCGCCCCCTTTTTCTGTCCTCATTTTCATAATCGTTTTTCTACAAACAAAGTAATTTCCTGTGATCCCCGGGGGCACGTGGAAAGAGGACGTGACTAGGCTGCATCTGAGCTACTGATACATATCAACTTTCTGTCAAGCCTCATCTGGACAAGACCCCGCACGCACGCACGCACGCACGCACGCACGCACGCACGCACAACCTGGTAACACATTGTGTGCTGTTACCATTGTGTTACTGCTCATGTGGAATTTTTTCATTCTGGGCAGCCTCATAATCTGACTGGCAATCTACTGTATGCCTCTCTGCCTGTGTCTCTTTCCCTCTCTCTCACACATCACATGCACACATACTCACATGTCTTTCTCACTGGCAAACAGACCATATTCGTAGCCGAGTCATTCGTGGATATCTGGCATGGTAACTGAAAGACGTGTGATTGGCTGCTAGGAAAGCAGTGCCCAGAGGAGATGTGATTCGGGAGTCTTCCCACATCCCTCTTCCATGTCTCTCGCAATTGTAGACTCATTCATCTTTTTTCTTTGTTTTAATCCTGCTGTTCGCTCTCCCCTTTTTCTGTCAAAGTACAAGGATTTTGTATTGAAATAACCCAGACAAAGCATCTGGGGAGATAAAATAAATAAGCCTATGGAGTAATTTAAAAGTTTCTGGTTTGATTTCTAGTAGGGAAAGCCATCCAGTTTTCTTGAATGTATGTTCTCTCCAATCCTCACCTCAAGTGGTACTCCAGCAATTTAATAATGCACTTCCCCAAAGTTGAAGGACTCACAATAGATAGACTTACTGGGTCCATACTAGCGATTAAGTTCCAAAAACTCTGAATTTCCCATTATACAATTTGACAGCATCTTTCATTAAGTACTCCCCACCTCAGTTCCTAATGCAGGCTTTCTGTTATAAATGTGTAGTATCCATGGCCAAGCCGAGGAAACCCCTGATGACATTGTCAGGGTTATGTTCTCAGACTTGACAAAGCGCCTACAGAACCACTACAACTATTTTCACAGGCTGGGTAGTACTCCCCATGACTAGTAAACCGATCTTTTATATGTAAAATCCATTTCCCTTTAACTTAATTCAGTGGGCAGTACAGATGCAATTGTTTGTGATGCCTTAAAGTTCTCTCTCGTTCTCATTCAAATGGCACATAAACAAATTTCCTCTTGAATTTGTGAAGCTGTAACCAGCAAAAAGTTTGTGTATATAGTGTACATTGGTAGAAATATTTTTTTCAACAGGTAAACAGGTTAATTGTTTACCCAACTAATTGGCTGATCAATTAATAAACGAATAATTGTATCACTACAGCAAATCAAACTGTCCATACAAAAGGTGAAATATGTGGGGCTTGCACATCAATGAGGGTGTTTAGAGACTCGGAGTGCTCCGAGTTAAGTTCCCAGTCTATCTGCTCTTTGCAGAGTATCGAAGCAGTGCTGACCTATGAGGACACTGATGAATGGGCTTATCCTACTAACAGGGCTTGTGGGGGGAGAGGCACTTTATTAATTATTCTCAGCTTTACCATCCGTTTTATGTGCACACATGAAGACAGGCAAACACTTGGAGTAAATGAAGAAAGGGAATAGAATAAGGAGGAATCAGAAAGGACAGGGTAGGAAGAATAAAAAATTGTATAGGAAAGGTTGCTTAAACTCAGTTGTGTGTTTAACTGCAGTATTTATGGAATTTCTGGTACTTTTGAATAATCAGTTCATCCCTCCATTATCATTCAATGCTCAACCCCAGTTTTTACAAGATTTTATTGGATGGAATCAAACCCATTTACCTGATTTGTTACTTGGTGCATTGGCTGACAGTAAAGGGATTTGGCATTGAGAAGAGTGCCCATACAGTACGTTGGCAAGACAAGTGGGGCGAATCTCAGGATTATAGCTACAAACACACACAGCTATTTTATGGAACCTTGATATAAAGCTGTGCTGGGGATCATAAAGGTAAGGTTCAATGGGTGTAATTGAGAGTGGAAGCAGAGTTTCTGTAGCATAACGTACTGTTGTAAAATACGTGCTGGATTTTATTATCTCAAGCCTCCCTATAAAGTCTCAGTTTTACCATCAGAGCAATCAAGATGGGCAAATAACACTCAAACTGCTGTTCCAAGATCCTAAATGTGGCTTGGATGGTTACCATGGGCCGAAGCCTAGCTGATTAATTATAGCCCAAACAAATGGACTAAAACACCTCTGGTTTACTTCTCTCCATCCATACGATTTCACCTGGAACTCTCCTTGATTTTGCAAGACAATATCGTGAACATTTCTTGTGCCATCCAGCACAAGGGCCCTGCAACAAATACTACCTTTTGCAAAGCATGGATTTAACATTTCTAAGCTGTAGAAACAGAGTCATTGTTGCAGGGCTGTTGTGTCAGACTGCATTATGTGGTACAGGGCTGCATGATATTTTGTTAAGCCCTCATATTTGCACCAGGGCTGTCAACGAATATTCTAAACTCGATTATATAATTCGAATTGTAACAAAAACAGACATTTGATTGTGAAAATTAATATTCGATTGTACGAAAAAATAAAAGCAGCAGTGCCTGTCTGCCTCGCGAGTTTTCATGTGGGCATGGGCCACTGGACTGAATGCACTGCAAGACAGACAGGAGTCACACAACATCACTTTCATTGATTGAAAATTAAATGTAGGTCAAGCTGAAACGAGCAAATAATTCAACAACAACCATGTGGTAATGATGTCAATCTAAAAAGCCCCATTTGGAAATACCTTCGATTTTGATCAGTAGACTGCTAAATTGTGGAACCTTGAGATAAAGTTGTATGCAAGCTATACAATTTGTTGTTTATTTGGTAATGTGTGGTAGGAATGTAGATCTTTTTCAAAGGCATTTTTATGTTGAAATAAGTATAGCTATGCAAGTAGTTATTTCTCTCATTATATTGGTTAGCCCTCTTATGGACATAATGTTTAAACCAGAACAAATACAGGCGGATTCTCCAAGTTGTATTCGTAATGTGCCAAAAACACATCCCATACAAGATAATATAGACAGCATCTTGGTATAGATGAGCCTGAGCAATATCATTTGGCAGTTTCCAGTCTTGGCTCGCTCATTTCCAGTTGTGGTATTGAGCATTGAACTTCTTAGCAAATATTGATCGAACTGTCTGAAATCATCAGAGTTGCTCGTGTGTGTGTGGTGTGGAGAGAGGATTTAATCAGGTTGATCCGGCATTATATCTCCAGAGTATTGCTTGATGTGTGGGATTTAGCCTGTTTGGTGTCCTCAATGTAGCTACAGAGATACTCCGCTGGAGTTTCATGGTGTTTCGTGACAAAACTCACCATAAGCATCTATAAACAAACACACACTCCTTGCATTTACCTTCTCCTAGTCTTCCCTCTGAGCTCCAGTAGTGGTGGGGCCTCAGAAAGGTCAGTTGATCAGTCAGTTACATTCAGTACTCAGGTAACGTGCAACTAATCGAAACGGCGTTATTATTATTGTTTATTATTAATCATTATTGGCCAGTCTGTTCTATAAAATTGTACAATTGATTCATCAATGACTCATATCAAATGTGGGCTTGTGTTTGCTTCATATGTAGGTGTGTGTGTGTGTGTCAAATGTTTTCTCACCACAGACCCTCCATCTTTCGTCCTTCTCAATACAACGGAGAGCTCAGTGCAAACACTGATCTCCCGGTTTGGGGGAAAAATTATTCATCCTCGCCTCTGTGAATCACACTTCATTGTACACCCACACTATCTTTTGCCTTATGGCTCAATGACTTTGAATCATTGCATTTGATATGAAAAAATATGAAAAAATTTGATATGATATGCCATTTGTGGCAAAAAGGATACTAATCTTACATTTTAGCTCTAGCTTGGTCTGTCAATTAATCAGAAAAATGTGCTTTCCCTTACTGAATGTTCGGCTTTGTTCACCAGTTCACCATTTCAGCTCCCCATCAACTTTTGATAGGTTAATATGAACTATAGTTGTGGCGGTATTTTTGAGGGTTGCCAGACCAGCAAATCAAAATGTTGGGTTAAATGTTGCTGATAGCACCATAGAACTTCATTCTGAGCTGTTGATTCTCAGTGAAATCGGCAGTATTAGCAACCTTTGCTGTCATTAAAAAGGTTTTTTAAATATTGAAGTTGCTGGAAATTATTAGTTTCTCATTTGTGCTGTTATGCTGGTTCTGCTGTGCTGCAGTGCTGTAGCAGAAAGATAATCCTGACAAACATGCTTATAGGATCAAAACATCGATCACTTGTCCGTAAACACAGATCACATATCAATATCCATACAGGGGATTATGTTGATCAGTGGGCAGGCTCTAGGTTTTTTCTTTTACTCTCAAATAGGAAAAGCACTAATAAATTAACACAAGCAACCAGTTAACATGCCAGGACATTATTGCTGTGGTTGGTAATTTTTCAGATTTTTTGATAAAAGTACATTGTCAGAGATTTTCACAAATAATTTGAATCAAAAAAATTGCAGCTTCTGCAATTTGGATATTGAACTTGGCCATATTGCGATTGCAATAGTATTTTGATTCAAACTTTGTTTGACCATTTTATAATAGTATTTTGCAGGATAATTTCTTTATGAAAACTTGTATGATAATAGAACTATTATCACACAAGGAATGAGGAACAGCAGGCCCATTTAGTGAGCACACAGCGTGCTGGTGATGGAGGCCGATGTGCACAGCACGCTTACATTTGGGAAGACACCCAAATAAGACTGATGGCTTTACTTTTCCCCTGCGTCTGTGGAATGACTGCTGCTATAGCTGAACTTATTGTTAAACGTCACTCCACAGCTAAGTCAATGTGCCAGGTAACTGTGGATATGAAATGCAGCATGCATAAAAAGGGAAAAGAGCACATTTTTCTCGCCTTGGTATTTCATCTTCCTATGGTAATGGGGTAATGGTAATGCAGATGACATTTCTGGGTGCTGTCAGATTAATGTGGATGAAAGAGGAAGGGAGGATTTCTACTTTTTGTTTTTCCCCTTAGTGGCAGCTGTGGTGATCTGTTTTGATAGGTGGACATGACGGAAATAGCTGAGGACTCGTCTCCAGGGGAGAGTCGGAGGCCTAGCAGGGGTTTTGATAACTGTAGTCTGGCAACACCCATACACGCACTTTTTTTCTGGAGATATTTTTTTGTATAAAAAAATGTTGCCTGCCAACTATAGGTCACCTTCAAGATGTAGTTATACTCAAGTTTCAGAGCTACAGTTAAGAAGCTTCAAACTACTTTGAGAGTGCACCGTAAATGGCAAAAACATTGAACTATGAGTTTTTTAAAAAGAGCTTAGAGCAATGGTCCCTGCTGATTCTCAAGAGCTTAAAATCCCATTTGTGATTTGCTAATTCTTTGAGAGATATGGTTAAACTCTGACAGCATGTAACTTCAATTGAATCTTGAAAACTAACAGTCACATATTGAACCCAGCTTCATGATGAATCACATTATCTTGCAAGAAACAACCATTAATTTGCTGTCTATATGGCACAAGCAGACTGTGTAGGAAATCGTGGAAGTATCAGACTGGAGCGCTGTGAGTACCAGCTGGAGGCGGAGAGGGCACTTGTTTCCCGTACCCCTCTCTCTCTCTCTCTCTCTGATATATGAAAGTCTTGTGTCAATAAATGGACAGACTGGTTGACAATACATCTTCTCCCTGTGTCTTTTTTGCCGACCATGTTAGAAGCCACTTTGTTGACTGTGCAGCAGGGTCGTTTGCCACACAGTCCTTGGATGCTATTTGGAGCCTGGGGATGGGAACCATGAGTGTTTTTATAGAGACAGGAGTGAGAGAGGGTGAGGGGAAGAGAAGAACAATGATGGGGGTGGAAGAAGAGATGGACAAACAAGTGCTGCAAATAATCTTAAACCAAATACATATGTAGCATTAGTCTGATGTAGCGCTGAAAGGAATCTGTGATTATCGGCAAATTCTGATATTCGATTGATAGTCATTTATCAAGCAACAATGCCAAATATTCACTGGTTCCAGCTAGGCTTGCAATTATTATTATTTTTCCGATTAATGTTTTCACTTGGTCTATATCAGAAAACAGTGAAATATGCCAAACACACTTTGCCAGAGTCAAAGTTGACTTACTCAAATGGCTTGGTTTTTTTCCAACCAACAGTCAAAATACCCAAATTCTGTTTACTGTCATGGAAAACTTAGAAAACCAGCAAATATTCACATTTAAGAATGTGGAGTTGGTGTAACTTTTTTTGGCATTTTTGCTTAAAGAGTGACTTAATTAATCAAAGCTGTTGCCGAAACAACTTTCTTTCAGCTGATTCATCTGTTGACTGAACAAGCACTTTGAAGATGCCAGCTTGGGCTCTGTGAAACTGTGATGGCCGTTTTTACTATTTTCATTTTATAGACTAGATTATTAATTGATTTAATCAAATAAATTATCTACAGCTTTATTGATAATTCCCCTCAGTTGCTGTCCTTTCGTTCAAGGCTTATATTTATTCATCCAGCCATGTAAAAAATTAGCATAAATAAATGAAATCTCAGATGTAGAGAGGAAACGGAGCAAGTGCACAGATGGATGCATCACCACCATCCTGGCATTCTCAAAGATCTTTTGTTCATCTCTTCACTAACTGCCGGCAGGCTGCTATATGGTTTCTGGCCCTGACCCACTTTTTTCTTAGAGGTGGGTGACGTCACTCGATGAAACGTCTCCTTTTTTTCAAAGGGTGCAGCCGTGCAACAAAACCAAAATGTACCATCCGATTCCTAACGTGTGTGTGTGAGGGGTACATTGCAACTGCAAGTGTTACAGTTGATAGCTCACACAGCAGCCACCTGGACAGTACAGTACAGGGCCTAATTTTAGCATCCACAGGAAAAAAAAAAACACAAACTGACACAGTCTCTTTTGTCTTTCCTCTGCCACACTGACAGAGACGCTTTCACTGAAGCACACAGTGAGGCCGTCGAGGGCCATTTCTGGAGGTTTTCTTATGCCTTGCCCCGCTGCCTTTCTGTTTGTGCTGCCAGGTAATGAGACAAGGGGGATATTTCCACAGACAGCTTCTCTCTTCTTGGCCTCTTCTGTCATTCTTCCTCCATCTTTGGTGACTTAAGTCCTAAAAGTAGCAGGGAAAATATAGGTGGGGGGGACTGAATAAATGGCTTTCTTCTTTCCTGTGCCACTTAGAGAGATGTAGTAACCAACAGTAGGAGACTAAAAGATTTTGTGTGCATAGCCTTGTTTGTGGTATAGTCTATAAAACTGTGTTTGTGCAAATGTTAGAGCCTCTGAAATTAGTTGACATCTCTCTACATAAGTTACATCTTAAGACAATGCCTCTTAAGACATATTTAAAGGTTGATTGTGAGAGTGCAGCATAGTAGCTGCTGCATAGAAGAATATGGTTTTCGTCAAGTAAATAATCCTCTGCTCTGCCTTTTTTAACCATACACCTCAGTGTTGAAGCTACTGATCACATTTTTAGCTCCATGCAGGTCTGCAAAAGCAGTCCTTGAAATAAAATGGAGGCTGCATTCATATAGCTCATGATATTAGAGCAGTTTTCTGCCTCCGCATCATTGCAGCGTTGTGAGGTCGTCGTCGGTGTGTCTGCCAGTCTTGTGCAGCTTTTCTGTCCTCACCTGCATCCTCCTCCTCCTGCCTCTCAGGGCCAGGAGGATAGATGTGTCACTGCAACGAAAGGACTTTTTAAACCTCCTGTTTGCAACTTGCCTGTCTATCTCTCTGTTTGTCTACTGTATGTCAGTCTGCCGGCCTGCCTGTCTGTCTCTGTGCTTGCTGTCTCCTTGTCTATTTACTGTTTCTTACAACCTGTTTTTTCCCGTCTGCTTGTTTATGTGCCTGCCAGCCTTCTTCTGTTCTAGTAATTACTCCCCTCCTCGTCTGCTAACCTGTCTGCCTGCCTGTCAGTGGATCCACATGCTTCTCCTCGTGCTTAGTCACTCAACAGCTTGACTCAATACCCACAACAACCCGAAGCGACGTCTTCACACTTTAATTCTCTCATGCCATTCTCCCACCTGAGCATGCTCTGACATCCTTACTGCACAGCATTATAAACGCTAACATGTTTTTCCTCCTCTTTCAGAGGGAAACCTATATTATGCAGGCACTGAATTCGTTTTAGAAAATGTGATCAGCTTTCTCTCTTAGATGTTCACTTATAATACAGCCACAACAAATGAGTTTAAGAAGTTAATTTAATGCTCTCATATCTAAATTAGTATTTAAATGCCATAAAGATCTGAATTTTTACCAGACACATCCTGCACTTTTGCTTCTAGATCTCAATGGTGTATTATTGTCCTCTCTACTTACTATGCAGAGCAGCACAGGACTCCCATCCAGGGTTTGAAGTGGCCTGGTCTGCTCTGCTCTAGCTGGCAGCACAAACTCTGTGTGTGTGTGTGTTTGTTTGGTTGGTTAGCCTCTTCATCTCTTCCCCCTTTGGAGCAGCTTGTTAAACAGCCTGTCCTTAAGTAGAGCTTTAGAAAAAAGTGTGTTTTTAGTGGGTGTGTTCAGTAGCATACATGTGCAACCGTGTGTGATTTTACATTTGTGTGTGTGTGTCCCTTCCAGTTTAGTTCTCTGACTCTGTGGATAATATAGCTGAGGCTAATGCACCGGAAACCCCTGGCAGAAGCAGACGTGCAAGCCCACAGGAAGTCACAATCACACAATAGGTGCAGTGCAGAGACTCATTTACAACTCAGTTTAAGACTGGACTGATTTAAAGCAATGTTTACTTGTGTTACTTAAATAGAAAAACAGCATAGAGTAGATTCATTGGAAAGATGCTGCAAAAGGTTTAACTTGATGAGAGGTGAGATTTGACTACAGTTTACCTCCAAAATCAAATCTATAAATTTAATTGCAGAGTTAGATTTTTTTTGCCTGTAGATAAAAAATAAATAATTTCACTAAATAACCAACATCTGCTTTATTCATCAGTGGCTCTTTAGGGACAGAAGGAACCAACAAGCACAAATGAACATGGTGGCCTTAATGTAGTAATATTTAGTATTTTCTAGATGGCTTTGGAATTACAGGAGTGCTTTCTAAATTTCTCATGCTCAGGCTGGAAATCTCAGCTGAAAATGAAGCCAAACAGGACAGGAAATCTCAGCTGAAAATTGAATGGGTATTGTTCTGCCCTCCCTCAATAACATACTGTATGTCTAATTGATACTGAACTTCAATTTGTGAAAACCTAAAGACCCCTGCAGAATGTGTATTCCAGGTGTAAATCTGCATTCTGATGGTGAAACCTTGTAATGAGCTCATGTACACATGCACTTGAGTTAATAATGGGAGAAATATAAAAGTAGTAGTATAATTGGTGTATTTCAAGATGGTTCTTTTGCTTAAAGCCGTTGTTAGTGCAGCCTTTTCCTGTAGGTTGAAGGGTGGACCTCACAGCGGTTTAATAATAACACACTCGGTGCTGCTCTGGGTGGTGTTCCTCCGGTTTTCAGTTTGTTTTCACTCCTTGGGACCCTTTCTAAAGTTAGCTTCCCACCTCTCCAAGATTATCCCGAACCCTGGCTTTGTGGTTTTTCTATATAGGTGCATGCCTGAGCAACATTTTTGAATGTCCAGCTGTGATCGGTCAGCTGTTGCTCTTCAGTTGTCATGTAGTTTGTTTGTATTTTAAGCTTGACAGTGTCCTGTCCTGTTTGGCTTCATGTCCTTTGGCTTTTCCTAGAATTACATTACTGTGTCTTGAGAAGAGACCGCTAATTACATTAGCACTTGTGCTAGCATCCCTCTGAACGGAAGCCATTAAGGCATTACACCGTGTGTACCACACTGTTATTTCCCTCTCCATTAATTAACCCCTGTCATATGCATTCATGTATTCTTTCACATCAATGTCATCCAATCAGATTTAGGTGCTGTACTCTAAACATGGAGTAGTAATTTATTGCATTATTATTTAATTACGCTGCTCAGTTGAATCTTGTGTGAATACAATTTCAAGGCACCTCTTCTGGTCTGCGTGTTTGAACCGTTCGTATACAGTGGCATTAAAAACTTTAGAATGATCAGAAAAATGTGTTTACATTATTCTGGTTATTAATAATTTGTGTCATTATATAGTTATCCCCAGCACCTCTAGAAAAATAAAAAGAAATAATAATGCATATTATTATTTCATGTAATGCAGAATGCAGACTTTCTGTAGCCATGTACAGCTGATATGTGCACACCGACACATCCGAACACACACACACAAAATACTGTTTCATTAGCACAGCTGTAAACCTGTCAGCTCTTGCTTGGGGGCAATGCTGGATTTACAGGAGAGGGAAGCAGACCTAAGGAAAGATAAAAGAGGAGAGGCCAATAGAGGGGCGAGAGATTTATTGAAGACATCAAATTTAGCCTGAAACAAGATGGCAGCGTAAAGAAATGTGCTTCTGACAAATTGGTGTGAATATAGCCCGCTGAAATTAAAGTGCAGTTTAAAAACTGACAAGTTTCGAAGTCTTAAAAATTAGTTCACGTTGGTGTGCCTTGATGGTGCCTGAAGTGAAACAGAAGACGCCTCACCAAGATCAGTGTGAGAGAAACAAAATGTAATCTTTAGTCGGTCTTCACAGAAATATAATATCTGTAAAATACAAACGAATGACCAAACAACACATACCTATTCCAAAGCACTCACACAAACAGTGATAGTTTCAGCATTCTCCCTAAAAAAGTGTTGTTTTTGGTCATTCATTGTCTCAGTCAAGGCCACTGTTGTTCATTTTCCAATTTATTATTGATATTTCAAAGTGTCCAACATGTGAGACATGTTGCATTGACACATCACTATAAGAAAAATTGTGTTACCTTAAAGATAAAAAGTAGATAATTGAACCTTGGGCAATTTGCAAACTGAAATGTCTGTTTCTGATCATGAATAAATGTGAAATTATACACCAGAGCATTTGGCTGTCAATAATTTCTCACAAAAAAACATATTCTTTTAAGAGAAGGCACATGTTTTCTGCCCTCACTTACACATAAATACTGTAAATATAATATTTTTCATACATCTCAAACATATGTTTATCGTCTTTTTTCCCTCCTTCTCTGAGTGATGACTTTGGTAGCTTCTATAGGAACAGGTGCTGCTTCCTAACACCTGATCGCCTCTGTTTCTTGAGTCTGTTTCTTGTCTCTGCATATTCGCTTAAAAAGTCTGCAGTGACCTGTTTGCTTACCTTTGTTTATAGAAGGACAAGCCTTTGTATTTGTGAATGTACCTTCTGTTTGCTTGTATGCAAGTGCTTTTCCTCTGCGGTGGGACATTTATTTGAGCTGTGACAGTAGCCGTTCGTAGGATGCAAGGCGGAATATGTTAGCAGAATCAATGCCAGGGTATTTCTGGGTGAGACTCCTCATGGCCAGCAGGCCTTTCAGGATTGATTTCCCATTTTGGCTGCAGCATGCTATTCTCTATAAAGAAACTGAATGAAATGTAAGAAATGATGGCATTTGTCTTTAATTAATGAGTCGAGTCACTGGTGTCGAATTTGAGTACCAGACACAGATCAAGAACAGGATCATGATACCTTGTGTGTGTGTGTGTGTGTGTGTGTGTGTGTGGGTCTGACTTAGGCTACCTTTGGGGACACATTTCAGACTAAAGACCAGTTATTAATTGGGGAAGGCTTGTCCATTTGGGGACAAAAGCCATTTCCCCAATTGGGAAAAGGCAGCTTTTTGGGTCTTTGGTTAATGTTAGGGTAAGTGTCCAGGTCTATGTAATGTCCCTAAAAGTGACAGAAGTAAACGTGTGTTTGTGTTGTCATGTGTGTAGGTCAACGAGAGGTAGCATCGGGTTCCTGCTCTGAGGCTCAGTGTGTATCTGCATGTGGTATGAGGGAGAGGTAGGTTGGTCATGAGATGATGTGATAGGTTCAGCACCAGACAAAGACAAGGAAGAATGAGAGTTGTGGAATTATCAGGGAAGAAATGGAGGCGGGCAACTGGGCTTTCATCTGGGGTAAGAATAAGCAAGGAGCAAATTTGAGATGTGTTTGTTTGGCATAGTTGTACAGTAAATATTTGGACGGGATATTTAAATTTTTTTAAACACGGGGCTATTTGAGAGAAATGTAACACATTCCACTCAATGTGTGAGTGAAAGGAAAGCGGGAAACTACTGAAAAATAAAGAAATGAATTATTGAATGTTAAACTTCTGTTGTTAATTCAGTCCAGAGTACGTCCTGAGCTTGAGATAATGTTAAACAGCACAAACCAGATCTGCCAGTCTGTGATGAAAACTAAATGTTCAGTGTGTTGAGCAGAGAAAATTAAGTTGAAGTGTTTGCGAGGTCGCAGTGTTCCATGTGTGGACGGACTACTTCTCCTTTTCCTTTGTATGCTGCTTTTGTTCTGCACTCGGGCTGGATGTGCATACAGTCCACTTTCTTTGCAGGAGAAAATGTTGTGTCTGTTTCAAGGTCCAGAGTTTGCATTTAAGAATTTCTTTTTTCCAGAAGCTACAGAAAGTTTTCTTGAGGTCAAAACACACACTCAAACTTGTTGCTTTATCAATAAGGTCATCCTTTGTATTGTTGTTCAGTGAGCAGTTCACTAGAGCCACACTGTCATGTACACAGTAGATGTGGACAGAAGGGACAGTGAGTCCTCTCAAATTCCTGGGTTGTTTCCAAGTTAGTCTAGCGATTCAAACTGGGAATCATATGGCTAATCGGGATCTCACAAGCTTTACGTAGCATTATGGATTAAAGTTTTGTGTATCATCAGCTGTGTGACCTACAGTGGGGTCCTCTGCTTAACAGCTCAGATTGTCTTGTTAAATTCTTGGCGCATTGATTTTTCGCAGTGCTACTGAACTTTCCATTCCAAACTGATACCTTGAGGATTGCAAGGCTGTCTGTTCGTCTGCGCTGACCATGAACACATTTTTAGTTCTGGACAACAGTGTTTACTTTCACAGCGATGCATCCAGTCACTCAATAATACATTAAAACGCCATGTTTGATCTCCTCGATGATAGATGCGGGACAGCTGACCCCAGCTTCCCTTTTAACCCACCTACAGACAGCACCTTTTAGTCATGCCTTTGGTGCCCCTTAGTGCAATAATTCACCCTTTTCCTCGTCTTTCTCCTCAGGATTGAAAAAACGTACCAGGAAGGCCTTTGGGATACGGAAGAAAGAGAAGGACAATGACTCTGCGTAAGTCCTGATTTTCCTTCAGGAGTTATTTTAAGAAGGAAAATGGATATATGGCAGCAGGTATTGCATATACATTACGCAGAATGAAAGGATTAGAAGAAGTAAGAACAATTACAGGATTAGTATTAAGTACATGTCTTGTCAAATAGATGTTAGACTGCTGCTTCCATTAATCATGCACAGTTGAAGAGTCTACCAGTCAGTTATGAGCCACAGTGCTATACTGTGCATTGTATTAATGGATCGGCCAGTATGAATCCTCTTTGACATGTTATTATGTATCTACAAAATATTGAGCATATTTAAATGACCCAGTGCTTGTGACATTGCTTGTGTGCATACAGCTGATGTTCTGCCATGATACGACAGAAATGTTCTGAAATTATGTTTGCAAATACAGCAGCATCAAAATGAGACTTAATAGATCGCTTATGAAGTACTCGGTCAGCTTGCAGAATCTTTGTTAGCGTGATAGCTTTCCACGGGTGTTAAGCCAATTTGTAGCTATGCATGAGACACTTACTGTAAAAGATGTGTGTGCTGTGATCTCTTTGAGAGTGCGATTTGTGAGTGAATAAGTGCGGGTGTGGCGGTGTGAAAAGGTTTTCCTTGAATACCCCTTTTTAAATGTTTCGGCTCGACTAATTAGCAAAGCACTTGATTTCAAAATGAAGAGCTCACATGTTTAAGTGACTTTCATGCTCTCCTTTCTTCTCTCTTCTTCTTTAACTTCTCACAGGGGGTCCCCAGACAGAGACGGGGGTGTAAGTAACAGAAAATATTTAAATGTATCAGTCAATTAATTCATTTGTAAATGATTATTCACTCTACACATGTATGACTGGAGATAATCAAGTCTGGTGATTGTGTGGTACTTTTTTTTTTTTTTTTTTTTTTTTTTTTTTTTGACTCACCAGGAACCCCCAGAGGTTGAATCGGTACTGAACTCCCGTCTCTAGACCTTAGGAGTAGACTAACCTCTAGAATAGTTAGTCTAGAGCTTAGACTGGTTATAGACCTCACAGCACGTTCATCAACTCATCAGTCAGCTGCAAGTGTTGCTGTTCAGCTACTTTTTCATTAGCAGGCTTCCTGGGGAGGCTTTGAGGGGGGAAAAAAACAAAAAGGGCAACAGGATATCCCCCTGAGTCCTTAGGGGTAGCTTGAAGAGACCTAAATCTTGAAATATTATCCAGCACTGTTGGACTATTTGCAGCATGTTGGATAATAACAATAATAACCATCATCATCTGATCATTACCGACCAAGCAGCCTTTCATTTTGGCTTGCAGAAAACACACTTAAAATTCCCAAAAATGAGGCGTTACGGATGTGAAAGAGGACTAAACAGAGAACAAATTAGGGCATGTAAGAGGAAAATGGGAAATTGTGGGACAGTCTCACATGACATGACATCCAGAGTACGAAGGATCAAGGTTTATAGGGCAGAATTAGCTGCACCATAGTTCCACTGAACAGTAGCTAGCACAGAAACACATCCAGTGGTAGTGCAGTAGTGTAGAATATACTGTACCTTCACTGTCTGGTGGGATTTTAATCAAACTGTCTCTCTCTTCTCAGTCTCAGAAGAAGACCAACGGGGCCCCTAATGGCTTCTACGGAGATATCGACTGGGACAGATATGTAAGTAAAAGTTTGAATGTAGGATTATTATTTTATACTGGTTTTAAACACAGTGTGTCAGCTTGGCCTGCACCAACTCACTGCTGCTTAGTTTTCATCTGCATTAAATGAGCTTACAGTATTGATCCATGTTATTGTAAAATCAATGTGCTATTGACAAATTTGTGGACAAAGCATGTTAAAAGTGGCTACATATAGTAAATCAAGTTGACGGTGTTAACTGTTATCATTTGCAACATTATGTTGCATACGACCCCGCCTAAGGCCCGAAGCCACTGGGATAGGCTCCAGTCACCCGCGACCCCGAACGGGAGCAAGCGGCAGAAAATGACTGACTGACTGACTGAATGTTGCATACGTTTTACATCCAGATTATGACTTTGTCAATATGCATTTAGTCATGTTTCATTTAGCCTAGCATTTGTTCTGACTCAGTATAATGTATTGTCTGAATATGTCAATGGGAACTTTAACTGTAGCTCAGTCAACCTACGGTACTACTATCACAGCAGTGTGTTACTGATAACATCATACAAACATTTAAAGAGATTTAGACTGAGTCGCTCTTTGTGTTTCAGAACTCCCCTGAGGTGGATGATGAAGGCTACAGCATTAGACCTGAAGAGGAGCCAGAAGAGGGGGATATCCTCAGCACTGCTTGATTTGTCATTTGACAGAATTCATCTGTCTTGTTTTATCTCTGCTAAGTTACTTTGGCTCAAAAAAAATGGATTGCTTCCATTGTTAGTGCAGGATGTGTTAAATTGGTGCATACTGATAGGAGATCAGTTTGTGTAGTAAATCTCATTCACAGGGGAATGTACTTCATCCTCTCTCAAATTCTGCTGAGGCTGCCAAATCAGTGGAAACAAATCTGTATAATTAAATATCCTCGTGTTTTACAGAGAAATCTACACACCAAAAGTTCCACTTTACGTATAATTATGATAAAGTGTGTCAACTGCTTAACAAACTGTAAAAACATCCAATTAACAAAGATCTCAATAAAAGTAATAACATGCAGCACATAGCTCGGCTAAAGAAGAATTAGTCATTCTTAATCAATGCACTGATTCTCCAGACTGTCAGCTCATATTAAGCAGATGTGATGCTCGGTTTTCTTCTACGTGACCATTTGTTATGATGGTGGTATATTAATTAGGAACAAGGCAAAATGATTTGAAAGTAGAGGCAGTTTTAAAAAAAAAAAGGCAGTAAGGCTAATTTCGCCAGGGGTGTAGTTCCTGAGTTTGGCAGCCCTGACACAATCACACAATCACCTTTATAATATTGTGTAAGTCCAATGTCAAATAAATCCTGGCCCGTTTTGAGGAAGGGAACTTTGCTTTCCTTGACACCGCGCTACCTCCCATCACCAAAAAGGCCCACTTCTTTTCCTCTGATGAGTCGGAAGAAGAGGAGGACCACAGGAAAAAATTCAAAATCAAGATCAAGCCGCTACCGGCCAATCGCGTAGTGTCTGTGCCCTCGGTCGACGAGCTCAAAGCCTCCATAGGCAACATAGCCCTGTCCCCGTCGCCTCTGGTGAGTAGCTCTGATGTCCCTGCCCTCCCACTGCCGGCTTTCATTAACAGACGGCTGTGTATTAGTGTTTATATGCTTAGAATGTGCATGTGTGAATCACTCCTGCTTCTTATCTTCATCCTCCGTAACTGCCTTTCAGCATGTAGAGTTAGATATTTGTATGCGCAGATATGGCTGTGCATGTGTGATGTTCACGTTGTCTGTGATAGGTTATGTTTCAACTGTCAGATTGTTGCCCACTGAGATACTGCATGGTGTTGTGCATGCTAGTTTCTACTGAGCTACTGTCATTCTCTACACTTTATATTCCACTTTATCCCACTGTTTTGTTTTAGCAGTTGTACCCTGACATGGGTCACTGCTTCACTTTTCTTGGGTCTGTACGTAACAACATAACTAGTTTGTTTTAATGAGCCAGTATGCAACAGTGTGTAATGTCTCCGGTTTGAACCCTAGACTGAAATCACAATCCATGTCCCTGTTAACGAGTGAGGTCAGCGGATTTATATGATAGTTTGAATTCCATATACTTCATTTAACATCCTTGGTCAGTGCCGTCAGTGACCTCAAAGTTCTCTCATTTTGTTCCTTGTAGTTTAACACAAGGCAGATGTCACAACCGAAACCATCTTACGACGTACTGCTGCCAAATAGCAGGGTGTGAAACTCTTGTTTGAAGCGATGCAGCTCAATTGATGAGTCCAAATTCAAGCACGCCTTTAGACAGCCTGTATTTAGCAGGGGGAGCCCCACTGCCTTCCTAGCTTCTACCCATAATTCCTATGTTCTTCAGTGAGGACAGTTAGCCTTAAATAATTCAGGTAGGAAAGTGGGAACAATGAACCTGTGTGTCAGCCTGCTGTACAGTGAGATTGCTTGTGGCCATTTGAGCCTCCGGACTCCGTAATTGAATCCAGCCGCTGTGTGTTCACCCGCTGGCTCTGTTAACCTGATCGGGTGAGAAGGTCTTTCAATGTTGATGATGGTTGTGTGCACGTGTGTAGTAGATGGGAAACATATCCAAAATATGACACTGCAGTTATAGTCAATCAACAGAAAATGAATCGACAAATACTTTGATAATGGATTAATAGTTGAAATAATTTATTAAGTAAAAATGAGCTATCAATGGAGCATTTGCTATTGAGATTTAAGAATTTCCTGGTTTTCTCAGTTTTCTATCATTGTAAATTGGTTGGACAAAACAAGCACACACAACTCAGGGTTATTGTGATGGGCATTTTTCACTATTTTTGCTATTTCCTGACATTTCTATTGAGTAAACGACTACAACAGGTGAATTGATAGTGAAAATAAATGTTAGTTGCAGCCCTCCTAATAGGACAGATTTGGTTTGGGGGCTGTAATGCATTGTGGTGTTACAGTTAGTAATAATCTGGAGGTGTGGAAGTTTTTTTTTTTTCCCTAGACCAGGACAAGTTATCTGAAAGTTTTCCCAAACATGAAATTCATATAATGCAGTCAAGTCACCTGAATGTTAACCAAGATCATTTACTGGCCTGTAATAGTGATTACAAAACTGCCACCTTCACTTCTACCAGTTCAAATTAGCATCACGTTTGCCTGGGCAGAGCTTTTCCCTCACACATAAATTACATGAGTCATGCAGTCACTCCCAGTCTGGGTAACCTTGGCTATGGACTGACAATAAAATGGTCTGATGAAAAGAGAAAGAGGGGCCAAATGTTAACAGGCCTCCAAAAGCAAACACCGCTTCTTTCCACTTCTTTCTAGTTGTTTCTAGTTGACATTTGACAACAGCCCATAGCCATTTGAATATCATTGAGACTCGTTCTCTTGACGTTGGTTTCCTGCATGTAAATATGACATTGCATTTGCAAAACCTTGACAACTTTAAACACACACCAAGTATTATACATTCCTACCGAGTGTTGTATTTAACAGTCTGCATGGCCTTCACGTCTATCTAATATTTTGCATATTCTGCATGAATTATGCATATGTACACAAGCTTGTGAGAGGGACACGATGATGGAGGTTAACAGCTTATTTCACATAAAGCATTAGCCAGAATTCGGTGCTCACATCACATTAGGAGTAGTAGTGGGTAATGTGTAGGTGGTGAGATGAAGGACTGACTGAATACAGTGAAGAGTCATATTACGACAACAGCTTTATCTCTCTGTATTAATGATTGCAGTTTATGTGGATGACTGCCTACATTGTACACAGATGCTTTGCTTTGCATTTCCAATGTTAATATACTTTCCCCTCCAGTCTTCTAACTATTCCACCAATCCCTTCTTTTTATTTCTTTCTTATGTCTCGTTCCGTTGCTGCCTCTAATGATGCTAACCTCTGTAGAGGAGTCCGGTAAGCCTTTGCTTTGCATGCTGTTGTGTCTGCTTTATATTGCTGTTAACACTGTCATCCCTGTTAATACCTACTGTTTGCTGATGAATGCATTTGCTCAGGGTTCCCCGCTAGCTCACCTGGTTGAGTCCTTACCTTGGCAGCCCGGGTTCGATTCCAGCCTGTGCCCTTTGCTGCATGTCATATCTCTCTCTCTCTCTCTCCCTCTCTCTCCCTCTCTCCCTCTCTCCCTCTCCTTTTAAAAAATGCCTTTGCTCATAAAATCGGCTCTGTGTTGCTGAAAATAGACTAACTACTAATGAAGCAAGGTATCAAGCCGGTGTGTAACAGCTATAGGAGTTATTATTGGCCCAGCATCTATAGGGCAAAAGGCCGATATTATGGGATTCCTCTTTTGGTGTGAGTTTGTTTCATTATGGTGTTATGTATAGGCAGATTACTGTATTGTATGTGAATGTGTGTAACTGCTTGGAATTTTATGTTGATTTGTTTGCCTAGTTACTTGGAGTACAAGAGCGCTGCCTTTCAAGTTGTTTCCGCTGACTAAGTCGTTTTAAATCTGGTTTTAATTGGTTCTGGATTCTTGAGCTTCCAGTTCTCCGTCCAAATAACAAGACTACAGGCAGTAGAGGACGCGAGGAAAGGGTCAGGGATGGAGTTAAAATGTTAGAAACTAAAAAATAGGTCTTATGTCACACATGATTTCTCCCTTGTCATATTGTCTACCAGCATTTCAGCCAGAAAGGCTTACTTTGGAAGGCAAACATCTTACATTTATGATGAATTCTTCATATTTCATAAGGTGTGCCATTAGTTTTCTAGCCACTGTGCGTACGGGTCTAAATATATCACACAGTTGGAGTGGTCCATTTTAAACATCAACTTGTCTGTACACAACTATTTGTGTGTTAAAGATGATTGTTAATCCCTGACCGAGGCTAAAGCGTCACAGTGTGTGACTCTGAACACTTCCTGATGTTCTTCCTGTTTACATTCAGCAGGGAGAGAATGATTGGTTACGACAAACAGTGTTGCACTGTGTCCTGCACCAATTCACCCAATGAAATGAATCCCTTCCACCAGCATGTCCCACCCCCTTGATGCATCACTTTAATCGCTCATGGCTCACTGCACAACTGGAACAAGCACAAGAGTGAGGGATGGAGGGAGAGAGGCTTGGTGGGCGTGACGCGGCCAGATGGAGAGATTTCAGCCCGAAATTTAAGAGACCAAGAGGGCAGATGGGAGACTACAAGGGAAAATGAAAGGAAAATCAAAAGGATTAGATGGCCCAAACGATGTGGCTTTTAACAAAAATGATCAAATAAAGGGATGGGAATGGAGACAGTTGAAGATAAAAATGAGGGGAGGAAGAGCGGGAAGTGATTTAAGCAGCTCCACAAGATATTTTGGATGATGTCCAGTCACAGCAGGTTCACAGATGACATTAGAGATTCAGGCAAATATCCTCATTTATCTGAAGGCCTTGAATTGCTAAACCAGCAGACGACGGCGATGCAGACCTAAACACAAACACACCGATCCGTTTGAATAAGTCATCCTCAGCTGTCTCCTATTATCCACTTGCCTTATTATTCCAGAATCTAATGAGCTATTTGCTCAAAAATACTTAAACCGCATAAGACCACGGAAGCAATTTCTCACAAAATCCAAGACAGATAAGCACGTAACACCCTGTTTATGGACATGTTATCATCCCCCATCCCCACATTTGACCAGCCAGGCCAATATTCTTCTTCTCCTGATGCATATGAGGTCTGCTGTACTGATTTGTCACTCTCTGACCAGGTATCTCTTCTCTCTTCCTTTTTGCTGGTCACAGAGACGTAGCCCGGTAAGTGTCCTTTTCTTCCGTCTCCCTGGGGTCAGGCTTAAAAAATGTCACATGCTTCTTGTACCCTTTTGCTCCTCACCTTGTAGCTGGAGTTGGTTGAATAAGACCGAAAATACGTAAGTGGGTTCAGCGGCTGAGCCAATGGGTCAAAGCTGTTAGCTAATTAGTTTTGACAATTGTTTTTAACATATAAAAAAAATAAACGTATGTTTTTCCAGATTCTCAAGATGGCTAGTGTGCTTGTGTACATTTCATCTTGAATGGCTTCATGCTCAGTCTCTGTAGGGGGAGAAAATTTGCACTTTTGACAGCTGGACCCTTTGATGTCTTACTTCAGTCACTCCCCATCGACACGTCTTCTCATCTGCTCCCAGCTCTCTCCCCCTCCCTCTCTCTCTCTCCTTATCTGCCCTCTGCCATTCATGGCCTCTTGTGTCTCTCTCATGGCGAATTCATACATACGCTCGCATACACCCGGGTGTTTAAGATCATAGCCGGAGAGTCACAATATTGTAGTGCTGTTGTCTCTCCAACAACAAAACTAATTTCTCTTTTAACTTTTCTTACGCTCTAACTTTATCAGCCTCACACCTTCTCTGGTACCAGGGGTGGCTTCTTAAGACTTCAAACGCATGTTTTGAAAGCTTTCCAATATTTCCACCGCAGGCAGCAGCAGTTCACCCAGTTGCCATTTTCTAATCTGATACTAACAATGTTATTTGTTTTGAATTATGGAGGTTTTTTTTATTGGAGTAACTTTACTCCCCTGAATTTAAACTGTATCCCTAATGGCAGCTGTTTGTGGTGTTCCATCTTATGAATATTAGCTGCCGAGGTGATTTGTTAGAACTCTCTCTGCCATATGTCCATGAATGTGCAGTGTTCAATGAATCACTTATAAATAATGTAGTGTAGGGGTTAGGGGTTAGGGCACCGACCATGAGTCTCAGTGTCCCGGTGACCTGTGTTCCATCTCATTCTCCATCTCTCTCCCCTCACATCCTCTCATGTCTCTTCTGTCTGTCTAATAAAAAAGGATTTCATGGCTATTTTAATGCCTCCTGTGTTGCTTGTAGCTGGTCAAGTAGTTCCTCAGGTCTCATCAGATTAAGTCCACCTGAAGTTCCATCTCTGACCTTTACTACTGTACAGCCGACATCCTTGTTCTTGACGTTTTATTATTAAAAGAAAAGGTGGATTTATTTTTTTGACTACATTGACATTTAAAATGTTTCAAACCGTGGTACTTAGAGGGGGGCTATGTAGGATGCTGATTTTAGTAGCATAATTGACAAAAACAATATTAGAATTGATCCAACATTTTGCTTGTTAGTGTCTCTTTGCTGTTGACATCTTTAGGTTTTATGTCTTTGGGTTTTTACATTTTACTCTCTTTTTTTTTCATGTTGCAGGGTTTGAAAAGGAACACATCCAGTAAGTATCAGGCTTGTTGCACTGTAGGCCAGGTTCCCTTTTAAGGATGGTGATTTACAGAGAATGTGATGCAAGATTCATGTGGTGAACATATTTAAATATGGTTCCAGTTGAGGAGATTGCCAGACCGAGACGTGTCGTCCCTACTGTACCCACTGTGGCCCCCACACCAGCTCCAGCACCACAACCCCCCAGGTATGTAAGCCACTGTCATTTAATGTGAAGGTGCTATTTGTGTCATACTGCATGTGTCACCGCCGATCCCTTCCTGTTTTTTTTTGGCATTGTGCTTGCATATACTGTATTCTGTATATTTACGCTTTTGCATTCCAATAAAGTGGCTTTCCCTCTAGCTTTTCAGTTCCAGCATACACTGTTCTGAGAAACAATATCTGGTTGTATGTGGCCTGAGACACTGGCCCCCTTTTACTGTTTTTATTTATAAGATAAACCTTTTATGTTGTAAAGCAGTGCATTGGATTTGCTGTGTCATGCATTGTTTTCGCACACGGTGTCAAATGCAGTATACAAGCTAATGGAGGTGATGGCTGTGGTGATGTTCTCAGCAGGTTACAGTAATCGTAGGAATGTATCAAAATGTACTCATGTATGGGTTTTAAAATGTTACATGTTGCTCGATTTTTAATCAGAAACTGATGAAAATAATAGTTTTCGCTTTTTCAGTCAAAAGGGTCATATTTTGACGCAGGCTTACACAACATAGAGCTTTTAAATGTCACCATCAGGCATCATTAGGCCAGTCCATCCAACCATGATACATTCTGTCATGGTCGGATGAAGTGGGAATTTAAGTCCCATCAACCAGTGGACCAACAACTTTACGCGCCTGTTGCATCACTTTTCACGTTTAGTATTTTTATATTCTTTCTTCAATGTCACCAGCATCCAATGTCACCTCTTCTGTCGTCTCACTGAAACCTTCTGCATAATGAATTAAAGCTTTCCAGCACCTGCTGCAGCTGTCTAGCTTGGTTTCATTGGGCAGGGACCCTAACAGAGATGTGGAGTTACTTTAGTATTAACTGAAATGTTTATAACACCAATACATTTAAAAATCAAAATAAAAAATCCTTGACATCATGGAAAGAAAGGAACTTCTAGGGCAATACTTGGCCTGTGTTTTTTGAGATAAACATGTTTTGTTGTGCCTCATACATAATGGCTGATAAACACTACCCGATTTTGTTAATAAGATGTTGCCAAACCTTTGCCATTCCATTAAAACATAAGAAGGCGTTTGAGACAGCAGTTGTGTTTATTTAGTTGGAAGGCCACTTGAGGCTTCAGTGAAGCTGCAGAACTGTCACTGTGTTTATCTACCCAACAACACTGTGATGCTTTGTGTACTGTGGGAACTTAAACACATGTTCTTCTAGTATGAATGCTTAAAAAAGCTGTGTTTAACGTTTTCTATATATATATATAGTTATTCCTCTACGTTTGTTTCTTAGGGTGTGTCTGTTGTCTGTCCAGTGCAATTAGCCATGGTAGAGATACACCCTAGTCAGGTGTGGATCTTCCTCTCTCCTCTAAAACTTTAATACTGAATATGTTGTAACTGTCCCATGTTTGCTGTTGCTCTCTTCTGCCAAAAAGTAAAGGCAAACTCACATTATCTCAATTCTACTCCAAAGCACAAACAAGAAGGATACTCAAGTGCAATTTGTGCAACGTTTTTGTTATTTTTTTAATTTGACATGAGTTATTGGTTAAACAACTTCTCATTTTCTTGAATTAGATCTCACTCTTTACATTACTACATATGCTACCTGCAGAGTCTATGGTATTTTGAGCATACCACAAGCCTTATAATTTAATAACTATTGAATTCACTACTGGATCCCCATTAGCTTCTGCCATAGTAGTTAATCTTCCTGCGGTCCAAAATGTCATAGTAAAACATTAATACTCTCGTGAAAGCAAAAAAAACAACAAAATAACAATAATAAATAACGACACACAATTATCACTAATATCACAAAATTATTCTAATTTACCAGAATAGATGCAATAGATTCACAACAGAAAATCATAGTAATACAATTAAAATGACAAAATGTAGATTATACAGCTAATAATTACATCCATAAAGCCACATTTAAGTACACAGCAATCCATAAAATTCATGAAACCTAAGATGACAATAGACGTGTATATTCAGCCATATAGTGCTTTAGGCACATCTGCATTGTTTCTTAAAAGTGTAAGCACTTTTTGATTCTCTAATACTGCTTGGTAACTTGGCCTACAGAAGCCCTGTACATAACTGTATGTTTTGAAAGGTTAGTCTTGGGTCTAGAGATAAAATATTGGTTATCCACATACCAAGTGGGGTATGTATGTGTTAAAATGTGAAGATACAAATTGCAACCTGCCACGTCTGTCACCTAAAATGCATTCTACCTGTAGCATGATCAAATGATAGAAGCTATACTTGATATGATATGATAGATGTACGGTGTAGAAGTTTTCTAAAATGACCTTCTGTAACTGTTGTTCTTTGTCTGCTGCTGCAGTCAACGAACACCATTTCCTGAAGACACGGCAGCCTTATTTGGGCCTCCTTTGGAAACAACCTTTGGAGAACCGAAAACTGAAGGTAACCCTCCTCCCTGTATCTTTGTCAGGCTGTGTTTATGTGTCTTTATGTGTTTCTTTGTATGTCTTTGTGTCTGTGTTAGTTCTTAGAATATGTTTGTGTGAAGGCAAAACCATGAAAAAGGCTTTTTGAACACGCACTTCTTATTGTGTCTTAAGGCTGCCAGCTAAGCCCTGCTTGGCTGTCAAGGCAGATTTCTCTCTCTCACACCTTTTTCTTTAACATGATTGTTCTTCCCTCAGGCTCACTGTGCAGTTGTGGATTCGTCTGTGTTTGCTAAGGTCAAAGTTGAAATTGGCACTGCGAGGTCATGTTCATGTTATGCAGATTTTGCTGTCGCCCGCTCTCTTCCAATCCAGTAGGATTTAATGGTACAGGCTGTGGGAGAGCTCTTAGCTTTTACACAACTGCAATGTCAGCCATAACTAACCTCAAATTTGACACATATTCCCTTTATATGTTGCCACTGGTAACTTTTTACTTTCTTACTCATTATGGTTTTATCTTCACAATAATGTGAATAAGCAGCATGTCAAAATCCCTGAATAATAAGGGTTGTGTGACATGGATAAAATATTTCATCATGGTATATGTAATTTGAAACTCAGTTCCAAGTTGAATAAAACTAATACAGTCTTAATACAACAGTCCTGCAATAAATCAGTTTTAGAGAGGTTTGATTCAACTTTATGGTCTTTTTGGAGGTTTGTGGTGCCATTGAAGTATCGCGTCATACTGAGAGGTGTTTCTGTTGTTAGAAAATAATAGAAAAACCGGTCAGTCTTATTGTGTGTTGTATTGATATGTGCTTTCTTTAACAATTCACTAATGTTTAGTGAGGCTGTTGTCTCCATGTGCAATGTAATGTCAGACAAATATCGTGGAACATTTAAGCAGCAAAACTTAAAACTGTAGTTATAAACTTGACAGAACAGAGGAAACAATTCAACTTTTAGCTTCTGAAATACATTTTAGACAGCTCTGAATGAGCTCAGGATTTATCAGGAGGACGGCTGCTTTACTCCAAACAGTTTCACTTTATGAACCTGGACTGTGTGTGTGACCTTTTGGATGTGTAGAAGAACACGGAACATTAATAAACATTAGATCCTGATCGATCCAGTCGGCGTGTCGGGAGATTTGAATGATCGTGAAGATACGCTGCCGTGCCTTGAGCGTAAATGCACACAGCGTCTCTCTTAATGGGGTGAGGCTTCACCGTGTTTCACCGACCTGCAACCCATCTGGTATTAATCAGAATGTTAATTTTTATGACCCGGATCACCCAATCCGCGAATTATTCGCAGCCACCGTGGATAACTGCAATCCACCCATCACTACTGGGAACAGTGCTTTTGCTGTCGGAGCATCGACGATCCGAATTCAAACGTTTAAAAAGCACAATGTCTCCAATAACCACGCCCTGTGCCGTGACAGAGCGTGGCCGACAGAGCATCCCCCCTTTCCTGCATGGTTTCAGTGCAAAAGCAAAATAATTTCAGGCAGCAGCAAAATAAAATGTAACAATGCTCATAATATAGCCAAGGAAGCCTAACATAGCCTTTTACTAAATTTAAGTCCATTCAGATATTATTTACATGTTTTAATAAATTACCAATGTGTATGGGAACTGACCAAAAAAGGTAACGCAAATCTAGTAACCTGTCTTCAGATGTCTGCTTTTAATGCTTTTTAAAGCCCCAAAGAATCAGAAACCCTCGTGTGTTTTGGTTCTAATGCCCCTGACATGGCCTGTTCTGTCCCCTCCCGAACTTAGTGAGTCTGTCTGAGTCCGATGTGTGGGGGACTCCTCTTTCAGAGCCTGAATCTTCTTTGACAAGATCCTTCCCTTCAGGAAGTAAGTTTTATAATCTCCTGCGTATCCTGCCGCATATTGTTCCTCTTCTCCCTGGAATGACCGCACAGATCCATCAGCTCACCTCATGAACCCCCTCATCATCCGACTAACAAACAGACCTGCACGCTGACCCGATCAAACAACTGTGTGGCAATGAAACTCTGCTTCTCTTTATAAACAGCCATTTCATCAGCCATTTCACAACACAATGATTCAGTGTTGGTTGTAGTTTGTTATATGGGAGAGACAACTCCTCCTTGCATTTGACATGGTGGTGACTGAATGTACTGTGCTGCATGGTTGATGATTTGTAACATGAAGTTGTTGTGGTTGTGTTTGGCAGGTGGAATAATACCGGTCATGTTTGGATCGAAACTTTCAAAGCTTTTGTTACAAGAATTTGTGTTATTATTGGCTAAACTATTCTTTTCTTGCATCGTATGCAGCCCACCTTAAGTTGCTGTAGCAACAACATAAATTACCATTTACAACAATCATTGATGTTGATAAGGCAGTAATCTCCTGGAGTTACCTGTTATAAGACTCTTAAGACTATTCATTGTCGCACTGATCACTTTTTTGCAGCTCCACCTCCACTTCCACCCAAGAATGTCCCGACCTCCCCCCCGTTGACTGGCCCTCCCGCCGCAGATGAAGCTGGTAAGAAGTCTTCTTATCTCTTTCTGCCTCCTGTTGTATCACGCCCATCACCTCAGGATACAACAAACTTTTACATTTAATCCCAGCAGCTTCTTTATTGCCAACATTCTGTCTCTAACTTTCTGCCTGTCTGTCTTTCATGTTTTATCAATGTGTGTAAACATACTGAGCACCTCTGCAAACACAGCCTCTGATTGGTCACTGGTTGTCTGTGTTCCAGAAGTGTCAACTGAAGCAGACGGTTCCACCAGAAAGCCCTCAATTGCCGACTTGGACAACATTTTTGGACCAGAACAGGCTCCTCCTGCTGGCGAGGATACATGTGACGCGTGGGTCTGCTTTAGTGAAGAATCTGCTGGCCAGCCGCCTCTACCAGAGGAACCAGCACCTCCGCTACCAGCCTCCCCCCCTCCACCTGAATCTCCTGCCCCACCCTTACCTACATCACCACCTCATCCAGACGACCCTGCACCACCTCTCCCTACCTCCCCTCCCCCAATTGAAGAACCTGTGCCCCCTTTACCAACCTCCACACCTCCCTCAGAGGAGCCTACTGGCCCTCCTGTCCCCTCAGGGCCTCCCACACCTGAGGACCGAAATCCCCTCGCGCTCGCCACCTCTCCACCCCCTGCGCCACCAAAGGAGCTTGCGTCTCCTCCCACTTCCTCTCCCCCTCCTCTTGACTCACCCGCCAGCAACCCACCAGCCCCTGCTTCCAAAGCAAGAACGCCCCCAGCGGTGACTCCTCCTGCTGAGGAACCTGCAACACGCCCCGTCCCACCGCCTCTTGTCCTGTCTCAAGAGGAGCAGTCCAAGAACACAGACGCCACCCAACCCAAAGAGGACGGACGTGAAACTGTCGCCTCGCCCAACGATGCTAGCCAGGGGAGCCGGATTACGCCTCCCCCGCCTCCTCCCCCCTCATACCGGGCGTTGGTGTCGTCACCGTGTCCCACATCTGCAGCTGGTGGCACGAAAGGTGGTGAGTAGTCCATCATACCAGTCAGGTGTCTAGTATTATCAACAGCATCCAAATAAGGGTAGAAGTTTGATTACAGTTGAGAAGAGATTGTTTTTCCAGCATTGCACCATCTCCAAACTTCCCTTGAGCTGATTGCACCATCTTTGTTGTTAAACTTGCACAACCTGAACCTTGATTCTGCATTTTTGTCCTTGGAAAAGAGGTCATGTTTTGGCCTGGTTGCATGTAGACCACCATTGTGCTGCAGAATTGTGTTACGGTAGCATAGGCTGTTTTTCTGACTGACTCATAGTTAAAGGTTAGACTTCACTTTGGTAGAATATTTTCATTTTTATTGCACATACAGTGTCTTCTGTAAGAGTTGTCAGTCAGTCTTATCAGTATCAATGAATCGAAGGACTTCTACCTTTTTAAAAGTATGTCCATTATGCAGGAGAAAAAATCTTTTGTGGTAAATTTTAATGAGCCGGGGAACACATAGGAATACATAAGTATGTGAAGAAATAGTCTCAATACTGAAGTGAAACAATAATATCAAAACTTAGTCTGTGTCTTTTATGAAAATCTATTTTCAGTTTGCAAAATTAAAACTATTATAAAATATAAGTATAATAGCATATGGTATAAAATAATATACTCTTCAGTTGCATTGGATGCATGAAAATATATTCCTAAACAAAAAATAGGAAATATGCTTACCAATGTGTCTAAAGATGTCCAACCTGCATCTGTTCTGAATTTTTACTATAGCTGCTTCCGCACTAGTAAGCATCTGAAAAGAATGGTAGACTTTTATAAAGTAATCCCTAAATGTTTCTGTTGTGCTCCGCAGGTTCCTCCTCACCGGTGCGACCTGCCACTCCTTCGTCGGTCAACCCCACCCCGCCCCCGCCTCCACCTCGACCCCCTTCACGGCCCAAACTTCCTCCAGGGAAACCCACTGTAGGAGATGCAGTAAGTCTTGCATTATCGTATTTTCACTAATTGTACGGCTGTGTTTTGGTATTTTGCCAGCTGTTTAAGCTTTAGTACTGACTTACCACTATCGAACTGTCTCTCTCTTGCAACAAGTTCTGGTCAATTAGTAGCTGGGGGGTTCAGTCACTACTCTCCTGGTCTTTGGCTCACCTGCAGTCTTGCATGGACTAGCAGGAAGCTTCCATAAAAACCACATGGTGAAATGAACTTTGAAAGTTTTACAGGTATAACAAAGTCCCTAACAATCACAGAGAACTTTTGATGCGTTTACCGATAACTGCTGTGCATCATTTCTTTCACTCTAATCCGTCTTCCTCCTGCTATCTTTTTATCTTCTCAGAATCGTCCGTTCAGCCCGCCGGTCCACTCTGCCAGCCCCCCTCCCATCGCCCCATTGGCGCGGGCCGAGAGCACCTCCTCTATCTCCTCCACCAACTCCCTGAGTGCCGCCACCACCCCCACCGTCGGTAAAGAGCTCTCCGTGTCCGTGTCAGGTGTGTGCTCCATCAGCAGCCACTGAGCTGCGCAGCCTGTCGTCTGACGGGTGTGGTCACAGAGGCTAGCTGCATTTAACTGTTCATGTCTAATATTAAAAGTTCATTGTTGATTTTATGCACTGGCCCTGTCCTTCCTTGCACTCAGAGTGTGTGTGTGTGGAATGAGTCATGCACTTGTGTATTTATTTATTTATTTATACTTTTTTTTTTTTTTTTTTCTTCTGGAAATGGTTTCCTGGCAATGATGGTCCACAAAATTATGAATATCAGTTATACAGTGCCAAAACCTGTTGTGGCGTCTAATTACCATACATCATTAAAACCCATGCATGTCAGCAGTTAACTATCTGGAGATAGATTTGAACAAATATGCAAAGCATGAAATAAAACATTTGTGTCTTGATTTCTATACATTTAAAATAAGAATGAATTACTCCTAAAGATCATTTTGAGAAAATGATTTATTAAACTACACATAAATATTGTCTGGTTTAGGGAAACACACAAATTCATATTTACACTGAGACCCACACGGGCGGTATGAGTGGGAGGTGAGAATGGGAAGCAGGGTGTTGATGTTAAAGCACAAACATCCTCGACAAACCTTCCTTTAATGAATTAATGGCACAACAACAGTTTATACTCCTTGATCTAACTTTAGAGACAGTGTTGAAGAACCTTGCGGTGCAGGGATGTTAGTGGATAATAGCAAATCTCAGTAGACTGTAACATGACTGAGTCGTCTTAGATTTAAAATAAATACACAGTCTGGAGGCAGCAGCAGTTACATAAAAACAGAATATAGTCCCTCGTTGGAGGTTGCTTTTTTTAAACAGATTGTGGGGACAAAAAATAAGTAAACAGCTTCAATAGATTCAGACTGTAACAAGAAAATATATTTCTGTATGTGTATACGATGCTTAATTGTTTGTTTTTTACAGTTTTATTTCTGTGTGCATGACTACTACGTACTTTTCTGAATTTTGTTTTGAATTCTTTTTTCCTTGGTTTGATTTGCTTTCTGTTCTTTGTTTTGCCGTTTGTTTGTCTCTTTATTTGTCCTTTGGCTTGTCAGAAGACGATGCTTACGTAGACAAACTGCCCACCTTTGAGAGACACTTTGATTCATTTGCAGGTACAGTAAAGATCCCCTCAGAGAGAGAGGAAAGGGACGGGTTGGGAAAGGGGTTGGAGGAGTGATCCTGTGTCAGTTTTCAGTCTGTTTGATGCTTTTTACCCAGAGTGCACTTGACATAGAAGGGTAAAGGCCATCACTGAGTGTTCCTGTGCTTTCTCGATTAATGTCAGTCAAAAAGTGTAGGTATTGGGACAGTGAGACACACTCTTTTTGAGTTATTCCCCCCCGCCATTCTCGCACAGTTTCAGAAAGCCTGTTTTGAAGCCTCATGTCAATCTTTTCAAATGAAATACATCTCAAATCATGAGATTTATAAAAAGACCATTTTTGTGTCATTACCCCAATACCTACCTAATTGACTAGTCTAATTGCGCACAGATGTAGGGACATACCACACGTTCATTTTTTTCTTTTCAAATGTGGCAGCCTTTCTCAGTGAAATCGTCATTTCTCTTCATTCTTTTGCTTTTGCCAACGCATACCTTCCCACACATTTCCCAAGCATTTAATAGATATGATAGCCCCTCTCCCTCTGTCCTCTCTTACTGTGGTGAAAGCTGTGGTGAGACAAAAAGCTGCATCTATTGCAAACAATTTTTTATTTTTATTTTTTTGCGTCTTCCCCTTTGCCCATCTGCCCACTCGTGAGACTTTTCTCTCTGTTTTATGACTGTGCACCAGCGGCTGTCTCGCCATGTCACCATGGCAACCTCCTGTCTCCTCTCTTGGCGACACATATTGTGTGTGCAGTCACTCCCAGATACCTTTACTCCCAGTCTACACCACAAGAGTGTATTTGAGTGTTTGTGTGCTGTGTGTTCAATGAGCATGTCTGAAGAGCTCCTTATCTGTGGGCCCTTCAGATCCATATTGTCTGTCTTTCTCTCTCTTACACACACTCTCACACATACTGTCAGATCAGAGCTGCTGCTCACAGAGTCGTTTGAAGTCTGGCATGAGAATTAAGCCGAATTAGACAGGCAGCAGCTGTTTGGTATTCATGCCATCCGCTCTCTACCGCTGGAGTAGCACGGCACCCTCAAGTTCAGCCTTCCTCCACTGGCCTTAAAGGCTCAGTCTACTCCCTCACACGACCCCTGACGCCCACCTTTCGCACCTGTCACTCACACACTCTCCAGCCAAAGAAAATTACAGCCCCAAACTCCGCCCTCCTCGTCCAAACACCTGCCCCTTTGTGCTCTTCATGCTGCTCTCATCGTTCCATCACCCAACACTCAGTTAGTCCACCCACTCAACAACACACCTTCACTGCTGGGACCCCACATCAAAACAATAGTATGGACTAGAACAGGCCTACGCTGCTCTGCCAGGATGTTTGCGAAGTTTTTCTGTGGCAAACTGAAACACTGACATGAGTTTAGGCAACTTGAAGCTGCATCCCAGTTCAGGGGCGGGATCCCCCAAAGTCTGAATTCATAAATCAAATACAGCATGACCGACCAGAAAAGCTTGTCTCTTTTGAAAAGCCTCTCCAAATGCAGCTGAGAAATGAGGCCTTCTTTCCCCCCAAAGTTTGAGGACAGAACCAGTGTATCCTTCGTAGTATGTGATATCCTGTAATCCATCAATTCCTAACATTTTTGTACTTGTCTCCTTAAAGAAAAGCAACTTCTCCATGTGACCCCTCCTCACAGGTTTAATATGTCTGTGACTCGTGACAAGTGCAATTATTTTCCTTTCTCAAATGTTTTTGTTTAAATATTGATTATATTCCTGAGAGGCTGAAACTATCCAGTAGTCAGTTTTGTCTCAGCACACATGGTGTGTGTCCCAACCACGAGGCCGCCAGGACGCTCCACCTTGGTATGCTTTTTGCCAGTTGGCCATCATGTATTGATGGGAAAGTTAGTAACGTGCGCTCTAAACCCAGCAAACTAGACTGAGTTTACCCCTGGTACAGCTGTTTGAGGTATAGCCCAGACAATACTGGATTTTTAAGACCAATATTTGCAGATATTTGAGAGTTTATATCTGATTATGATATACTGGCTGTCATTTTTGGCATAAACACATAATATAAGTTAACTGAGCGACATGTTTTGCAAAAATAAACTTGCTACTGCACTCTGGTGGACAAACTTTGTAATGGAGAAACTACCTGAAATATATCTTTGGTGTATCTGTAGGCTACTGCAATTTCTTGTTATTTACCTGCCGACAGTTACACTGTGCTACCAAAAATCTGCAATAAGCTCATATTGGCCAATACATCAGCCCAGCCAGTTTATCTGTCCAACTCTAGTTTGAGGGAAGTCTCTTTGTGATGAACTCAGAACAAAGTTAGCCAGGACATTCTGAATTACACTTAGTTTTGATCTCTGTGAGGTCTGCTGGTTGATCCACCTACACAGTCTGTGTCCTTTTGGAGGAATCCAGCTCCTGAAATTGGGACACAGCATCTCTCTGTGCACCACAGTCCCTCCTTCTCCCTGCTCTCTGGTCTTAGTCTCATGGCTGCCCCCTGCAGGGCACCTTTATAGATGATGTTGTGCTTCCATCTGTTTTTGTAATTTTAAAAGTGACGGCCTGGAGGATAATGTAAGCACAGTAAGCAGAAGAAAGACAAACGCAATAGGAGCAATCTGCCACTGATGAAGAAAGTAGTGTCAGCTTTGCAGTTGACCCCTAGTGCTAACTAAATTCTCACAATTGGAGCATCAGCAGGTGTAGAATTCCCATTTTATTATGTTGCATTCTAGAAAAACCATTGGCTGCTGCCCCTGAAACTAGCAACCACCAGACTGTCTCTCCTGGCTGTCCCCCCTCAGACTCTACAGCCTGGACTTACTCTCTCCCGTATTGCACATCTTGCACATTGACTCGTACCACTGCCAACATCGGGCAGCACGCACCTGGCCATCACTCCACCTGACTCCTGCCTTTCCTCACGCACGCGAGCAACCACCAAAGAAAAAAAACAACCCGTCCAGTCACACCCGTGCTGTCCCATGTTCTGTCTCGGCCCTCTGTCCCTCTTCGTCGCCCGGCCTCCACCTCCACGTTTCACCTCACTGTGACATGTGATAGACCTGCCATGTGAGACTCACGCTACTGTCCTTCTCTCCTTCCCCCTCTCACCCCTCCTCACCCACTTCCCTCCCTTTCATCCCTCTTCCTCCTCCTCCTCCTCATCCCTTTCTCCTGACCCCATCTTCCTCCTTCCTCCACCCCTCGACCCCACACAGAGAATGACCAGCCATCCCTTGTATGGTTTGACAGAGGGAAGTTTTATTTAACCTTTGAAGGTAAGTTTTCTCTGCACCAGGGTAGCGTGCACACACACTCTTTCGAGGCTCATTTGTGCAAGCTTAGCCCCTCCCTTGCCCTGCCCCTTCTTTCCTTCCTCCCTCCCCTCTTTTCCTCTTCCTCCTTTTGCAGTCCCTTCATCACCCTAACCCACGCCATGCTAACTCCTTGCTGAGCCCCTTCATATGCAGTGAGCTATACAGTCATATCTACCTTCTCTTCCTGACATTGTTCATTGTCATTTCATCTGCGCTGGCCGCCTTTCATTCCCTGATGAATTATCATTCTTCGTGTACTTTTCTAATCTCTTTGCCGTCACTTTTGTCCTTTTGGTCCTTTGGTTCTTGGTTTGATCTTTAGACGGTCTGATTTTCTTTGATCTTGTCAGAATATTTCAGCTTCAACAGCATGTCTGGAATAAGCATGCACATCTCTCTCAGTCTCACTCTATGTCTGCCTCTTGTCTTTCCTTTCTCATCTACCTGTGCTTATCCAGCTACGAGCAAATGTCAGTGTGTAACGTGCTGTATAAAAATTCACACATTTGAGGGAGATATTGGAGGTAATTGTGTTTAATTCTACAATTTCATAGTCAAAGAGCAGAGAGAAATGGGCCTGCTGTTTTCATGCCACCTTACTAACACCAAAACTTGTTCTCATTTCAAATAGTTTTAAAGTTTCATTTCATCACAGTAGTTTGCACACCATGTGTTGGTCCTCATTTCACCCACACACTATTGGTTAGGAAGAGTGTAGAGTCCTGGTTTGGGAGTTGGAACATGTATCTATTCTTAATCTGCTGACCTCTGTTGGCTTTTTTTTTTTTTTTTTTTTTTTTTGGGTTTAAGCTACAATTCATCTTTCTTTTTTTCCCTTTTAGATGTTTTTAATATACAAACCCACCCGAAAAGCTTTTTTCTTT
>CM022489.1:8697095-8814779 GCA_011952105.1 Coreoperca whiteheadi | reverse complement strand
AAAAAAAGAAGTAAAAACATCTTAATTTGTTTATAAAACAAGTTTTGAGTTTTTGTTTGGGAGGGGGGAGTTGTTTTTTTTTTTGGTGTTTTGACCTTTTTTTTTTTTTTTTTTTTTTTTTTTTATACTGGGTTGAAGCTACAATACATTGACCTGAAACTGAGTTCAGGTCCCTGACTGAAAAAGAGTTTGATGATGGTTTTCATGTAGCTATCACTTTGACTTTGACGGCCAGAAAAGGATAGTTTATAATGACAATTCAGCTCAGTGGATTTTTAGTTATGGATATTGGTTGAGTGTGTGTGTTGCCCTATTTTGGCTATTTTAATGTGTGTTTATGCGTCTATATGCGTGTGTGTTACCTCCAGGCTGCTCCAGAGGGCCCAGTCCTCTCACCATGGGGGCTCAGGATACTCTTCCTGTGGCCGCTGCATTCACAGAGACAGTCAACGGCTTTTTTAAAGGAGCTGACCCCAGCAAGTAGGTCAACAAAAGCGTCACACATTCTTACATATCCTGCCATCCCTTATCACAGTGGGAATTAATTCAAGGTCCACTTCCTAGATTTCTATGGAAACCCAAAATGTTCAATAATAAATAAATGGAAAAATAAAATAAATAATCCTATGAATAAGTTGCGTTTAATATATAAATGAGCCAACAAAACCCAACTCACTATAATGAAATGTTATTTCATCATTAATTTTCATAATACGGTAACTGACCTTTATTGGATATCATTTTCATTTCATTATAGACATTTTATTTCATCATGCCACTTTAAATGACAGTGGTTTAGTCACCGTCCTCTCACCTTTCAAAGAAGAAAAAGTGAGAAATCAACAAAATAAGTGTGTGCAATGTATGTACAGTGTCTGTCTAGTTCTCCTCAGGCTCCACGCTCTCTCCCTCTAACCCCCTTCTTCTCTTCCTCTTCCTCTCAGGTGTGTTGTGAAGATCATAGGTGAGATGGTTTTGTCGTTTCCGGCGGGAATCACGCGGCACTTTGCCAATAACCCGTCCCCCGCCGTGCTAACCTTCAGCATAACCAACTACAGCCGACTGGAGCATGTGCTGCCTAACCCCCAGCTCCTCTGCTGGTAATGACGCCGCTGTGACCTCACCACCTCCCTCTCAGAAAAGGAAAAAAAAAATTAAATACACAGTTTTTCTCTGGAGGCAGCGTAGAAGTGAAAAGATAAGATTACACCATAACTCTTAATGCATCCTCCTCATATGCGTAGTTCAAGTCGAAATTGCTTGGAAATTCCCCCTATTTTTTATATTATAAGTCTTTATAGTTTAACTAAACTTCATTCAAACCAATCAAATGTTCTTACTCACTGTGCATTATAATTTGTATTAATAATATTAATGTCACTTAAAGAGCATGTGAGATCATAGCTTAAACGGCATGTTAAGCATGCATCGTATGATCAAAATGAGTCAACTTCTTGTTATATTTGTAGAGTGTAAATATTAGTAAATGCAGACTCTTTATCAGCTGTATTTGTTTCCAATTCATGGTGTATTTTTCATAATAGTCATAGTATATTTCATCGTCATAATATTATTTGTTTCCACACAACAAATCCTACTTATCACACTTACGGTATGTTATAGTGACAGAGCAAACTTACATTATATCGCACATTGCATCCACAAAGACAACTCGATGTGTTTCATAGATGAAATGTCTAATATACTCAACCGCATGAAAGCAAACATGATCAAAAGAGGGTGTCAAAATGAAAAGGGAGATAAAAAAGACAGTCTAAAATGTATAAAGTGGCATAAAAACCAAGTAAAACTTTAAACATCAGAATGAGAATCAGCTTTATTGCCAGTAAGTTTACACATACAAGGAATTTGCTTTGGTATTTTAGTGCCCAACAATAAACATAGTAGAAATATAATATATATATATATATAAAGATAAAGTACTGCAGGTCAAGAATCATAAATATTAAATATAAATTTGACAATAAGATATTAAAGAATACTAAACAATATTATAAACAAATAATAAAGAATATGTACAATATGACAATGTTACTTAAATTAGTTGGTGCAACACCCAAAATATTTAACATATATTATTATATACATATATCAATATAAACATATAGAGTAACAAAGCTTCAGATTGATTATGGAGACATTTGTGTATCTGGAATAAGGATGTAAAACTATCTGAGAAGTGGCTCATAAAACTTTCACAATCCCGAGTGGACGAGTTTGGTTGTTAAGTGATGACCAGGGAGGATGAGTAAACTTTAGTGAGATCATCTCAGCCACTAACGCTGACTGCATATTGAGTCATCATGAGGTCATCTGAGTTTTCAGACATTGCGCAGAGGTCAGCTTTTTTTAAAATTTGTTTAGCGTCCTTGGTTTTAATTTTGTAATTCATATTTGCACTTGTTTAAAACACGTACTTGGGACCCCTAAAAAAAAAGAAATTTAATAAGCTAACCCAAAATCCCCACTCACTGGCAGTAAAAGTATATTGCCTCACAGTGGAATAATTACTGCTGTTACTTAATTATGATTCATGACAAAATTACATTTAATGAATATCTCCCTTTTCAAATAATGGAGGATCATTTCTTAGTAATCGATAAAAATGTATTTCCCTAAACCCTGCACAGTTGTTATAAAATCAGTGTAACGCCTGACCTCATGTGGCTCATTGTAAAAATGAAAATGCTGACCAAAACCTGTCAAACTCAAATTTCCAAAGTCATTAGTGCCAAAATAAGTTTGTTTTTCTGGATGCTGCGCTCTACCTTTACACAATAAGAGACAGAAGATTTGTCAGGTTCGATAAATCGCCGGAATCATAGAAAATGTCTGGATTTTGATCGCGCTTTTCTACGTGCTTCCCAACCAGCGACACCACCACGCAAGCCAAGACCGATACCAAGGACTTCTGGGTGAACATGCCAAACCTGATATCCCATTTAAAGAAGGTGGCAGAGCAGAAGCCACAGGCAACATACTACAACGTGGACATGCTCAAGTATCAGGTAAGCTCGGCCCCTGGGAGTTTAACTGGACATCAGTAAGCTAAGAGATATATAGCAGCCCCTAAAGCTTCCACTGTTTCACATTAAAGGCCGTTTTTTGCAAAGCACCAACTGCAACTATTACTCAGTGAACATGTCTTTTTGGGGGGAATGCTTAAATGAACTGTAGGAACAACGTAACATCTTGGAATCCCTAAAACCAAATGCTTTGGCATCATTATAAGTTGTGCATATTTTCTATCTGTGTGCAGGTATCCACGGAGGGGCTCCAGTCGATCCCTCTGAATCTAGCGGTGAGCTGGAGATGTGAGCCCACCAGCACTGACCTGAGGATAGACTACAAATACAACGGGGAGGCCATGACATCGCCGATGGCCCTCAACAACGTCCAGTTCCTCGTCCCTGTGGATGGAGGGGTTTCAAAACTACAGGCTGTCTTACCTCCTGCTGCATGGTACAGTCCAAACTGTGTTCTAGTGTTAAGTACCAGTTAGATTACTAGGCAGTATACAGTATGTATACAGTATGGCGCAATGTTATATATATATATATTAACAATTACATAAATAATAATACCAGGTAGGGACTTCTGTACTTACCTTAATTTTAGTTAAGCTGATTGTAGACAATGTTAATGCTTGTATCACCATCATACCAATGATTAGTTTAAAGTGCATACTTTTGTGTATTGGTGCTATAACAAAGGACTGAGATACCTCATATAGTGTATATATAGTATAGTATGCATATACCCTGCACATAGTATCTACACCAAGGTTTTTACTCTAAGATGGTTTGACTGTGGCTTCAATTGGTCACTTAGTCTTCAAAAGCTTCATATGTTGTTTTTCGGGGCTCTTGTAATCCTGACAGGAATGCGGAGCAGCAAAGAATCCTTTGGAAGATTCCTGATATCTCACAGAAGTCTGAAAACGGAGGTACGTACAGTATAATAAAGGTAACACATATCGTTTAGTAATAGATATTCCTCAAAGAATAGCCTTGTGGCGATGAGAGTCCTGCCTTGAGTTTGATATTTATAAAAATCAGACATAATCCAGTCAGTCTTTAAGAGTCACTCTGATTGTATCATCCTGGAATAGATTGAATCATTTTTCAGAGTTAGCCCTGTGTGTTCAAAATTGACAGAATTATCCATAACCCTGGTAAAAGGTTTGTGCACATGTTTACTGTCATTGGCATAACGATCGTACAAAATCTTAAAAAGAGACAACTATAGATAAGAGCAAGAAGGTGGAAAGAGATGTAAGCGAGAGATTAAGGTTGAAAAGAAAAGTACATACAGCCTAAACATTGTTCTGATGTCACCAGAGCTGTGAGAGAGTTTCTGCAGGCATGTAGAGCTGGACAGTTTTAAAGTTTCAAACACTGACCTAGAACCTGCACTGGGTGGCGTGGATGCAGCTAATTAGGCTACAGCGAAAAAGGCGTAGTACATGATGCCCATCAGGAAAACACGGGGCCCGGTGACATCTACGGTGGAATATTTACACTTTTTATTTCAATTGATAAAGCGTAGTTCGATTTGTGCATCTGAAGTCATCTGATGTACTTTAAATAGTCGGCCTGTTTCACATGTTACAAGGCAGAAAGCCTCTGGGCCGTACCTGGTCTCCAGGAGAAGGACAGTAAACTAGATGATGTATTTTCTTTAATATAGAAAACGTAACCAGGCTCCAACTTGATCAGTTTAGCCCAGCTTCTGTTGGACTCGGATGACTTTTAAATGTAATACTCTGTATCTTGTCCTTTTATCTGTTTAATTTCCTCTGACCCTCCGATGATTCGTAATGAATCTCATTCAGTGCTTTCTTGAAGTCTGTATCCTGCAAACATTTTGACATTGACCAGGCTTTGATACAATAGCATGTTCCTCCAATGAAAAGTTAAATTGAGCAACCTCTGAAGTCGTCTGGAGATGCTACCTGCATTTTTCGTTTTGTTAAATCAGAACCAACATATCTTTCTGCTGTCCACTCAAAATAGTTTCCAATGCTGTTTACGCTTGAGTCTTTTAACTTGATCTCTTCATGCACACCGCTGTCTATGACACGTTGGGAACGAAATCCTTATTCCTTTCATCCCTAAATTGTTCTTCGTGGCCGACAGACGCCTTTCTAAACTCGCCCTCTTCCCTCAGGTGTGGGATCGTTGTTAGCACGCTTTCAGCTTGCAGAAGGCCCCAGTAAACCGGCTCCACTGGCAGTACAGTTCACCAGTGAGGGCAGCACCCTGTCAGGCTGTGACATTGAACTGGCTGGGCCAGGATACCGCTTCTCTCTCATCAAGAAGAGGTTCGCCGCAGGTCAGTTTAGCATTTTAGAAACAACATATCGAGGGATTTTCCAAACCAAACCTTAATTATCACTGTCACTAGTGTCCAAAGAGAGCTCTGCCAACTCATCCAGTAGATCAAATCTGTTTAACGGTTGTAAACAGTTCTGTTTTTCCATATAAGTAAAGTCCCTTGTAGTAATGATCATTATCGTGGTTTGATGCAAAATGTCAATATACGTTAAGGAATATTGGTCAAATTTTCCATCATTTACACATTTTGAAAAAAATGTAAAAAATCTTTACATTGATATGTGTTTATACTTAAAGAGTCTGTATATTATTCTCTATTATATTGCTAATTTGTAGATCAAGGTATAATATACTACTAATTTTGTTATGATAGGTATATTTTAATTTTGATCTCATTAGAAGTCAGTCAACTGCTGAAGGAAATGACCTACTCCCTACTAAACTATAATTACTGCTATTAATAATGAACACTAACATATAACATTGATTTATTTTTTTACTAATAAGAAACTTAATTTACAGCCTTATGCTCCGTGCAGCCAAACAAAGATTGTTCTTATCTCATGCTTACAAACAGTATTTCTGAATGTGTGTCTGTAATACAAATGTATTTCTGTGCTACAGTATGCGTTCATTTATTGTTTTATGCATCAGGGTCATTATCATTACCTCCATTACTATGTAAGAATTGCAGCTTGTACTTAGTGTAGCAACTCTCTCTAAAGTTGACAATAAATCTATAAAAGGCCCATAAAAGATTAAAACATAAGCTAAACATTTTGTTGATGTGTTTCAGGAAAATACCTGGCCGACAACTAACTTGTGCTTCTGAGAACAGCACTGTTGAACAAAAGTGAACTGAGGCTGACACCGAGGACAGAGGACAAACGGACACCATTCAGACTTTCCATGAACCTTTTCTGAACCCACACGACAGGTCCGCAGCCTACCCAGCAGTATTGTATAACTTGCATATAGCATCGTGGAGCTGTTTTAGGTCATGTAATTATCGTATTTGTATTCATTAAATAACATCTGTATTGCTGCAGTTAGACACCTGGGTTCGTCCTCCCTCGGAAGTCTGTGCCTCTGTCTCCATCCTCCTCTGGTCAATGTCTGGTGGTGTTTTTTTAAGGTTTCACTGCAGCTGCCTGACCAAAGACATGAATAGAAAGCGTTTTGGCCAGATTTTAACTCTGGATGACATGCTGTTTGTTGTCTAGAGTCCAGAAAGATTTGGCTGTAAAAAAAACAAAACAACAACCCTTGAATAAGATCTTTGTGGTCAGACACGCACCTCAACCTCTGACACATCCCAAGTTAAAGTTGAAGCAGGGCCCAGGACAGGACATAGTAAGTTATACACCATTAACAGATTTTAAAAATCAGCTCTATAAATAACCCTTCTGTCAGAGCTCGAAGCCTGAGACAGCTGTCCTCACTGTCTCGCACTGGCTGCCGTTTGCGTGTCGTTTGCCAACAAGTAAATGCGTTTCCTGATGCATTTTGACGTGTGTGTTATCACAAACAGTTAAATGAAAGATGTTTCTTGTTTGCAGTCGGATGAAGCATAGGATCAAGCAACTACAAAAAAAACAAAAAACAACTAGATTTTCATGCATCACCTACTGGTACTACAGGGTCACATGACTTTGGATTTCATCCTTTTTAACATAAATGCACTGATCAGTCAATCAAACTGGTATTTTATTTCTTTGGAATATACAGACACGGAGAGGTTTTTAGCAAGTTAGGCAGCTGCAATGATCAATCAATGTACTGGTTGCAAAATAAGAAAATATGTTTTCCCGTCAGAACAAAAGAAGTGTACAAAAGTGTCATTTTAAATCAATAATATATATCTTAAAGGGCGTTTGGTGTTTTCCTCGTATTGTCAGATAGCCTTTCTGTTGTTCCCAGGACAGCAGTGATAGCCTCCAGAGTACATGAAAGCATTCTATTTTTAATTATTGATGACGATGATTTGTTGTATAAAACATGTGATTCTGTATACAAATAGATTTTGAATGGTATCACACAACTCAGAACCCTTGAAGGTATAAATATTTGAATTCTCTTTCTTTTTTTTCTGTTATTTGTGTAGTTGGGTAACCTGTGTACAGTATAAGGTATAATTTTTGAATTTATTTCAGATATAATTTTTTAACTCAAGTGCAACAGAAGATTTGAGCTATATATGGGGGGGGGGGGGTAATTTAAAGAAAAAGATAAATATCTTCCTGGATGCTGTGGTATGCTTTCTGAAAGCAGTGTTAATGTGGAGTTAGTTATACCATGGGCAAGGGCCACACTTTAAAACTTTAGTTTGACATTTTGGGAAATGCGCTTACTCGTGGAGATGATCGATTCCACTCATATCTGTTCAACATGAGGCTGGAGCCAGGAGATGGTTAGCTAAGCGTAAAGACTGAAAACAGCTAGCCTAGCTATATCTGAAGGTCAAAATCTGTTTACCAGCACTTCTAAAGTTCACTAATTAACATATTATTTTAACGCATTATACGTTTTTACACTTTGTTATTCACAACAGAGTGTAAAAACGTCTCGTGGTTAACGAGATATAACGTGTGGTGCACACATTAATTTCCCCCGTCAGGATGAATTGTAATTACTTTGGTGATTCCTTAACTTTTCCTCTAGTGCCACCATCAGGTCGAAATTTGTTTGTCCAATATTTTGGTTTATGACCACCTGCAAAACTAATCATTTCCATCAGCCTCAGCTATACTTTGTATGTAGTGCTAGTTTGCAAACGTCAGCATGCTAACATGCTAAACTAAGATGGGGAATATGGTAAATATAGTACCTGCTAATCATCAGCATGTTAGCATTGTCGTGTCAGTGAAAAGGTTAGCATTTAGATCAAAACAACACTGTGCCTAAATAGAGCCTCGCAGAGCTGCCAGGCTAACTGTTTCCCCCTGTGTCCAGTCTTTATCCTGAGCTAAGCTCACCATCTCGCGGCTCCAGCTAACATTTAACAGACAGACTTTAAAGTGGAGTCATTATTTCCCAAATTGTTGAACTTTTCTTTTTGATAAGGTCAAGACAATGGCAACAGAAGCAATCAGTTTTCCTCAACAGCAGTGATGAAGTTTGGGGACGTGGCACCACTACTGGAACAGGAATTGTTTACTGGGACTAGGTTTTTTGGGTTTTTTTTTTTTAGTCAAACCTCATTGTGATGAAACAGAACCACTGTTGTATTAATCCAGCATTCTCAGTTCCCACATCTATCTATTCAGTAATTTCTCAACTTTGACCACATGTCTGACCCGTTTTCTTGTACCTGTTTCCATTGACCTCAGTGGTACCTAAACTCTCTGACTATATCATGAGCACACCCCCAACCATCCAACCAGCGCTTGAATCCATGGCTTTATTTTGCATAATCGTAATGGTCTCTGTGAGATGACATGAGGTAAATGAGGTTGTGGAGCAAGGTTAAGTTGACCAAAATGCTTCTTTTTTTTTTTTTGTATTTTATGTGTGTGTAGCCCGGACAGTCAGTCCTCTGTTAAGGAGAATAAGCTGAATATTTTTAAAATGGATAAAAGTGGAAAAAATACTATATTGTTTAATGTGTATGAAACACTGTGCTGATGATGTTGAACTTCCTGAATGCTCTGACACTCAACATGAAGAACAAAAAGTGAGTGTGAAGTGTAGCCGAAGATCTCTGTACCGTACTGTATGTCTGCATTCTGCTAAATGCAACCAATCATGGTCCTTTCAGAGCTGTTTTAAAGCATCGTAGGCTGAATTTGGGATACGAGGACTATTAGCAACATGTCAATACTCCTATTCAATTACCTAGATTTAAAGATATGTGATAATTTGTCAGATTAAAACATCAGATTTTAGCTTTGCAAAATCTCATTTTTGACCAAATTTCTTGACCATTATTCCTGTGCAGACTCAGTCTAAAAGAGCATTGTGGATTACTCTGAGGTTGCATTTAATTTTTCAATGCAAGGTGATGATGATTGGTGCCATTTAGCTCCCACATTAGTTTGGTAACACTTTCTTTCAGTCATGTTAGTCCTTCATGTAGTTGACTTGATGGATCAACATGGCTGACAGGAAGCTGTAACCTTCTGGGTGAATCGTGAAGCTATCAGTGCAACAGTCACTACAGCATTATCTACAGAGGCCCACCATACTTATCCCCCATCAAGCATCTGTTTTAACTTACCCGTACACTACAGGTTACATGTCTTTCAGCTGGAAAGTCATGTTGCAGTACAAAACTCACTCTCACTCTGTAAATTGCCAGATTATTCTTTGCATCTAGTTTTAAAAAAAAAAATTGAACAAAACCTGTATTTTCCAGATCTTCATCTCTGTGGTGAATTTGTCCTGCAGTAATTCATTATTGCATGCAGCGCATGCAGTAAAAGGTGGGGCATCTATGATGATAGATAGTACTGAAATGACGTGTTGTGCTGAGTCAGTGTGTCAGTTACCTGTATTAATGTTGAGAAGAGAGCAGGGAGTGTGTTTATGTGTGCTGTAAGCCAGAATGCTTTTTGGTTCTGTACCGTTAACCTCAAACACATGTGCAAGCTGTTTGTACAGTACATAACAATGCTAAGATGAACTGAGAAACTTAGTTTGCTTCTTTCCAAAACCAATAAAAGTTATAACTGGATGTTTGTGTTTGCAATTTTCTTTGCATTATGTAATTTAGTCTTTTTCATGACTACATATAAAAGAGTAGTCGTGCTGTATATGTTTTGTTTTCATTTTTTTTAGACGCACTAGCAGTATGGATCTAGAGATGGCTGTGTTGGCCACTTTGATCCAGATTGAAATTTCTCAACAGCTACAGGATGGATTGCCATGAAATTATATGCAGGTAACAGAAAGGCCTACAGCCCCTCAAAGCTGCATGGCTGTAGTTTTTGTCTTGTTTCAATTATTTTGGGGGGCACTTTATGCCTTTAGTGGATTGTTGACAGTCGACAGATGACAAGAAATGAGGGGAGAAAGAGGAAAGTGAGAGGGTGAATGACTTACAACATACTGTATGTCCCCAGCCAGATGCAAACCAGGGACGTTGTGGTTCAAAGATTGTATCTAAGGCCACAAGGGTGCCATTTTGATTTGGCGTTTTTGTCAAATAACGATGTTACGATGATCCTATTGACACTAGGTTTCCTGAAATTAACTAAGTATTGTTTGATATCAAGGACTGCAACCTTAAAAATATCTCACACGTCACAGAATGTAAGCCCTGTGCAAGAACATTTATTTGACAAAAATAGTGAAATGATAGAATACAGCTCAAGATTCCTATAAATACATATAAGCAGAGATGGGAATTTTACAAACCTGCATCCCTGTGGATACTTGTCTACATACAGGACACAAGCCCAGGCTAAGACATCTATCCTCTCTTTACTGAGTCGGAGTGATACAGTCCTACACCCTTGAAAATTACCCCTGAGTGTATTTACCTCAGCTTAGTTTTATTTCCTGATTCTCATAGGTTCATTTATATTATAATGAAATATATTTTTATATCTTCCAGCTCTGGTTCAGAAACATGTTCATAGATGCTCAAGTGGTCCACATTCACATCCACAAACCTCACAAGTTAAAGTACTAACTCACAAAAAAAAATCAAAAGCAATTAGAAAAATAGCAATTGTGGATACGAGCAGTATTGCACACAGAATACAGTGATCATATTGTTTTTAAACATCAGCATTTTGATTCAGATTTGGTGTCTACTAAAGAGAGATGGAAGAGAACGGAGTCATTTTGGTCACTTGGAGAATGAGAGAGAAGAAGAGAGGGCTTGGCCTCAGCAGAGGAAGGTGAGGTCACTCTTCCTGCAGCCCACCTGGCAACACACGGTGGTCAGTATGTTATTCATATCCCGTTTGGTGAACTGGGAGCCCGGGTTGCTGCTGCTCAGGCTCTCCAAACTGCTCTGCTCCCCTGTGGCTAAACCTGGAACAAACACAATGCTAAAGAAACACTGACATAAAAAACTTTCAACATTGTTCAAATTTAGTCCAATAACCAGGTTCGCGCACTTTTCCTCTGAAAATGTCAGTCCCAATTTGTGTCCACGTCATTTGTTTCACACTTGTTTCCAACAGGGTAACGGATGAAAAAGTCTTGTGTAATTGAGGTCTATGTTCCCATTAAATAAGGGAACTCTAAATGACTGTACAGATTAACCCAGCGCTATTTGTCTTCTACAGTGTCACTTTACTCTTTCTAATCAGCACGACTGATAGGCTAACCTAGGTTTTTTTGTGTGTGACAGACAGTGAGAGAGAGAGGCTGCCCGGGGAACCGCCTGCTGCAGCATTTAATCATGTGGGCTCCTATAGCCTAATAAGGTAGAAAAGCAGACAATGTCTCTGCGCTAGAGCACCTGTCTGCCTGCACACCCACTGCACTGCAGCCAATGAATTCATAGTGTTCAGTATACAGTACATGTAGCAACAATCCCAGCCGTTTGGTTGAATGGAAAGGTGAAATAGTGAAAACATTGAGGACACCTCAATGGAAAGTTGCAGGTCACTGGCTTTCAGAAACATAAACATCTCCTTCAGTTTGTTAACAGTTTTATGTTATAATCTGAGGGTTAATATCTTACGTGCACTTTGGCAGAAGTACTCTGCGGTTAAGTGGGTTTGATGCCTGAGTCAGTGAAAGTAACATCAAACCATAAATTGTATGAGAAAGAAAAGTTTCAGTCCGATGGAGATGACTTTTTGCAGAAAAAGAAGTACAGAAAAGATTCAATTTCCACAAAAGGTGGATGCAAACTGCAGGGTTCTCGTCAACAGAATTTCTGCAAAATATAGCTGGGACATCGTACGACGTCTTACTGTCTTCTCCTCATTACCAGACTGGGCCATACAGTAGTTAAACCCTTAAGAAGTAGCAGCCCAGGAGTGGGTCAGTCCCAATTATTTCAGGCTCAATTTTGGGGAAATATTTCACAATAAAGCTTCAATGAAGAGATAAAACGAGCTGACACATACGTGTTACGTATGAGAGACGCTTTGACAGTGTGAAATAAGATAATTTTAACAGACCTAAAGCTACTTAAAGGGAAACTGTATGTTAAGAGGTATTTATTCAGGAGGTATCATTGAGATCAAGACATCTTACGCAAGCCATACCTGTGACAAAATATATATATATAATAAGTAAATGGTACAAATCCCATCTATAGGTAGCCCTGCAGTACACCAGGTGCCCATATGAACACTGAAACAGGTTTTTCATGCTGTAGTCATTCCTCCTGTTCATACTGGCCATTAAAACTTTTCCTAACATACTGTCAATGTAAGTGATGGGGGACAAACTCCACAGTCTTTTGTGCAAAAATGTATTGCAGAGTTTTGTGAAGCTAACATGATGCTTCAGCAGTTTAAGATCAAATCAAATCTTCCAAAGTTCTAGCGTTTTTAGAATGAAATTCCCTCTTTGTGTTTCCCTTTTGGGCTTTAGTGGAGGGTGATAGAGTGAAACAACTTGCTTTGTTGTTAAGATAAATTGCTTTGACGTTAAGATCATTTGTTGTGTTGATTATTATGATGTTTAAGCATTTTTGAATAGAGTGATAGTCTCCATTAATGTAATGATTGCATAAGGTCAAATTATAAGAAAAGATGTTTTTTGTATGCTATGTTAAAGGAACACAGGATGTTCTGCAGCACTCTAGAAAGCTGACAGCTGTATGCAACAACGGTCCAACAGGAAGTTCAGGCAGCGTGTGGTCAACTCGAGTAGGTGAAGATAGGGAAGCGAGAGTTCAACTTGCAGGGGTCGAGGAGTCGAGATGGAGGTGACAGCCAGCATGTGGTTTTAACAGATGCACCAAAAAAACCCAAAAACCTTTAGATAGCAAGATGGAGAAAAACCAGTTTAGGCCAGCTGTTTGTATGCATTGATGATATCTAAGGGAAAGGTAGCTATGACAGAGTGGGGCAACTAATTTACTATTGAGAAAGTTGTTCTCTAGGGTTGGAGAAGGATGACATCACCAAGCTGTGGACCAATCGGCCGAGAACCGTGGCCTCTCCTCCGCCTGATATCGACCAATTAGATAATTGCACATTTCCATTTAAAATCTTGTGTAAGGCTAAAGTTAGGCGTCTCTCTCTTGGGGTGAGGGGTTGCAGCTAACTGCTTTGTGGGCTGCGACTCCCTGAACTGAGAGAGAGATCCATGTACATGCATGATTTTTGACCTTCTAATTGTAATAAATAATTGTTAAATTGAGAAATAAGTTTCAGTTTGTTTTCTGTCTTGCAAATAAAAAAAAACACGCCCACAAGGGATAGAAACAAAAAGGGGTAATTTTTCTACTAAAAAGGTTGTAACTTTGAAAGATATCCATTTCTCTAACTCGGACAGCTGGAGCCTCATATTAGCTTCAGATAAACGGAAGGAGGACTGTGGATTTTGTCACCCATCTCTTACACTGAAAGCACTTTCGAAAGGGATCTCTTCAGGACCAGTATGAACAGGAGGAATGGTTACAGCAAGCATTACCTGTTTCACTGCTCATGTAGGCACTTGACTATCGTCTTAAGACAGACTTGAATAATTGTGAACTTCTCCTAAATCTACACAGAAACAGAAAAACCAATTTGTTATTAGTTCTTGTATGCACGCGTCTAATTATAAGGTAAATCCTGAACCAAAGAGAAAAATCCTTGCAACAAAAAAAAGGGTAACTAAAAACATCAAAGTTGTTTTACCTCTTCACTCACCACTGTGTCTGTTGTTTGGAAAAATCAAAAGAGAAGTTGACTCACCATCCATGTCTGACTCACTGAGGAATCTCCTCCAACGGGAGCCTCCGCAGGTGTAAACGACGGCCCTCAGGAACTCTCGACCGCACAGCTTCACTGCCTTCACCTCCGCTCTCGCCTGGTCCACGTGCACCACCGCACAGAGCAGCAGAGGCAAAACCACCAGAGCCCGCATACTGGATACCTGACTGTCCGTGGGCAGGTTTATCGCTTTGTTGGTCTGTTTTCTTTTGGTTGTCTGTTATCTCGCTGGCTGTCTTTGAGTCTTCTTTGCTGCACAGTGGACCAGCCGTTGATCCAATGCTTTCATCTCCCTCTATTATATACCATCCACCTTTCAGTTCATAAATGCTGAGTATTTCTCCACCTCCTGTCTCTACATGGCCCCTTAGCCCATCCCCATCACACAAACACAAACATGAACACACACACACACACACACACACAGTCCTCACTGTGTCATGACAGTCAAGTCATTTATGTTTCCGGTCAACCCCACCATCACCATTTTTAGTCGTCTAAGAGAGAGCGACGGCCATCAGCCTTTTACAACCCTCAACTGACAATCACATTAGATGAGGGCAGCCACCTCAGCCTCTCTGTGATTATGTGATTTAAGGCTGTGATTGCACCGACCTACGCTACACTGCTCGACTAATCAAGTGATGCAAAGTGATTCCCCCTGCAGTCGAACAGACGTTTGATCTGTTTACAACGCTTTGATGGCCTGGTTGTCTTTGGCTTTACAGCAGTTTGGGCCCATATGAAAGGAAAAAAGTCAATGTTGACAATGCATCATGCAGGTCATTATGGAGCTGCTGATGGTGCTATGTGATACTCAGCATGACATTTCACTTCGGTCATTAACGGTGGAGGTTCCACTTAGGATGTCAATGAAATTATATTGTGTTTAGTTGGACATGCTGTGTGGTTGTCCCTATGGTAGCAGAAAACAAAGAACAATGATTTAGATATAAAAATAGAATGATAAAATAGATTTCCTTTATTGGAAATTATTGGTGACAGATTGGGAAAACTCTGGCAGTTGTGGTCAACAATGTAGTCATGTAATACTGCCACTAATTCTGCATGTACCGTAACCATATAAATACAAGATGAACATAAGATTAAAGGGAGAGTTCACCCTAAAATCAAAACTGGATATTTTTCCTCTTACCTGTAGTGCTGTTTATCCATCTAAAATGTTTTGGTGTGAGTTGCCGAGTTTTGGAGATATCGACCTTGTCTGACCAGGTCTGTGGATTATCTTGAGTAACCGGGTCATGATTTCTGGAAAGAGACATTGCTGTTGAGTATTCCAAATGTATTGTATTGGCGCTTTGAGCACCACAAGCAGAGTGCCATATAGTCCCGTTATATTCAATAATTGCACTCATCTCTACGGCTGATATCTCCAAAACTCTGGATAAATAGCACTACAGGTAAGAGGGAAAATATGTATTTTGGATTTTGGGGTGAACTATCCCTTTAAGCATGAAAATTAATGCTTGACCTTGGAAATACTACTATGACAAATTCTTCATAACTGTATCACATGGTATTCATCAGCGGACGTCCTAAAAGTGCTATGGATGTAATCATAACAGCTGCTGAGCTTGCATGACAACAGCTCCATCTCCATGGTACCTGAGCAAGTTCCCTTTGCTTATGCAGAGCGTGTGATACGTATGAAGGCTCTGCAAAAAGCTATTAAGTGGACCTAGAGTTGGGATTGTTTTGTCATACTAAATAACCATGTTCATGTAGTTCTTTTTTAAGACAGGTGAGGTTATAATACAGTATCAGCAGACACAGCTTTATTAATTTAGAGAGTCCAACTAAGGTTTTTCATTAAGTGTTTTCCACAGATGGGTTACTGTAATGTTTCAGAAAAGCTGAAACCCATTTCTGCGGTATTTTTTCTGTATCCTATTCACTGCTGTATGTGTTAATACAATTTAAAAACCTAGATCCAGATGACCTTAAATGACCCAAAATGATGTAAAGCTACCAGGGTGAGTGACATGATGTCATCCGCCATTTGGACTGACAAACTGAAAACAAGTGTTTTCTTAAAATTATGTCTAACTGTGACTGTGCTCGCTGATACGGTATGTAGAGTCAGATCAGTGCTATTGAATTTGAATTCAAACATGTACAGCATTTATGCAATTTAACAGCAGCATGAGAGAAATTCAGTACTAGCAAACAGTAACAGCTGCAGTGAAGCACAGAAGGTTCCCTCCCATCATGGTGGGAAGTTGTTAGCTTTTATCCAATTACAAAGCTCCTACATGTTTTCCATTTCAGTATCAGGACATAATGTCATTACTGAATTTTAGAATTTAATTGAAACTGAAACGTGAAGATTTGAAGGTCAGTGATTGTTGGTGAGGATTTTTACATCAATAAATGTCACATGTGAAGGATTTATATCCATGTCCAGGCACTGAAATTTAACAAACAATAAGCTCCAAAGTTTGTCGACACACTGTGAACTTTTGTCTGTCATGGTTTGGACTGGGCCCCTTTGTTCCAATTAAGGTAAACCTTCATGCTACAGCGCGCAATGATATTTTAGACACCAGAGAGAGACTGGAACGTCCAGATTCTGTTCAAGAAGTTAGAAAACCTCATTGAAAATCCCACTGACATTTGTAACTATGCTAATAATTAAAAATACAGCCTTGGAACAGAGCCTTTCTCAACAGTATGTTGCGTGGCTCGCTTTTTTCAGATAAGGACAGCCGTTTTTTGAACAATGATCTAATATTGTTGTTTATTTGATATTTCAGTTTTCTTGTAACCTTTAATGAACACCATTTCCCCATAAGCCCTGGACATTCACGGGCTAAACATCACAGCTTGACAATGGAAGCTGAGCGAGCTAGTTCAGGCATGTCTGGACAGAGAGGACCAAAAAGCACAAAGGTTTCAATTCCTAATAGCAAATGCAAGGAAAGTATCATTACTATGAAGCCTGATTACCAATTTCACCATAAAATATTATTTACTAGACTTTACTAATTAACTTCATTGTGTCCCCCTCACTTCTGAAACCAAACTTACACCCTCTCTAATGTACGATACAATATATTTAAAGTGCCAGATATACATTTTTACACTGCATTTCCCAGAAATCATGAACTAAGTCTTTGTAACAGTAAAAATGTCAACTCTATAGTATAAAGCCAAACAGGCAAATATGATGTTTGCAGATAAGATCTGTCCTAATGGGACTGTTCATATCTCAAGGAGACATTCAGTCGCCCATTTCCCTGAAAGCCAAAACTTACAACAGGAGCGACTAGATAAATGGATAAAACAGGCGCAAACCTAATTGGCTCAGGACTACATCAGTGTGTGTATGCGTGTGTGTGTGCATCTTCAATCAATGTGTAACCTGCAGGCTGAACGATGTCCTCCACAGTGTCCTGAAAGAGAAGAGCCAGAGAGAGAAATTCTGAGCTCGGCTGTGTTTGCCGTGTGAGATGACCATCAGGTGCCTGTGTGTCATTGACTGACTGGGGGAGTAATGGTTTCAAATTGCTGACATAAAATGCTATAAAGCCAGCAAAAGTGCATTAACAGACTGCAGTATGATGTCAACAAAAGGCAAAGACTGCCTATGATAGTTCAGTACTTTCAATAAAAACTCATCAATCAAACCAAAACAGTGTATTAAATAATGTACCCTATACTGATTGGTGGCAGTTGTCATTTGTTGTGTTTTGCTGTAACAAAATTAATTTTATTTTTAAGGCATTTTTCTTGGTAAAGTTACAAAGGGCTTCACAGAGAACAAACCAAGCAAAAAACACTGTCACGTATTCTGCTGTTTGTGTCCAGCTTTGTATATGCTTTGTTTTTTATGTGTGTGCTTCCTTTCAGTGTTTTGCAATATGTTACATTTAGTTTTCACACCTATCAGAAAAACATGAAGCTCATGTCCAACTGTACTTTACAGCCCTTCCTCAGTTGTACCTTATTGCACTCTCCGACGCAGATGCCTTGAGCTGATACGGGTCATTTGTCGATCACTGTCTCCTTCCAAGAGAGAAGTTTGTCACTGTGGCCATCTTCACGCCAGGGGGTAGCAAGGCGGACACAACTGTTCAGACACAATGTTTATTGTGGACAGGCTTCCACGTTAACATTTTGAAATGCTTGTTCATTATTTTTTCAAACGAAAATAGGGGAGTTTTTAACATTTTTTTAAAGATGAATGTGTTACGCTTAATGAGCTTTGTGGATAGCTAGTGAATGTTGCACCTCTCAGTTATTATAACAAAACAAGAAACTGTGGATTTTGCAACTTGCTGAAATAAAGTATTAGCTTTTGAGGTCAGCCTTTGGTTCCTTGTATTTTATACAATGTGCATAAAACCGCCCTTAACTGCGGGGGGTGACTGAATTTTCCACATGGGAATTTGCAATTTTTAAAAGAGTGTTTTCTGTGAGTTTGACTCTTGTGCATGGGGCCTTGACAGTGACATCCTGGAGCAACAAAGAAACACAGTTTCTTTTTTTTTTTTAAAAAGGGTGATTTATGAGGTCAAAGTCAGTGAACAAAAGTCAGAGAAATACATAACCTGAGCATTCTTAATATTCAAAAGAGTTTAGAATTGTTTTAAAGTTACATATCTTACCGGTATGCTCACATGTTTAACTGCAGAGAAATATCAGCAGTTTATATGCTTCTCATTCTGATCGTTATTTAAGATTATGGCCGTTTTACTTCTTTGTTTATTAACACAAAACTGATGTAACTCATCAGAAAGCATTTAAACCTCAGATTGAACAATAGCACTACTCTGTGTATTAAAAGATGAGTTTCTTTACTTTCTTTAACATACTTAAATCAAGGGGCTTCGTTTTTGTCATTAACGACAGAATAGTTTGTCATAATAGGCGGGGAAATAACATGTTTGCTGACAAAATGCAAATATGGTTAGATGATTATTTCTAACTGGTACATAAATACATAGCATGACTTTGCGAGGAAGTGAAGTAATTCCAACATCAAATGGCTCATTGAATGTGTTTGCAGGCCATTGAACTTTCATCCTGTTCCCCATCCATTACGTCTGCCTTTCCCTTTCACACTAAATGTTTCCTGTTTCCAGCTCAATAAAATTACAAACCAAACTTCCCAGAACATGACCAGAAAAAAAAAACTAATTTGGGCTTAAAATGCAATTTATGAAATATGTGATTTTCATTGTTTCAGTAATGCAACTTTTAAATATTCTGTTTTAATTCAGTGCTCATAAAACTCAGCAAAACGGTTGTTACGGAGATCACCAGATGGGAAACTTTTTGATCCTGATGACACATGACATGCAGGCTTTACGAAGAGTTTACGGAGAAAGAAAAAGTTGATAAGGGAAATAATCAGCCTTTTGTTCCTGACAGCAACATGAATGGTGAGGCCAGTCTCCCTATTAAGGACAACATGAGCATTTTGAGGCAAACTTAACCTATGGGGAGATGTCTAATTAGCTAAGCACCACACACCTGTGTAGGCCTGCTCAACCAGTCCTCATGAGGTTTAATAACACAGATATGATATCCATATTTAAGGAGTGACAAGACACAGTTTTTAATTCGAAACACAGCAAAATGATTTGATATGTGCAGTTGATTGTCTGGGTCCATCTGCTGAACATAGAAGTAACTGTCATGCTGTATCCTGTGACTGTTTTTTGTTGGGGTTGTTTTTTTTTATAAAAAACAATAACGGAGACAACTAATGTAACTTAAAGCTCCCCGAAAAGCAAGCAATCGAACAGCACACTAATAATAACAGGCAAAAAAGACAACAACTAAATTATAACACAATACTACTAAACAAGGTTTGCTGTTTGTTAGTGTAATAATAATGCCCCTTTCTGTCGCTCACCGAGCTTTGGGAAAAAGACGCTCAGAGGACCGTGATCCGTCTGCCTGCCTCGGCGCCTTTACTCCTCCACACCTGCAGGGGGCGCAGTCACAGGAACGCGACGAGCCTCCAGGCTGGACGCTACGGAAGTCAACGTGACGGAGAGAGGTGAGGGGTAAGTCCTTCAGTGGTTGTCAACCTTATGGAGACGCCACTCTCTGCTCACTTCTCCAGATGATCTACTCGGAACAATCAGACAGTAGTCGTCGGTGCCAAGGTGAGTCTTCTTCAGTAGCTCTGCCTCGTTGCGTGCTAACCGAGGAAGCTAACTTTAGCTGGCTGGACGGCTACAGTGGCCGCTAGGGACAGAATGTGGTAAAGTGCATCCGCGAACTGTCACTGCTGTTAATCCTCTGCGTTTATGTGACACATAAGCTTTTTCCAGGGAGTAAAACCATATATGTAAGGAAAGGACGACCTTGCTTTCACCTGTTTACTATTTGCATGGAGCGATTATCCTTTAACCTCCAATCACTCAACACTTCAAACACGTGTATTTGTGTCAGTGCTGGAAGAAGCTCTCGGGTCCTTTACTTCAGCTAAAGTTGCAGTTCTACAACATAAAAATACGTTATAAGTAAAGGCATTAAAAATCCTACTTAGGTAAAAGTAGTATTATCAGCAAAATGCACGTTAGTATAAGAAGTAAAAGTAATCATACGTGTCGAAATTTAGAGTGTTAACAGTGTATATAAAGTAGAATATTCCCCTATGAACTGCAGTAGAAGTATAAAGCAGGACGAAGTAAAAGTCAAGTAGATTTACTGCAGATTTGTACTTAAGTACAGTACTTAATGAGTTGTATTTCCACCACAGGTGTTAGGGAGTATTTTTATTATCTACTAATCTGTTGATTATTGTTTTTGACTGATCCTTTTGCTTATACAATGTCAGAAATAGATAAAATGCTCTTCACGATTTCTCAAAGCCCAAGGTGATGTCCAAAATGTCTTGTTTGTCCGGCAAGACTTTTAAAAAAACAAATTTTATTTTTATTTTTTTGTCTGACCAACTCAGTTTTGAGAAACTGGAACCAGAGAATGTTTGTCATTTTCCACTGGAAAAATTACAATTTGATAATTTGAATATTGCTAATTTAGTTGCGTAATTGTTTCAGCTCTGATTTGTCTCGTGTGGTAGGTCTTGATCTACCATGGAGCCCATAATGAATCAGATTTGGTCGAGAGTCTTCCAGCGCCTCTACAGAACCTCCGTACTTCCCAGGCGGAGCCGTGCAGGCTGTGCCGAGCATGCCACTGTTCCTGCCTCCACCAACTCCAGGCGCGTCAGGCCCGCGCTCCGGGTGTCCCGCTTCTACCAGCCTTCAAACCTGCGTGACGTGGGGCAGGACAGCCGGCTGCAAGGAGAGATGACTTGTAAGAGCCAAAGGCTCATGCAGCAGGCCGGGCTCATCCATCCATCCAACTCGGGTTGTTACTACTACCTCCCTGCCACCGTCCGCTCCATGGAGAAGCTGGTGAGACCAGTTTTTGTTGAAGAAATTATACATGCCAATCTGGTGTCGGATTTATTTTTTTATTTTAACTTTGTTTAGTTTTTTTTCTTCTGGACAGCTTATTTTTGTTTTTGATGGATAACTTATTTGTATTCACCTTTTTTGTTTGTCAAATTGGTTCATTCATTTAGCCTTTGTTTATGTCTGGATTTTGCTGTCTTCCTCTTTTTCATTAAATTCATTCAGAAGACTGGCATCCACTTTAGGAAGCTAATGATGATGATCCAAATAACAAGACATAAAAATAAATCACGTGTTATGGTGATTCGGTTTGTGGTTTGTAGGTCACACAATGTGTCGGACAGTCATCCATGACTGCACACGAGAGAAAAAGTTCCCAACCTTTTTGGTTTGTGCCCCTTAAAACAAAGTCATGTCTAATTTGGTTCCCTGTCCCAGGTTGCATATGTCTACGAAATGTGAACAGTTAGAGTATTTTTTTTATATTTTCAGATTAATATATTCAAATAATTTAGAGGCCTGCGGAGGTCGATTCAACTGTTTAGTAATTCATGAGGAAAAAACGATTACAGCAAAGTCAGAAAAATCTGCATAATTCTGTTGTATAAATATGTTTTTCTTCTTTCATGTTCTTTTAATCATCTGAGATTTATTTTGCGACCCCTTGGCGGTCGGTCCCGGCTCCGAGGTTGGGGACCTCTGCATTAGATCATGTCTGATGAACCGGGGCGTAAGGCTGTGTGTAAATGTTCTCATTTTCGTCCTAAAAATGTAACAGCTGCTGTCTTAAATCAACAGGGGAGAGTAATTGACCAAGAGATGCAGGAGATCGGTGGGCAGAAGCTGGACATGCCCAGTTTGTGCTCCGCTGATCTCTGGAAAACCAGTGAGCGCTGGGACTTGATGGGAAAGGAGCTGCTCCGTCTGAAAGACCGCCATGGAGCCGACTACTGCTTGGCTCCCACACATGAGGAGGCAGTGACGACTCTGGTCGCTCACCAGACGACTCTCTCCTACAGACAGCTCCCTCTGCTTCTCTATCAGGTAGCCTTTACTATGTTGCCACCAGTGTATTTGTGCTATTTGTTGTAATAATCTGCTATTCTTACATTGCGATTTCTTCTTCTTTTTTTTTTTTTTTTTAAACAGATCACCCGCAAATTCAGAGACGAACCAAAGCCGAAGTTTGGTCTGCTTCGAGGGAGGGAGTTCTACATGAAGGACATGTACTCATTTGATGCGAGTGAAGAAGCAGCTTACCAGACCTACGAGTCTGTGTGCCAGGCCTACGCCAGGCTCTTCGCCCGGCTCGGGCTGCGTTGCGTTCAGGTGCAGGCAGACACGGGCAACATCGGCGGTAAACTCTCCCACGAGTTCCAGCTGCCAGCAGACATGGGCGAGGACAGGCTTCTGGTCTGTGGGCACTGCTCCTTCTCTGCCAACGTAGAGACCATGTCATCAGACAGAACTGACTGCCCACAGTGCAAAACTGGCACACTGGTAGAGTCAAAGGGTATAGAGGTCGGCCACACCTTTTACTTGGGTAAAAAGTACTCTCGCATATTCAATGCCACCTTCAGCAATGCCCAGAACAAGCCCAGTATTGCAGAGATGGGCTGCTATGGTCTTGGGGTAACCCGTATTCTCGCTGCAGCCGTTGAGGTGATGTCAACAGACGAGGGGATCCGCTGGCCAGGCCTTCTCGCCCCTTACCAGGTGTGTGTTCTACCCCCAAAGAAGGGCAGTAAGGTGGACGAGGCGGCAGCCTTAGCTGAGGAACTGGTTCACACTTTGGGGGAGACTCTGCCTCGTTTGAGAGGTGAAGTTGTTCTTGATGACCGTACACAGATGACTATTGGAAAGAGGCTAAAGGATGCCAGCAGACTGGGATACCCGTATGTCATTGTAGTAGGACAGGGAGCACTAGAGGAAACACCCAGGTTTGAGGTGATCTGTCAGCAGACAGGCGAGATGATGTTTCTCAGTAAAGATGGACTATTGGATCTTCTGGGAAGAGTGGAAACTGTATGAATATCAACTCCGAATGTGGAAATGAATGTTTTATTTTGTTTGTGTGTACTTTGTAATAAGATAAATGTGTATGATGCAATCAGCGAGCTGCTGGGGAAAGAAGATAAAAGCCTTGTATGTTTTGTAAGTTGTCTTATGCCATTAAGAGGACTGGAGGTTTCTTTTTGTTTAACAAAGTCATTAAACCTATAACGTACATACTGGTTGACATTGCTGACTGGCATGAACTTACTGTCACAACAAAAGCTTGATAATGCATTATCAAAGGATATTGAGGATATTAAATTGCATTTGGTTTGCATGATGTAATACACAAGACTGCCACAATTTATTTTTTTGCAGCCTTTCACGAGGTGAACAGAAATAATGATCTGCTGTTGTGTTTTAAAATGCTCAGTGCTGGCATAGGGTAAAAAGTGTCATTACAACCATGCCATGCAAGTCAGGGAAAAGCGAAAACTTAAATGGCTGTTTCCAGTGCTGAAAGAAGTACTTCACTGAAGCAAACGTAGCATTACCACAATATGTAAATACAAGTTAAAATACAGAGGTAGGTCAGTATGCCGGTTAGCCACATTTAATGGGTTATTCTAAATGTACTTAATCTGATGAAAGCAACATTTTATTGTTGCTGGTAAAAGTCCATTTGAACTACTTTTTATATACAGTGGAGTCATTTAAGCAATAACAATCAATGCATCTTATTTTCTTTAACCGATTTGTGCACAAAATCTTAATCTGTAGTTGTCAAATAAATCAGGTAGAGTAAAAATTACAATGTTTCCCTCTTAAACACAGTGAAAGTGTAAAGTAGCATACAGTTCAAATAAGAGTACACTTACTTTAAAATGTACTTAGTGACTTTCTACCAGTTCCTGAAAAAGTTCAAGCGTGAAAAGTAAAAGAGCTCATTATGCAGGTATGCCATGTTCAAGAGGCATAATGCATTTAAAATTGTGCTATTGTTAAAAGGAGCAATTCATTGTTAAATTGAACTAACTTACATTCTGTTGGGTAGTTTGGTCTAAAACAATTGATCATATTTCATAAAATAATCGATTGTTGCGTCGGAAAAAGCTTACCTGCAAGGTAACTACAGCTGTCCTGTTTAAAAAGTGGAGTAGAAATGACAATATAATGTGTTTGAGTTGACCAATAAAGACGCACAACATTTAAGTACACAAGTAAAGAGCAATTACTTTAAAATTGCACATTAATGTGCTACAGCACCTGAGTAAATGTATGACGTCTTAGATCTGTTTGCCAGGCGGCGGCGGAACCAATGTATCTGTACGTGTTTCCCACACGGATCCTTACTCACGTAGCACCGCCCAGTCACATGTGTAAACAAGGAGCTGGGTAGAACAAGTAGCACTATTACCGCTTTTGTGCTGGCGGCAATAATCCCAAGTCATAGTTAATATAAGATCTGTAAAGGACAAAGCGGTGCTCATATAACCGTTATTTCCATTCGAACATGGCGTCCTCGGCGGAGCGATATGACAGCGACGATGGCATGGACGAGTTCATGGACAGGTTCAAGAGCCAGAGGTATAAAAACGCCTTCAATGAAAACAGCTGGGAAGAGGTAAGAAACCATCGGTTATCAACAAAAGCCACAAAGTTATTCCTGCGATAGTGGGCTGTGCTGACTTTAATGCTGCTGTTGTTGTTGTTTGCTCAGTTAGCAAGTCGATAGAGTGAACTAGTCCGTCCATCCGCAGTGATCCCTCTGTTTTTTGTCTCATTCAGGAGTTTAATAAAGTGCCCATGTTCATGAAAACTGCCCCTGAAGAGATTGACCCCCACAAATTCCCGGAGCTAGCTTGTCTCCAGGCCATTATCCATGATGAGGATAGATCCCCGGAAGGTAACGAGGCGGCCTTAAACCGCTCCGGCGTTTGACTCACCTGTCGGGGACTTGCTCCTTTTTGGCGTCAGGTAAAACAGCCCGAGGCTTGAGGAGCTGCTAATGAGTCCGATCGTTTGCCTCCTTCCTCCCCAGAGCAAGCAAGGAGCCTGAAAGATGAGGGGAATGCGTTTTTCAAAGAGAAGAGTTACCAAAAGGCCGTACTGTCCTACGCAGCAGCTTTGAAGAAGAAATGTGGGGACCAGGAGCTCAACGCTGTGCTCCTCACCAACCGCGCGGCTGCACACTTCCACCTGGGTACGCGTTGCTTGATCACGTGGAAGACACGCGCGTATCGCCGGCGCCATGGGCATGGGTTGACATGCACATCACGAATAAGATATCGCAGAAGCGGTGTTTACCACGTAAAAACATCTGCACATGTTTCTTGGTTAATTTCAAGCGTCGTTGTTTCGGGTTTATGTGTCACACAGGTAACATGCGCTCTGCGTTGAATGATGCTGCAGCTGCCAAGAAGATCAAACCAGACCACCTTAAAGCCTCGATCAGAGGTATGGAATATAATCACGCAGTCTGTCACCTGCAGCAGTGCCTTGTCCTAAAATATTTAACTAAATCTGTCAAGAAATTCTATATTACTACAATAGCATAACAGTATAGTAATCAGTCAGTCAGTCATTTTCTGCCGCTTGTTCCCGTTGGGGGTCGCGGGTGACTGGACCCAGTGGCTTTGGGCCTTAGGCCGGGTACACCCTGGACAGTGGCCAACTCGCCTCAGGGCTGACACATAGACAGACAACCATCCCTCTCACATTCATCCACTAGGGGCAATTTTTTTTAGAGTTATCAATTAACCTACACATAGTTATCATAAGAAAGCAAAGTGCCGCTTAGAGTTATGACAAAAACAATCATGGGCATATCTTGTGCACGTTTCTGCAGGTGTTCAGTGTTGTATAGAGCTGCGCAACTTTGCAGAGGCCATCCAGTGGTGTGATGAGGGGCTCAAGGCCCACCCCACTGACAAGAAGCTGCTGGAGCTGAGAGCGACCGCAGATAAACACAAGGTACAATCAGCGATGAGTTGAATTGATTTCGGGCTGGAGGTTTTTCGCTCCAGATCGAGCATAAAGCCCCGTTTATTTTTGGTGCCTTAGAGAGTGGCAGAGAGAGACGCCAGGAAGGCCAAGGCCAAAGAGAAAAAGCTGCATGGTGAGAAAGAAGCTCTTCTGGCTGCTATAAAGGTACGCATCGTGTTTAAAACTGAGAGGAAAATGAAACTCCCACTTGCTCTCAGTTAAGCGTCAGACGTGCGGAGCTTCGCGTACGCATTTGTATTTGAAAATTACTATATTATTACTGAAACATTCAGTCTGACACAAATTCTATCTCCAATAGGTGTATGTTAACATGATGTGAGATTCAAAGGGTACGACCTGTTTTATTTAATTTTTTTTAGCGATTATCAGATACATTTGTCTGTGCTTTACGCAGGATCGAGGCGTCAAGCTCCTCCAGCCGGTGAAGTCTCGTCAGCACGGTTCAGAGAGCGAGGATGAAGGCTCCTCAGCAGCGACATCACGGCCGAGCCTGGACGGCCTCAGCTCTCAGGAGGCCACAGGGGCTCAGGTCTTCCTGGACGAGCAGGGCTCTCTGCACTGGCCCGTCCTCTTCCTCTATCCTGAACACCAGCAGAGTGACTTTGTCTCTGCTTTCTGTGAGAACCACTGGTAAAGTCCTCGTGCTCATTTTGTCTAGTCCTCAAGATATGTTGATTTGGTGTATTTCTGTGCTTATTGTAACCAAGATGTAGTTTAACGTAATGCAGATAGCTGAAGAAGAAATGTAATCTCGAATGAAAAACATCTTCTTATAAAAGCAATTGGCGTTCTGTTCTTCAACATTCTGCACTGTAAGAAATACAGAAAAAGCAAAGATACTCCATCTTTTAAACAAATATGTACATGAGGCATCTGGTCTCTCTATATGTTGAATTCAGGATACTCTATACATCATCCATTTAACTTGACTAAATAAAGTTAAATACGTTGGTTTGTGTTTTTAATCAGAATCACAGCTGCAAAATAATTTCTGTTTTTTGTTTTTTTTTATTTGTCTTGTTTAGTTTCATAGATCACCTGGCGGTCATGTTTGGAGAAGAACTTCCACCTTGGGACACGGACAGAAAATACAACCCACACAACTTGCAGGTTTGTGTGTTTGTGCATTTTCTTTTTTATACAGTCTGGTCTGCAAGCATACCTCTGTTCCTGCGACATGATTGGCTGTTTGTCTTCTTCTTCTTTATCAGTTTAATGGCAGGTGGCACCTAGTGTTTAAGGTGCCCCCTCTCCTGGTGTATGGGTGGTTTCGTTGTATGGAACATAATTATAGTTATCGTATTATCGCCCAGCCCCAGTTTGGCCTAAACGTTATTGGTCACTTGTGGCGAATTGAGTTTAAGCAAAAATAAGCACTTAGAACACACTGTATGATTTTTACTGTTTTGTTCTGCATCTTTAAACTTGTGAAATAATCTGTTTGTTTTTTTTTTACAAACTATAGCAGGACAACATTTTTGTAATAAGTGTTAAACAAGGATTATATCTCAGTTATATCGGTAAATAGCATTTTTAATCCAAATTAACCACATTTGACCTTCCCTCGCTTTCTAGCTGTACTTTGAAGATGTGAAGAAGGAGACACTCTACCAAGTAAACCCAGAGACGTCACTTTTAAAAGTGTTGCAGCATAAAAGGTACATCCGTCAAGATAAAGTCTGTTTTTAATTCAGTGTGACTGCAGTTTGATTCATACCATGACCGCCAAGAATTCTTCATTTTGATGAGCTGGCAGGTGTCCATTATTTTCAAGTAATTGATATTTTAACCTGCATCTCCTTTGTGTCTTATTAGGGTCAAAATGAGTTTTTTATATTGTGTGTAAAAAAAAAAAATAAAATTCAGTTCTGAGTTATGATAGTAGTTAAATGCTCACGCAACTTAGCAGTCCTTTTTCTACAGCACCTGTGTGTTTGTGATTCCTTAATAACCTAATTATTGTGGTTATTCTGTATTTAATGACATTTGAGTTTGGGAAGTCAAATATCCTAATGAGAACCATGCAAATGACCTTTACTCCTTCCTGGCAGGTGGTTCTGGTGTAAACAGGGTAATAATGTCTGGGTAGCATGTTTCCGTGTTATAGATTTTTATCTTCCTTAATCCAGTACAGTTGAGGAATGAATATCTCTGAGGATATTATCTGATAGGGAATATACCAGTACCAAGGATTCCTTGAGACTCATTGAAATTTCTTTTCTGTTACCAGGTTTTTTATCAAGGCAGGCACTCCCAGCTTCATTGTTCTGGTAAATGGCTCGTCATTCTGGGACCAGTTTTTAACAGGAAAGAAAATACAAGGATTGTAAAAACACGGGCCTTCGGATCTTGGATTTTTAAAACACAAAAGTCTCTTTTCAACCCCAGAAGAAGAAGAAGAAGAAGTTTTTTTTTTTTTGGAAAACTGACTATGGCAAACATGTATGTTTCTCATGCCCAAGAGCAAGACACCCTGTTTGACACCAAATATCAGTTTGAATGAATAGATAACTAATTAGGTCTCCTGTAATCCATGTGGATTATTTGTGTGTCTTTCTATACAAATTTAAACTGCAGATTGAAAACTGTGTAGAAGAAAGTTTATTAAAGGGCATAATTAGACAAATTAATGATGAACAAAATTACCAAACATTAATTGAACAGAGAAGAACAAAACATGTACTGAGTAAACATAAAAAAAAAAATACAGGACAGCCTTCTGACTTTATCCTTGACATTTGAAACACTTGTGGGTCTCTTCATGAACATACATCTGGTCTGTGTTACCCAACAACACAGCAAATATAAATCATAGTCCAGTTTTATTAACCATTAAGGAAATTAATTCGCACGTCATAGGAAAACTTCTTTATTCTTCACAGCACTCTTGACAAACAAGTGAGAAGTGAAGCCAACAGAGAAATTGCTTTTTGAAGGAAGTTTTGCGATGCCACCTGGCTTGTTTCATGTTACCACTGCAACATGTTTCACTGATGCTTTAGGTGTTCTAGTGGTGATAGGCGATCATTTGAATAAACCATCTTTTGTATTTTACTTGCTGATGTGACATGCTAATATGCCTCCGTGAATTTCAACAGACAACTCAGCCAGACATGAATTCTGGCTGAGTTGTCTGTTGAAATTCACGGAATGAGTCACTCGTACAAACAGATTTGTTCTTAAGTGGCTCGTACAAGTGATTAGAGAGAATGTGTTTCTCTTAGGTACAAAATGAAACAAAATGTACGGGTGGTCCAGACCTGTTGACTCTGTGTGTAACATTTCCAGAATGAAACTTGCCCACAAACAGGCCGGACGAGGTAGCCTTGATTATGCTAATGATGTTATCTCACGTACGAGCCGTTCCTCACGAACAGGTTACATCCATCAGGCTGAAACGGGAGACTTACGACAAGTTTGTGCAATTAAGAGAGTTTGGTAAATCTGACTTGTAAGAGCAAACCGTACAGAAGAAAAGTAAGAGAGATTTAAGAATGCTAAAAAGAGGCCCAATGTGTTGTTCTTATTCAATATTTTTTATTGATGCAACTGGTTATGTTCAAATATGAGTTGTATTGGTCTGATCAGATTGAATTCACACCACATTTTGTGCTCTGTATGCCAGGTTTATGTTCTTGGTTTTAACAGGGAAACTTCATTTGACCTGATATCCATAAAAAAAAAAAACATGTACTATTATTACTATAGAGGTCTTGATACAGTTGATAAAAATCTGTGTTTGGAACTGTAGCTAAAGGTCAAACGGGTGACGTATCCTTAAGTATTACTGTAACGAGACCATAATTGTCATGATTATTAAGAAACAGAAAGTCATTCAGCATACTCCAAGGGGATGCAATTCAAAAATATTTCACATTTGAGTTTCACTGATAAATACATACTTAGATTTTGTCTTCAGTGTAACACATCAACCAGCAGCGTTGTCTGAGCTGAATCATATTTCCTTTACAAGACACAACAGACCAACGAGAAGCCACAAAGCTCAGTATGGCGCCATGACGAACCCTGGTTGGTTCATAAAAGCTTGGGGTGGGTTTCCAGGAAGCATTACTGCTGGAGGGGGCTGCATGTTGATAACGGTTTGAGGGTGCACATTGATGACAGTGGGAGTTTCATTGCGACGTTTTACCTCCCGTTGCATCTGACACCAGGAGCACCACACACAGAAACAAGACACAGCCATGTCCTTACAGAGAGAACCCTGCGAAGAACCAAAGTAAAGAGTACGTAAAGTTGTAAATTCAACATTGCTTTGCTTTTATTCAACATGTCGTGAAATTCAGTGTACATCAGCTTTACATGCATCATACCTTGATACCATATCTGTTTCGTATGGCAGCCCGTAGAGACAGGGTTGCAGGAGGAATAAACAGTGGTATCCCACAGGCTGCAAATATGGCAGGGCTGAATATGTCACATAATGGGAGACAAGTGTTCTCTCCAAATTTCCCTGAAACCGTGCAGGCAAGGCAAGGGCAGCACCAGAAACCATAGCAGCCTGAAAAACATACAGAGATAAACCAACAGAGTGATACAAACTCTCTTAAGTGACTTAATATTACTAAAGAAGGCTATGGAAATAAGAAAAAAAAAAATAAGGCCCTTAATCCAAAAAGTACAAATTTGTCCAAGTGGTGGTAATGAGTCTTACAAGTACTCGCATCCTCAAAGCAGTCAAGGAGACCACTGTTCCAGTCTGTCAAGGGCTTTTCTGCCATCGCTTGTTGGAAAACTTAAGCCGCAGGTGATGAAAAATGAACCTGTTAACACACAGAAATCAGAGCGTAGCAAGAAACTAAGATAAAGACAAATTACAGAAAGCTCATATCTTGGATCACGATATCCAGAAACTGATGTTATTTTTCTTAATCTTGTGCATGTGGGACAGCTAAACAAACAATGCTGCAAAACCTGAATCTATTGGCAAAAAGAAATGGAACATGCTAACAATTGTATGTCCATCACGGTTGAAATGTCCCAGAAAGGAACTGGTTAGAATAATAACATTTTTGAAAGGGAAACTTTCCCTTTTTGTATGCATTTGATTACAGGGCAGTCATTATCATTTTGTTGTTCTTCCACTGGTCAGGTAAAGAAGAGGAATTGACAAGGCAGACTTTTCTTTATTGTATATATTTTTCAATCTGAAGCTTCTTAGAAGTCTTGTACTTTGACATAGATGTGACATTCGAAGAGCAGATGATGAGAGCAGCACAATCAAATGATGGGAGTCAGTTTTGTTTCTGGCAGACTTACATTTACATTTAATCATTTATCAGACGCTTTTATCCAAAGCGACTTACATATGAAAACAGTCACAAACCGAAGGCGCAGCTTCGGGAGCATTTTGGGCTTCAGTATCTTGCTCAAGGATACTTTGACACATGGCTGGGGGATCGAACCGCTGCCCTTCTGATTGGCAGGCGACCGCTCTGCCACCAAGCCACAGCCGCCCACAGACTTAAAGAATTTTGTCCAAGGTTGATTACTCAAAGCTGCTCTGTGGAAAAATTAAACATTTCTGTCTGCGGCTCTCTCCCCAGTGATAGTATCAGTACAGACACTGTGCACTGCAGCTACACTGCCGGTTGTCTTCACATCATGTTTGCACTTGCTTTTATTTAATGTGCATTTATTTATTGAATCGCTGTTTATTTTATTTCTACTTTCTTCTGCATATTCATGTTTATCTTGATTGTTGTCAATTCATTTCTTTTCAGAAAGTGAAAATCTATTATTTTAGTCTGCAGAAACCTCAGTTGTCTTCATCTTATAAGTTAACTTTTAGAGCATGTCAAATTAAACTTTCATTTAACTGTTGAAATAAAGCTGTGAAAGGTCTTATTAGCAAACTTACCTGATTGAGCTGGACACCTGGTCGACTCTGAAGCTGTGAGTGAATGACAGGATATGCCTTTGATTAGGAGAGGCATCTTGTGCAACGTGTAACAATGCTGCAAAACCTGAATCTATGGGTGCAAGGAAATGGAACAGAAACTACATGCTAACAATTGTATGTCCATCGTATTTGGATTACTATAATTTCAAAGTTTTTTTTCATTTGTACACAGGAACAGGCATGGTTGAAATATTCTGTTAGATAAAATAACTAGATTATGGAGAAAACTCAAACTCCACTTATAGGAGACGGTGATGAACTGGCAGATCAGAGGTGGCTGCAGAGCGTTTCCCAGAATTCAACTCCTGATGACAAGAACCTTACCACGACTGTCAACAGGTTAGCCTACACTCTCCTAGATGGATGGATGTTATTATCGTACCCGTGTGACCCAGGTTCTGACATCTGATGACAGTTAAGGCCTTTTAAGGTGAGGAAAACAGTTTTGTGTTTATATATAAACCAGAAACTGTTCTCCTGCCATGCTACAGTAGCGACATGGCTACTCCGTGAATATCTCGAGACCTCTTGTTGTCACTTAGTTGATACCAGTGTCATGCAGTAATGTGTTATTCACTTATATTCAATATAGCTCTTTCAAATTAAAAACTAAAGAGCTACATGTGGAGAAATGGAGAAAGAGGTTTGGGCCAGAATTAACATTATGACTTACAAAAGTTGAGGAATATAATGTACCTTCAAACAAACTGTGGGGCAGTACAGTTAAGCAAAATGGTGTCTTCTATCAGACATAAATATAAATGTCATGTTTTGAAGGGAATTGCTGTGATACATAATGCGAGCTTTGGTCTACATTTTGATACTTTTCTGGCCATCGTTTGACTCCCTTTGTCACTACCTAAACTGTCTATGGTTACTTCAAATATGAGAGTAGCCAGTAAGAACGTCCCTGTTCAGACTTTAACAACCCGAGTCTCTCTTTTCTTTTTGTGTAGAGTGGCAGACAACACATAATTACTTTGGCAGCACATCAATGTTGCATCAAGCATTTTTGCATCAAGATTTTTTCTTAGCGTGCATTTTTGAGCGATTTTGCTAACTTTCGTGGCAGTATTTGGGATTTCATTTCCAGATGCAACAATTGTAGAGCTGAAAAGATTAGTTGATTAATTGACATAATAGATTATTTTTTTTTAATTGCTAAACATTTGCTTGTTCCAGCTTCTAAATTGTGAGGTTTTGCTGCTTTTTGTTGGCTTATGTAACAATAAGCGCAACATTTTTAGGTTTCTGTGTGATAGTCGGACAGAAAAATCAACGTGATGTCTTCAGCGCAGGCTTTAGGAAATTGTGTTAATTTTTTTCAGAGTTTTTCAGAGAATTTATTGACCAGACCAAGAAAAAATCTCAACAGATTATTGATTATTGTTAGTTGTGCTGCTTGATTATCCATGCTCATCAAATACATTTCACAGTTTGATATTGTGCCCACATTTCAGATATACATACATTTTTGATGTACTGACTGTGAGCAAAAAACTCTAGAGATGGGATTGGCTTAAACGGGTTGGCCTCTTGTATTTACTTGTATCAAAAAAATTAAAACTCATTTCAGTACCATATTGTGCCCATGTTGTGCCTTTATTTCATATTAGAGCTGCAACTAATGATTTTTTTCATCATCGACACATCTGCCAGTTATTTTCTAAATTCTCAGATTAATTGTCTGGTCTATAAAACGCCAGAAAACTGTAAATGTCCACCGCAATGTCTTTGAGTGCAAGGTAACATCTTAAAAAGTTGCATATTTGGCCAACAGTCCAAAACCCAAATATATTTATTTATTATAATGTAGGACAAAGAAAAGCATTAGATTCTTACAGTGGTAGAAAGAATATTAAAATATTGTATTTGCTTTCACGCATTGTTCAAATCTGAGCTTGTACTGACCTATTTCAGTTCATTTTCAATTAAATGTTTCATTTGATTGTGATTTAACCCACATCAACACACAGACACCAACCACTTCCTCTCAGGGGAAGAGCATGAGTAAATTTTATGTGATAATCACTGCAGAGAAAATGATTACTTCAAGTACAAAACACACAGAGGTTTTCTCTGATTATTAGGTCCTATGGATTGACACAAATCTACTTGGGTTTCAAAATACTTAAGTTTTATGTATATGAATTATGCATAATTTCTTCAACATGCATTTGAACCTAAAACAGTAACACACAAGGACAAGCAAGTATTTTGGTAATGTTCAGGAAACAGATACAGACCTCTGCTCTCTCTCACATTCAAAAGCACATGAACTTCCATCTGACCCATCATCTTGAGACCTTAGTTTACAACAGTAATTCACTTTTATTAAAGCAGGTCTGTCAAAAGAGGGAATAACTGGTCATATCTACCAACCTCCTCCATAGAATTGTCATGATTATCATTATTGAAGCATTATGGAACTGAAATGTACCCAGCATGCCGATTCCAAGGGGGCACAATTCAAAACGATCACATCTTTGGATTAAACTGATAAATACAATGCTTCTGTCTTCAGTTTAACCAAACAAACATCAGCTACTTGGAAAAAAATAAGGTCAATACAAGGACTGTATTCTCCCTCTCAGCCCCACACCTAACCATAAATAAACCAACATGGTCACACCACAGATAATTGAGCTAAATCAAATTTCTTTCACATGACAGAGCAGACCAATGAGATGCCACAATGCTCAGTGTGAAGTAACAGCAACACCCGGTTGTCTCACAAAAACAGGAGGTGGGTGTCCAGGAGCCATCATCACTACAGCAGGCTGCATGTTGACAACAACTGCTGAGTTTTTCTTGCGATAGTTCAACTCACGATGCATCTGACACCAGGAGCACCAGGAGCAGACACAGGAAGTTGCGATGTCCTTGCAGAGGGAACCCTGTGGAGAAAAAAAGTACTAATTATGTTCTTTTAACTGTATTCCTCAGTTATTAGCCTATTTAATGTCTTACACTAATCAGTAAGTCCATTTATGTTTAGTAATAAGCAGACGTTTTAAAATCTCCACCCAGAAAATGACAAACACGTTTCATGAACCTCAAAGTTCTAGTATATAAAATTCTAGTATATAAAGCTCTGAATTACGTATTTTTGCAAAAGTTGCTTTATTTTCTGTAGATGTACACAAGGCTTTCATTAAGAAATCAGTGAACATCAGTTTTAAACGTGTTATACCTTGATACCATATCTGTTTCGAACGGCAGCCCGTAGAGACAGGCCTGCAGGAGGCGCACACAGAGGTAGTCCACAGGCTGCAAATATGGCAGGGCTGCATATGTCACACAATGGGAGACAACGGTTCTCTCCAAACGTTTCTGAAACCGTGCAGGCCAGGCAAGGGCAGCACCAGAAACCATAGCAACCTGGGGGGAAAAAAGCAGTTTTAATTTGTAATAGAGTTGTGATATATCGTGTAAGTGGCTTTATATGACTGAAGGAGGGTACAAAAAACTAGACCTTTTTACAAGTTTTACAAATATGACATTATTTTGTATAAATATGACTGGAAGTTGTGGTGTTGATTCTTACAAGATTTTGAGTCCGCGCAACAGTCAAGGAGGCCAGTGTTCCAGTCTGTCAAGGGTAGTGCTGCCATTAGCTCTTGGACTTTACCACAGAGATTCAATGAACCTGTCAACTGAAAATAAATCGGTGTACAGCAAGAAAAGATGGGTAATATTAAGATGTGTTGCACTTAACAGAGATGTAATTTCAGCAACATATATTCATCCTTAAGAGCCAATGATCTGATCAGATTTTGGACCATCTTGAGGCATTCATTTAAATATTAATGAGAAGAATCTTTGACGCAATTCACACATTCTTGATTTGATAGACCATTAGAACCAGTTGTACACTATGTAAAGACAATTAGTTTGAAACACAAATGTTGTTTTCTGCTTCTGTATAAATATATAGTGACTTTATCCACTGGTCTGGCAGCAGCAAACCAGCTGGTGCTGGTCATTTGTCAGTGCCAATGAATGGGGTATTAGTAGGGTATCTATAGGCTCTGTAGCGAGAATGACAACAACAGAAATGAGCAGCAGAAAGTGCCTACAGGACTGTTTGTGACCTCAGTTTTGTTAAGGTTTATAAACAGAAATGTATGAAATCCAGAAGGTGTGTTTAGTAAAAAGAATTGCGATCCTTCATAGTTAATCAAAGAAAATCATTATTGTCAATCAAAATATATACATAGGCAAAAGAGGAAGAAGCTGCAGTGATAGAGAAAACTCTCTTCACTTGCTACAGTTGCGTTACAGTCACTCCTCAGGGTGTGTTATTATAGCAATTTATTTATTCAGGTTTCACTGAGAGCAGTGCTCGCTTTTGCTCTCGAACTGTAAGACACATTCACACCTGGAAGATGCCGATTACAACCACAGTCTAATCCGCTGGCCACTGAGCGGATTGAGCAGCTCCACTGGAGCGGATGGGGTTCAGGGCCTTGCTCAAGGGTTGCCTCATTGTGGGTAATGAGGGAGGGGCAAGCGCTGCCTTTTCACTTTCCCCACCCAGATTTATCCTGCTGGTCCGGGGACAGAACCGACGATAAACTTTAGGCAAACCACTACCCCAGCTTGTGTGAGCTCTAGCTTGTAAGCCTTCTGCGGCAAGAGTGTGTTGTCCAGTGAGTGACCCCATTTTGCCTTTTATAGCCATGGACCCAAATGATTAAAACACAGATGTAAGAATCTAGCAATTATTATTATTATTATGGATTTTATTTATAGGCGCTTTTCCTGACACTCAAGGTCACCTTATATCATCAACAGACCACAGATACACGTTTCATTGTGGTTTTTATAATTCATATTGATTAATCTCCTTATTAACAGTAATTAGCTGTGAAGTTGCACAGTAAGCTACCCAAGAGTAACTGGTAATCTTTAGAAATTACCAAGATAACACAAAACCAGCAGGAGGTGGTGCCCAGGAGCCATCATCACTGGACCAGGCCGCATGTTGACAACAACTGCAGAGTATTTCTTGCAATATTTCAACTTACGATGCATCTGACACCAGGAGTACCCCGATAACCCTGTGTTTTTGTGGCAAGGTTAGTATGTCAAAAACTGGTGCATGTGGATATGGTACAAAAAAAGTGACAATCACCAATTTTGCTCTTCATAAACCTCCTTTCTGCTGGATCTTGTTAGCTTCCAATAGGGCAGATTAAGCTTTCATTTCACTTTCAAATAAAGATTAACTAATTTTTTTTTTAGCAAATCTAAAAATCTTACCTGTTTAAGCGTAAAGCCTTGTTGTCACCTCGGAAAGCTGTGAAAGAATACGCCTTGTATGAGGAGTGGAACCTCATGCATGTTGCATTAGTAGGCAGCAACAATGCTGCAGAACCTGAACCTAAAGTATGTGCAAATAGAGGTAAAAACAACGATAAAAATGGTTCACTGTTTTTATGTTAATGTAGGTGTGGCAAACCAGTCAGACTCAATTTTCTTTTGTATCTATTCTATGTAATGTAACTGTTTAAATAGTTCCCATAAGATGGGTTCATGTCATTGCACCCTTTTCATTTAGTTCTTACCTTGCATTTAGCAATGTGTGACTCAAGGGGTTTAGTATAGTATATATATGCCCGCCCCTCTTTTGATCTCTCTCTCTCTCTGTCTCTCTCTCTCTCTCTCTCTCTCTCTCTCTCTCTCTCTCTCTCTCTCTCTCTCTCTCTCTCTCTCGCTCTCTCTCGCTCTCTCTCGCTCTCTCTCTCAGGTGAGCCACCCTCTGGGTCCACTACACTACCCTTTTAATTTAATTAATAAATCAATTGGCAAACTTACCTCTTTTTGTCTGTGTTGCTCTCTTTGTTGCTAACCTGAGCTGGTTGGTAACACTTGTAAAATATTACATTCCTTCACGTGAGTGTCAGTAAAGACAGATCAATGCTTCGATTTCACGTGTTTCATAGAGTATAGAATATCACGCCACCCCATGACCTGACTGAAGATGCCTATATTCATGTGAAGACAGATGTCCTCTGGTGATGTATGTGATGTCCAATCTGTATACTGTATACCTGTATTGTACTCCTTTCAGAACAGTCAGTTCAATATAGCTGCTTCACAGCTACAATGTTGTACCTCAGCCCGCTCCTATAGGGAACAGAAGTTACTCATAACATTTCATTTCTTTTCTGTTTGTTTCCTCAGTAACAACAAATATAGTATGGGACATATATACAGTCTACACAGAAAAAAATCACAACATCGGAGCAAATCTGTAACGATTTAGTTTATTGTAGAGCCAGCAGAGAAAACTGAATTAAACACTGAGGATGCTGTCACATCCAAACGGTAAAAATGAAGAAATGTATGAGGACTGCTGCACAGATATCAACTACCAAAACCTGCATCGGAAACAAGTTGTGAACACAACATTGACATATCATCACTTTTTAAGTATATTTAGCAATCAAGTTGGCAAACAGTTGGTTATTTACACATCCAGCAGTTATGGAGCTACATTATCATTCATTTGGAGTTGTGTTTCTGACCACCTGATGAATGTAAGTCCAATATACACTCTCTCTTAGCTCAGCGTTTGGTCTCTATCAACTCCTGAGGGAGATACAGATGGGTGACAAATTAAAAGAAAAAACAACGTTAATTATTTGCAATAAGAAATTAGATACCATAATTGTACCCCACTCTCCCAAGTGGGAATCAAACATTTTGTCGTGATAGAACACAGTTCTAGACTTTTTTAAATGTAATCCAGCAGAGTCAGAGAGCCTATGTAGGAGTCAATAATGGAACCAGGCCTACAGAAAACCAGAGGAGACCAGCATTCCCTGTGAAGGTGTTGTGAAAGTGTTTTTATGTGACACATTCACTGTGAATGTTTAAGCTATAAAATCTTTTGGGAGTCCCTTTATTGGCATGAAAGACTGAGTCCTTTTACTGAGGCCTTTGGGCCCCCTGCTGGACACAGCCACAAGGAGCAGCACCAGTAAACTTTATGAATCCAACCGGCATGCAGTGTGTGGCTATGCTAAAATAAAGAAAAATAGAATAGAATTTAATTGAAAAAAAGTCTTTTAATTCATGTGCACAAAGGCTTGGGATTTAATCCTTTTTGCAACCAAAATAGAACCTTTCATAAACCAGGCAACATCTTAATGGCGTATACCCCCACCTGCTGGTCATCAGTGGTAGAGCATAAAAATATCCCACTCAGGTAGTGTGGCAAATGTGGCATGATATTATATTACTGAGCAGAAATAAGGTAGAAAGAAAAAAAAAAAGTTAATAATAGAAGAATCACAGCTTAAAAACACAGTGTTACAGTAAAGACAGCTTAATAACAGTGCACCGCTGCTGTTCATTTTTATCTGTGAAATGCTGTTAAGAAGTTCATTAATTACTGCATAACCGGTCTTGTTTGGTCATGTGCCTGTATATCTATTAAAGTCACACGTTTGCTTCATGTAAAGGAGAAAGACCTTGCCATTGGTCTCTTCTTAACCAGTTGTCTTGGCACCAGTGTTTCCAGTAGCTTCCTCACTAGGTCCAGTCTGCCTGTCCTGATCAGAGCCCTGGATAACTCTGTGACCTCTGCCGTGTGAGTCCTGTAAAGGCACCTCAGCTCAGCCTTCACGATGTCCCCAGGGTACCTCTCCTCTGCCTTCTGCACCCACAGCTCCAGTTGGGTGATGGCAAGGCTGGGGTCAGGGCCTCCCAGCATGAACAGAGCCAGGAGGGACTGTAGGAGGCAGCGCAGGGCTGTGGTGTCTGTGCTCCCTGGTCTCTCTAACTCCACAGCCTGTTTGAAGCAGTCTGCAGCGTTCTGCTCCTCACCTTTCAACAGGAGGCAGCGTCCTCTGAGCACGTGGAGGTCCGGCAAGCTGTCACCCAGCTCATACTGTAGGGAATGGGACAGACTCACCAACGCACTGTTCACTGCCCCCTCATCCACTAATAGACTCTCCTGGAGTGCATCTACACCCATGTAGTAGTACACCTAAAGGAAAAGACATGAATCTGAAAACCCTGTTGCTGTAGAAAATCCATATATATTGCTCATTAGTAGTGCATGTTTTTACCTGTGCCATCTCAAGGTGAGTCCTCAGACATGGACGTACAGTCAAGACTTTGTCTAAGTCTTTTCTGGCCTCAGTAAGCTTCTGTCGGTCTGGGATCCCACCTTGACCATGTTTTGCCTTCTCTAGGTCCCTGACGTAGAGCATCATATTTATCTAAAAGGAAAAACTTTATAAATATTTGTGCTATACACCATTTTATTAACATCTTGTTTCATCAAACAAAATCATCACCATACGAAACTGTTTGGAGTATAAAATATATCTTTTACCATATAAACTGAATATAAATACACACAGTGCACAAATATAACCATTTATAGTTCACACCAGCTACAAACGAAAGACATATATGCACATATATGTGAACTCTGCACATCTTTCAGCCAGTTTAAATTAAAGGGATTTCACATTTAACTGAGTTTTGCCAGCTTGATTTTGACATTGACTTGATATACTTTGGCTGCTGTACCTTGGCACGGGTGCAGTAGGCCTCCCAGTTAATATCTGGGTCTGGGAGCATGTTTAGGGCCATGTTGCAGATCCCTGTGGCCATCTCATGTTTGCCCATCAGAAAGAAGACCTTTGCCAAAAGGTTCAGGGTGAATGCATCATCACTGGCAACATTTATGGCCTGAGGACAGACAGTTATTCTTGATGACAATTGTATATGCATAAGGTAACTTACATAACATATGAATGTAAAGCAGTAACATACTGGACAAATAAGTCTCAGTATTTTTTTAGTGAAGAGTTAGCCTATGGAAATTAACATAAAACAGATCTCATCAACTATCACACTGAACTCAATCTTCTGCCCTCACTAGGCTACCTGCCTGTAGGTGTACAGCTACGCAACAAGCTAAACACACTTAAGGAAGGTTGAAGACATGAGTTAGCCTTTGAAGTGTGAAACCGTAAAAACAGTATTATAAAACACCAAAAAATTCAATGAGAGTGACTACAAATCAGAAAAAGAAATGAATGATGTTAGTACAGCAAGAACTAGATTCACAAAATTATAGGCTGACTGTCACATTAAGCTAGTTGTCCCTCAAGCCGGGAAGACATTATCACCAGCGGAATAACATAAGAAGTAAAACACATTTATTTATCTAGAATACATAACCATGGAGTCCACACGAGTGAGAAAGCAAACAGAATAACAGTTAGCTAGCACAACAGTAATTAAACAGTTCCCTTTATGTTGTATTAGCAACACATTAGCCTAAGACAGCTAAAAGCTAGTCTCATGGCTAGCTTGGTCAGTTCTGATTACAGAAACAACAATTTTAATACCTCAAATTACAAAAAAGAGTTACAAAATAGCAATTATAAAGGGGGGGCCTACAGAAAAACCCCCAAGAAGGATATCTGGAGAATAGATAAAAGTTGTGCCAGTCAGTATTTGTTTGGTAAACAGATCTGACAAAATGGTGGATTTAGTAATGTCAGTTAAACTGCTATGGAAGTGTGCCAGTAATGACGGGAACATAAGCAGCTCTCAATAAGCCACAGGTCTTAAGAAGAGGAAAACGTTGATCAGATTTACCTCTACAGCAGGTCTAGATACAGTAGCCCTGACTTGTTTTTTTCTCCTATCTTGCCTGATATTTGGTGAGAGATCTAAATCTGTGGGTTAACTTACAGTTCCATAGCAGGATAGAGGATCAGAGGCTGAGTAGCCACAATCATGTATAGACATGGGCACAGTGGTGAACTCTTCCTTCCTCTCCAACATGATGCCAACATAACACCAGGCAAGAGCTGAGGGGGGGAGATCATAACAAAGGTTTTTACCAGGTTCTACTTAAAGCACTTATTATTTGTCTCCCTCTAGATTGAATTAATGGTTATACTGTATGTAACAACATCTTAAATCAAATAGTCGGTTTTATTGCTAAAGCAAAGTTCCCTACAACAGTCAGTGGTCCTTTGGATGGATTGCAATGTACAGTATAGAAGGCCAAAAAAGATTGCAACACTTAAATCAAATATCACTATCAGAGCAGCACTGAACATTCCTTAAAATGTACAACAGAGCCAATGTATTCATAGAGAAACATATCTCATTTACCTTTGTGTTGTGTTTTCTCAGATTCTAGCGTTTTTTTGAGAAGCTTCAGTCCCTTATTGTAGTGAGAGAGTCTTGAGTATTCAGAGTCCTCTTTGGTCTTTACTATGTCGTCCAGTCTGCAGGGAGAACATAACTTAGTACAAATTAATATTTACACATTAAGTGTTGCAATGGTTATCTTTTGATGCCATGTTTTGTACCTTATATAGATAGTTGCCATTTTAAAATACCAGCTTCGTTTTTCCTCTGCTGGTATCTGAAAAACAACGACAGCATCTTCACTAATAGTCTTTAGTTAGAATATAATTACACTTTTTGGGAGGAATAAATGTTTAGGTCTGTAGGTACATTCCAAGCAGCATTGTTTAATTACTTTTCCACCCAAATTTTGCACTTGTCTTGAATGAAAAATAGGACGATGAGAGCTCTGCTCTGTGTCAACTTTGTGATTTAGCACAATAATAACATTGGCTTGACTTAATTTTGGAGGAATATTAGATTTATATTCTGAACATAGCCACATCCTCTAAAATCAGTAAAAGTTTGCAGGTGAAATGAGTCATAGCAGAGCAATGAATTCAAATATATCTAATGCTTAACACTTTATTGTTGAAGTAACAACCAATTAAATGCTGGAAGTTTAGCTGTCACAAAATGATGCATGTGGTCTCCTCACTTAACTAGTCATTGTTTCAGTGCTCCTCCTTACATTTACATTGTACATGTTAATCCTAAACTGTTAAACACACAGGTACAGCTTTATTCTGAGTATTACTGTACGTGTATGTTTCCATCTCACCAGCTGACTCCCGTAGTCCAGGGCTCTGTTGTACAGTGTCAGTGCTGCCGACAGCCTCTTTCTCAGGTCATCCTCACTGTCCAGCTCCACATCATAGGGATACACGTAGGCCTGCTCAACCAGGCAGCGAGCCGCCAGGAGCCTGGTCTCTTCCTGAGAGGCCTCCCCAGCATCTAAGCCCATAAGGTGGGACACTTTCTCCACACACTCCCCTGCATCCAGCTCTCTCCCCAGCTTGTCGTAAACGTAGCCCAGGTTGGCCCAGGCATTGAGGTTACCGGGGTCTTCGTTGCAAATGCTTCTGAAAGGCCAAAATAAACAGAGATAGAAGGGTTAGAAAATATCCCCCCATTTTGGTTATCCCAAAACTTTTTAGTGCCCCCAAAAGGTTGACATTTTTAGCTTCACTGAAATGTCTTGACAACTATTGGATGATTTCCATTGAATCTTGGTACAGACATTCATGTCCCCCTCAGGATGAATTGTGATGACTTATTGTGGTGTTCATTTAACTTCTAATCCCATCACACATTAATGTGTTAATCCTACTCGACCAACTCTGTAATTTTGTTGATAGGCCTAATACTTGTTAATTATATTTGTCTAAGACAAACAAGCCATTTGTGTGTAGTTGTGTTAACAGTACTATATGTTTGTTATGCAGCAACCTGCATTTGAGGTCACTGTGAATTGACAGGTCGGTCTTGATTTTGGTCGATGCTATAGTTGGCAAAAGGTTAGAATGCGCTTTGTGTTACAGTTTCTACTGCTATGTAGGTATTATCTGTGGAGGTTCTTGGTTAGCCCACAGAGATTAAGTATGTAGTAAGACACGTTTCAACCTGTGTGGTGTTTCAATTGTAAAGAGTGCTACAGAATCTTAAAAACACATTACTAGTCAAGATCTCTTGTGAAATCATGCATCAACAGTGTCTTTAAATAAGGCCTCTTGCCTAGTGAATATTCTGAATATTCTGCCTATACAAAAAGAGTGTAAAAGTGTATCATCACCTGAATATTTCCTCAGCTGTGTCCAGCTGTTCAAGGTGAAAAGCCAGCAGACCCAGCAAATTTCGGACAGCGTACTGTAGATATCCAGCTTCAGCCTCTAGCTCGCCACACAGGCTCTCCTGTTTAAGGTAAGTGTCCCTGAGTCTCAGCTTCACAGGCCCAACAGGATCACAGTTGAGGTTGAGGTCCAGGTGGAAGTGGCCGGGGATATAGTCCATGTCCTCCATGAGAGACTCAATGTCCTCTGTGCTGTCTGCCTCCATGGCCTCCTGCTCCTCCTGTTCCAGCTGTTATTTAAAAAGGACAAGAAGCTTTAAGAGATACAATAGAAAGTCTACTATCTATATTTTGACCTAAGATACTACACAAGAAAATACCTGTGGTTCTCCTCAGCGTACAGTTACAGTCAGTCTAATGCGACGTAATTCACCCAGCCACTCTTGTCATCCTGGTGCAGACAGGTTGAACAGGTTAGGCTTGGGAGTGACTAGGGAGTGGAAAAGAATGTAAAGGGGGAGGAAGTGTATAACTATGGATCTACCCCACATAAAATATCAGTCATCATATCTATTAATTTTTCTTTTTCAAAAAGGGGTTTGCATCACTTCTGAGTTGTCTTGGATTTGCTCTTTTTTTGTTATTTGGCTCTTGAACAGAAATACCAACTGACATTCCTTGAAGTCCATTCTGACAGCATGATATTATTTATGTCTTGAGTTTTGTAGAAAATGGTTTTGAAGCCTTGTTTTGGAGACTTTTTCAATTAACCCCCTCTGCCCCTGCTTGAGTCAGCTGTAGCCAACAGAAGAACATGAACTGTCTGGATCAGAGTGACTGAAACACTGAAGGAAACTCATTGAAATGTTCTCTGTATTTCATGATACTACTTTAAATTTCCTTTCATTTCTACAAAATTTCAACATCTTTTAGACACAATAAAAATGAATTAATTATTAAAAGATATACATGCAGCTGTATGATGAGCTGTTGACAAAACTTTTAAACACCAGGAGGAGATGTGCAGATACTCTGTAAAGAGTTCAAAAAAAGTAAACATGGACTGTGAATCCTTGTTATCCTGCAAGTCACAATACTATCTCACAAGATCAGATACGCACAAGAGAAGCACATTTTGTTTCTGAATGCTTTTGCATACAATTCCAAACTCTTCCACCAGAGGGTAAACTTGTATTATGAGTAACCAGACTGACAGTGGAACAAAACAGAGAGGGTGGTTGGTGTTGTAAGTCTACTAACACATGCAGTGTCTCGATGGGCTTTCCAGGCCCACGTCAAAAGTGGTTCCCAAGCAATTGCAAGCTCTCTAAGAAGACAGGGGGAAACTCCACAAAGTCTCAGCACATAAGAGACATTTGAAAGGATAATTTAAAGAGAGCCCTCCTCTGACAGCTGGGTAGCAATAACAGCTGCAGGTAGAAACAAATCAATTACAAATGAGTCCAGCAGGATTACAGTAAATGCTACTTGGATTTAACAAGACCAATATAAAATACTTACAAAGAGGTAAGTCCCAGGAAGCACTGTCAAAATTTGAGGAATGTATTTTCATATGCATTACAATGCCACCAGTGCATTTCCATACAATGAAAAACTTCAGGCATACGTTCACACAGTGTTACAAACATAAAAAATAAAGAAAGAAAACAATGATAAAAAAACTCAAAGATCACCTCAAGACATGTTTAAGAAATAGAAAAATACTCACTTTTGAATGATAACTTGTGTAATTTGATTACCTGGTTAAAAACTTAAATTTATTCCTCATTTAAAAATCCAGAATCTATGAATATGCAAATATTGTTAATACCAAAAGTTAACCACTGAACACAAAATGTCTCCTACTTCAATGAAGTCCATTCTCAGTGTGTGTGTGTGTGTGTGTGTGGAGGTTTTAGGTTTCTATATCACTTTTGTAAGTTGCATACTGGACAGTGATTGGCTTTCAAACTAGTTGAGAATATCACCTTTTCAACAGATGAATGTGTATGTGTGTGTGTGTGTGTCGAAGTCTGCATATACATCTTTTGCACAGTGAAGGTCAAACATCATAATGAAGTAAGAATAAGCAAAACACATTTTTGAGTGGAGGGGGACTTTAAAAATCCAATTGCCGTTCATCACTGCCCTGAGTTCAACGGGGGGCACAGGTTGGAGGGATGTTAGATTAATCAAACAGTTACTCAAAGATGGAGGAGGCCCAGGTTTTCTGAACAGTTCAGGAGAAAACTGCAGCTAGAAATCTTGGGAGCAAAGGAGAGTGAGTCCTGTCTGAAAGGAGTTTGCAGAAAAAGAACACAGCTGGCAGCAGTGGACCATTAGCTCACAGAGCTCACAGGTCAGTGAGAGGAATTTCTAATACCAAACATTAATGTTTTTGATGGGGTTAGAAACTGGATCACCTGGAGCAAACCCCACACAAATATGGAGAGAACATGCAAACCCACACACAAATGCCTCAGTCAGGTTTGAACAGTGCTCAACCACAAATGCTTCCCCTGAAACACCGAGACAAAGTTACTATCAGAGTGTGTTGCATAATGTGTATTGAGTACTGCAGATTTGCCTCCTCGTGGGCAGCCTTTTCCATTTGAACCATGTGGGTGTACAGAAATCTGAAAATGTTCTCCTCTCGACAACCGTTGCCATGGTGGCCATCATGGATACCAGGCTGATTGCATGGTAACATAACGATTACAGATGCTTGTTTGTGTGGCTGTGCACCCTCAAAGCCAAAGACAGGATTTAAACAGCCTTTTGCTCATAACGGCTCCAATTTAGGTGATAGATTTTACATCCCAGCAGCCAAGAAACAAAATATAGGTATTATGGAGAAGATGTTGACCCCTAATAATCCCTTTAGCTTTAGTGGTACTCCCCTGTAAAGTAGGATTAGGATATATGTCCTATATACTGATAAAGGTCCTTTTGCTTTCAAACTAACCCCTTGTTGACCTACTTAATTGTTTTGGTGTCTTACTTTCTAGCACAAAGGGCCAGGATGAGAATGCAAAGGTTGCCTGATATATTGTGAACAGTATGAACAAGAGCATAGATGGCAACCTGGCAGCATCAAAGTTCTCTGAAATCCTTCTCTGCAGACACATAACATTTACATTGACAGGAGCATGAGTGGGAAATTTGGGGCCCCTCACAAGCTATGACACTGAATACAAAGGATCATGGGATCACAGGAAAGCCTCATTAATCCAGATGTTATACCTTCTTATCCCCTCTCACTAAACTGAGCTCTCCTCAGTTATTAATATCTTTGTTACACCTTCACTATCGTGTTGTAACAGTGGTCGAAAGCATTATTAAGAATGGAGGGATTTAATGATTCACAATGTATTATTCTGTATGTTCGCCATCTCAAACTGAAGAAAAGTAGCCTCACTCTGGTATCCAGGCTCAGTATAGCTCTCATTCCATATCTGAAAGAGTGAGACAGTCCTAATCCACTTCAGATCCTAAGTCCTGCTTTAAACATGTTGTTATTTAATGCAGATGTCCATCCCCCTTTTTACTGCAGTTTCCCCCTTTTATCTCTTATTCCCCTGAGACACACTTGTACATTTAATTAGTACTTATGCTATAGCTGAAAACCCTCTGCCTTTCTAAGCCACTTCATCATTGTTGACTGTATACGACTGTATTCCCATTCTTAGTCAGCTTCTCTCTGGCTCCCTGAGTGTGTGTTCACAGTGAAAAGCAACCATTCAGCTCTCCAGAGGCCTTCTCTGACTGCAGATTACACCACTGAATGTGTCTTTGTACTGTCTCTGTGTCTAATAGACATATACAGTTAGCATGCAACATTTTCTTAGCAGAGCAAATTTACCAAATATGATGACTAATGGTATTCTTTCAGGTTTTTTTCAGTTTGCTTCATCTCTTTTTCAAAAGGTTTCATACCTCTCTTCCATAATAGGTAAAAATTGGGATAAAGACCTTGTTAGCAATGTGTCTTTGTTACTTAGCACTTGTGGATAAACAATCATCTTAAAATGCTTTCCCTCCCAAGCCACAAGGAAAATATCTGGGGAAAAGTTAAACACCTTATTGAATTTTCTAACTGACCATGTCTATTTCCATTGACAGCTTAATTTAATGTCTATTGCCCCAAACCGTTGGCAATACAATATGTCAGCTCATCAGTCTCATAACCAGGAGCTTTAACCTGATAAATTATGCTTGTGGTTCCACATAAGGACGTCCAGGCCTGTTGAGGAAAAATGTGCCTGGAGTGAGTCTGTGAAGGCTGGGGGAAGGTTGACATGTAGAGCCACAGGGTGTGAGTGTGTGTAAGTGTATTGAGAGTAATGTGATAGTCTTAAGTAACACAGACATCTGTCATACTTCATTACACTGATTAGAGTCCTCATTTATCCCACTCCATAGCGACTCTGCCTCATCTAAACAGCTTCTTGGTGAAATGATCTGAAATCAGCTGCAACACATACTGCAACCTTAATTTGAATTAGTATGATTCCTGCTTTTGTGGGAAAAAATGGCAACAATTAAAGGTCTAATTTTAGAGTCAGCTGCAACAGAAGTATTTTAAATTGAAAACAGCTGAAATTAAGCGTTGGTAAAAGATGTTTTTATGGATGGAGTCTTGCTTTCAGAATGGATGGAACTGCATTGGCCAGTTCATGCTGTTCAAATAGATGACAATTTGTAATGGATTGATACATAAACAAGGGTTGGTGTTTGTGCCACACACTGTGCTTTGGTGTAAAACTGATGTTCAGGAAGACACTTTGAGTACAAAGGGATTACAAGTGGGTTTTTTTATCTAGCAATATATGTGTACAGATAGTTTATGTGATGGTCCAGTCATAGGCCTCTGAAAACCCTTACAAATTATCTGAGCTGATGACATGGTGCTTTAATAGGTACGTTGGTTTGAGGCTAGCAAGTCTGTTAGTACATTATTAATACAACCTCAATTTCAAGAATTCATTACAAAGACTATTGATTATGAACATTCAGGGCTTTTTGCATTTTATACTGACAGCTTGTCAATTAAGCTTCATTTAGGCATGATGTATCCTATTGCATTATATTTATCTTGGTAGCTGTTATAATTGTGTCTGGTTGTCCTTACTTATTCAATGTCATATATTACAACATAACACTCACTGGGGCCATTTCCTTCAGAACTAGTAGACTACTTTTTTGTGTGTGATACTTGTACATTTTGTTGGCAATACTTCTGTACTTTGTCTCAAGTGGGAATTTAAATGTAGGACTTTTAGTTGTAAGGGAGTATTTTTACATTGTTGTATTCATTTATTTTAACTAAGTTTCTAACTGTTCACTGCTCAGTTCAGACGGGAGAGCTGTTAGTTTTATTTTGATAGTTCCCAACACTCAAATCCAACATGTTCCTTTACGCACGTTTTATTTTGAAAGTTGTACCGGACGTCACATGATGTCATTGTAGGTGAATGACAGTCTGGGGTCTCCTCTCGCGCTCTGCGGCTGCTGGTCGCTGTCATCATGCAGGTGGAATCTGCGCAATGTAGCTCAGTGTGGATCTCCAACAAGACACACCAGGCTCCACCGGCCTACGGCGGCCACACACCGGACTCTGGACTCTGGAGATCAGACTGTGGAGGAACCAATCAACAAGCCACGGAAAATAAACAGCAAATTACAAGATTGTTTTTTTCTTTTTTCAGTTTGTTTATGTACGGGCTTCATCAATTTGACACCAGATGGTAATACAGCTAAAATACTAATTCCTCTAAACATTATTCTGCTGGAGAAAGCGCATTTTGTTGTGTTGATGCCGTCAGATTGCTTTCCTCTCCTGGCGCAGTCTAACTCAGCTGGAGTCGCATAGGATGCCATACAATCCTATAGGAAGTGACTCTAGCAGTTTGACAGGCAACAATTTCCAAGAAACGAAAAGGACGTAGTCTTGGTCCTGCGGGTCGTTTCGGTTAAAACACACGAACACGATGGATGAAGCCACTGCCAGCGACACCATCCCCGATCTGAAAGACATAGAGGTGAAAATTGGCCGGAAGACCCCAGAGGGTTTGCTCAGGTGGATGCGGGAAGATGCGTCCTCTCTTCAGGCAGACGCCAAGCTGACCACCGCGCACGACACCAGCAAGGAGACGGGGAAGAAGAGTTTGGATGAAAAGATCAGGAAATTGAAGATGGAGATGGTAAGAGTGCTTTGGTCGACTGTGTGTGTGTGTGTGTGTGTGCGTGCGTGCGTGTGTGCGCGCGCACGGTGGCACAGGCTGTCGGACGTGCGGCAGACTCTCGTTTTCCAAGATGTGGCATTCACACAGTATTGAGATTTCATGCCTAACCGAGGTCCTGCTCCACTGGTCACTGTTGTTATGAATATTGAAACATTTATCCGCAGATCAGTTATTCATGGCTCAGGGATGAAAAGTGAAAACTAAGTTAGGCTACTATGCATCACCGTCATATAGTTGTAGAACTGCTGGGAGGGTAAATGAATCGATGAAAAACAACAAATAACATTAAGATTCATTAATTGAAAAAAAGTTATATAACATATACCGTTTATTTACATATACATAACATGAACAAACAATCTTGATGCCTACATTTTTTTTTAGAGTTGTGACCAGGAAACATAAGCCTACTGAGGGGGACATTTTACAGTGGAAAAATCAACTTGTCAGTGCTCTCTAGTGGACAAACTCTGTAACGGTGACACTGTTTCTACATTCATATACACATTTATGTCTGCAATAAGCTAGTATAAGCCTGGGCGATTTATCGGTCTGACTCGGAAATCTAAAAAGATTTATTTTTGTAAAATGTCCTACAAAATCTCCTTCTGGGAGCAGTGGTAAAATATTCCAAGAATTTTGAATTTCTCCTTTGGATCTGCTTCCTGTGACCTTTGCCATTGCATGTCCACTGAAGGACTGCCCGATTTTCAGATGTCTCTTGGCTCGTAGAGCAGTTGTTAGGCATCCAGTAATCTCACTAACCAATGTTTTTTAGTCATTTCTTACTTAATGCGTTTATACCAGCATATTATTATGTGTTGATTAAAGCAAATAGTAAAGCAAAGGATAACATGGTATAGATTATGAATGAATAAATAGGTGATTGAAGTTAATACAATTCTCCTGTTCCATTATTTTGTGATTTACATACTATTACCAGGTACTGAAATTTGCCAGCATATCAGTTCATCGGGACTAAGACACAGTTGATAGGTAGTTTACGTGTTAAGACAAGGCTAGTTAATGCTTAGTTATATAGTTAGTTAACCATTATTACATGACCCAAAGTTTACTATTCTTAACAGTGGGACCATTTTTGCTGTGGGGACTCTTGAGTGTGGCTCTCAGTGGGACCAATTAGTAATTTAATGTTATTCTCAGGTATTCATGTTCTTTAAAGGAATAGTTCAACATTTTGGGAAATCCGCTTATTCTCTTTCATGCTGAGAGTAAGATGAGAAGATCGATACCACGCTCATGTCTGTAAGGTAAATATGAAGCTACAGTCAGCAGCCGATTACCTTAGTTTAGCAGAAAGACTGGAAACAGGGGGAAACAGCTAGCCTGGCTCCATCTAAACTTGCCAAACACAATCTCTAGGGCTCACTAATTAGCTCAGTATATCTCGTTTATTTAATATGTGTGTATTGGGGGGGGGGGTTATGTACCAGACTGTTTCTTGGCCAGGAGTAGTGACTTCCTGGAGGCTTGTCGTCAGCGTGATGTTGCCAGGCAACCATTGGAGACAGAGTGGCACAGGGTGGTATCGACCTTCTCATCTAACGTTTGGCAAGAAAGGAAATAAGCGGATTTCCCACAAATTCACAGACCACAATTCCAGTCTAACGAGACAAAATTATAAAGACTATATATTCACAAGTGAGAATTTATTGCAATTAGTCTCAACATGATTTAAGATATCTAACAATCTACCGAACAGTTATATACTGTACACAGAGGATTACTGAATGATGACATCAAGAATCTTTTTTTTAAATCTTTACTGAGTTTGCGTCTTCATAGATGTTAGTGTATGAAATGCATCGGTGATATTTGTAATTTGAATGATAAAACGTGAATCTCTTCATACGCACTCCTCACCAACAGCTGCAGAGGGCTGTGGTTGCTAGGAAATGGGTTCACCACCAGGCCTGTAGAAGTGTGATGAATTCAATGTCCAGCTATTGTCAGGTGGTTAACACTAATCACACCATTCATATAAACCTGTCATTTTTATCACCTACAGTATGGCATCACTTTATTTGTATACATACTTGGACATATATTTGGTGTGATATATACTGGTACATCATTCCTTTGAAATATATTTTAGGTCTGCTTTTCTTTTTCACATGATTATCACATGTAGAAGCTTGCGAACTGCAATCAAACGTTTTCTTTTGTCCAGCCAAGGCTGTTCTTTGTTTTGACAGCAGATGATTTCCTATTGAGCAGTGGTTAAGTTGTTCCATTAAACACATATCTCTCTGTCTTCTTGTTTACATAGACCCAGCCTCCTCCAAACAGTGGAGGTCTTTAGCAATAATGCACCGCTCTACAGTTGTTTTTTCCCCCCTTCTGTGATCATGTATGTCACTGTGGAAATATGTCACAAATTCCTGCGGTTGTTGTGACACAGAGCACATGCACCGCCACCAAACTCCCAAGCAAAGCACGCTGTCCTGTAACAGAGTTTCTCCAGAACACATTGGTTGCATTCAAACACATTATCAGTTTGGTCACATATTAGAAATAGAAACTTCAGCTTTTGTAGCAACACACGCTCATGATGCTGGCAGCTCAGATGCTCTTTAGAAGTCTGGAGAGTCCTAAGGAGGAAATAGTCCTCTCCCCATGGTAACTGAACACTTCCTGAAGAAACATATCGGCTGTACTTTTAGGAATGTGGGCCTATAAATACTATTTGGCCCTCTTAATACTTGCCAATAGCTTGCATTTAGAAGGTGTTTATACAGTATTTGTAATGTAATGTTTACTCAAATTTACATGTGACATTAAAATGAGTCTTCACATATACTGTATGCTACATGTCACATTAATGCCACTGGGTATAAGATTTATGCCTCATATTTCGTTTTATTAAAAGATATGATTATACATGATTATGATACATAATGCATTACCATATGTCAGTATATGAAACCCTGTTGTATGAAATTATTCATAGAATTTCATGAAAGAATTTACTATTATATTTCCATTAAAATGTTGCATACGTTTTAAGGAGTTTTGAACTTGTTTCCATCAACCATATATTAAAGAGGACTTGATAAGATGACACCAGTAACTTTGCATCATGGAATTTCATTGCTGCTTCCCACCTAATATGGCTTTTTTAAATGAATGCATTTGACTCATCTGATCCACTGAGATGTTTTTCACAGCTGCTGTGATGATAAAGATGCGAGTGACATATAGTTACATGCACCTCTGCTCTTTTTATTCTTTACTTTTTGGTTGTTGGACGTTTTGTTGGCGGTAGAAGATGCAGAAGAAGGAAACACAACATCAAGATAAATGCGTGTTAGTCAGCCCCTATCACATCTTCGACCTTTCAGATTCATGGAATTTTCCCCATAGGTCTTTTATGCCCATTTTAAAAATGTGCAAAAATGTTAACAGGTGAAAGAAAACATGGTTTCCACCACATTCAAGTTCCCAAATTAATCCGTTCTTCAAGGATGTACCTTCAGTCCTCCATCAACATCCATGTTAGCCTTTACAGTCACATCACAAATCCCTTATCAACCCCTGCTGGCACCATGATGGCATGTAGGTCCATTTGACAGCTTAATATGTAAAAGTAATCACAAAACAAATGAAAAACGAGGTTAGAAGAACACATATATCTGAATACAATATTGGTGGTGTCAATTTGGATCCATTCAGTAACATCATCTGAAGAAGAAAAACTGGTACTGAAGAGATGCCCTTAAGTGATTAAAGGAATAACTTGATGAGCCCCAGTTGGCGTTACTTGAATATATGGATTTATTACAAACAAATCTGTCAACAGAGAAGCAATGCGGCAGCATGTACACAGGGCACAGCCAACACAAAACCTGGTCTTACATCCAAATACATCCAGTACTTACAGGAAAGAGGGTGGTACAGATCATAAATCAGCAGACACTTCTGAAGAACAGTGACCGCATCAGTGTGTGAAACTAATCATAAACAGAGGGAGGTCAACAGATCATCATGGCCCACCTCTATCTACAACCTCAGGCAGCTGGCTCCTGTTGACCCAGCATAACATAAACATAGGCTGGAGGAGAGCCTGAGGCCTTCTATAAGACAGATCATTATTAGACCAGTTTACAATGAATTTCTATTGCACCCCTCATAAACTCCCATCATGGCTCCCAGTTTTGTCAAAATTAGACCAGACCCCGTCCGATATTATGTCTCCAAGCTTTCCATCAGCCCATTCATTTCATAGGGAATGATATAAATTATTAGGCTATCAAATTGGGAATGTTATAGCGAAATTAACTGTTGTAACCCCCAGACACTGATGTCAGTGTATAGTTGACCAAAGCACCCAGTTTGCATTCACAAAGCATCCAGAGAGTTTCTATAAATCTGTCGAGCGCAGAGGGCCAGACTGATTTGTTAACAGTTTTAGCCATTAGTCACGTCTGCTGCAAAAGAAAGAGGACTGGGAGAGAAGTGATAAAGAGCCACTTCCTAACTGGAGGGGAGTGAAACTTCCAGCACAGAGCCGGGATGCTCCTCTGTGTGTGTGTGTGGTTGTTTCATTCATCGTGAGAGTGGTGTAGTGTAATTTGAGTTCAGAGAAATATACTTTGATCAGAAATCTGCTTAGTAAGATGTGCAGTAACGCGTGTGCAGAGTGTGCAGAGTGTGCAGAGTAACGCTAAATGGAAACGCTCACATGTACACACACTCGTGCATGCATACTTAATCTGGCAGAGTTCCTGGATGTGTTTTTTGTTTCTCGCTGTTTTCTGATGCTGAACACTTTCTGTCATACTGATAAGCGCACACACACACACACACACACACACACACACACACACACACACACACACACACACACACACACACAGCATGTTAAGTAGTAGGCAAACATCTGTTTCTTTTTCTCACCTTTTCTGTGTATTTTGCGAGTGTGTCTCTGTGCTCTATTTGGTCTTGTGTTCCACAGTCATCCGTTACTCTACTGTATCTGTAACCGCACAGTATGGTGATGGTGGGCTGCAGCATCTGTCTACTTTAAGATCAAGGATGTGAGTGTGTCTGTGTGTGTGGGCCATGTTGTCACTGTGTCATCACCACCAGTAATGAAATGCTTCTTGTTAACTGTCAGGAAAAACAGGATGTTATTCTGCATTTCTAATACTCCTTACAGTGCCCGTTAGACTGGAACAGACACACAGCCTTTAACACATATGAGGCAGTTGTTGTACAGTGTCTTTCCCTTTGCATGTCCAGTTTACGTAGATGTTCCCTGTGGAGTTTTTCACCACTAACAATGCTATGTAGCAATTGTTTGATGAGTAAACATTCTAATTATGCAGAATGGCCCATTTCAGAATCATATAATATTACTAGATTATAATTAGTGATTAATTACTTTATATACTGTTTAGCTTGCTGGGTAGCTTAATCCATATAATATATCCTAATTAGTTGATTTTGTATTAATTTCTAAATCTGCAAAGTAACTAGAAACACGTTATCAAATAAATGTGGAGTAAAAAGTAGAATATTTGACTCCAAAATGTAGTGGAGCAAAAGTATAAAGTAACGTAAAATGGAAGTACTTAAGTAAAGTACAAGTACCTCAAAATTGTACTTAAGTACAGTACTTGAGTAAAAGTACTTACTAACATTCTATCAGTGGTTTCACGCTGTTTCATTGATCAAGAGTTGGTGGGGGTAACACCAAGAGACATAGCAATGCAAAGGCAAAAGGTGGGGAAGAAGAAGATTGCTAGTTAGCAAACAAGAATGTCAACAATGCAGGTTTTAAATTGTTTTAAAAAAAATCAACTTTGTACATGTTTTATGAGGAAGAAACGACATTAAAGAAGTTAGACCTCAAGGATAAACACAACGCATTTTGGTAAATGCTTTTTCCAACACTAAATAAACAGAAACTTTGTTTACAAGAAGACCCCACTTTAAAAATCATGCGGAATGATGACGGACAGCTGTTGCTGTTTATAAAGATGGTCTGTCACTGCTTTCCAGACTGATTATTTTGATTAACAATTAATCGATTTTCAATTCATTTGTAAGTCGATAACATGTCAGAACCCAGTGAAAAATGTCCGTCGCAGTTTGCCAATGGGATGTCCTCTAATTGCTTCTCTAAAGGTATTCAATTTACACACGATGTTAAACAGAGAAATCCCAAGTCATTAAGTTTGAGAAGCTGGGGCCAGATAATGTTAATCATTTCCTTAAAAAATGGCTGAAACATTTAATTGATTGGGAGAAATGTTGATGCTTACATTTCTGTTGTTCGACCAGTTGATTCATCAGCTAATGTTTTATTGCTATATTGAACAAACACCATTTCATCATTGTTCTTGCAATAGCATGTCAGAGAAATATGAAGGAAGAGATATAAAAGATTACTGGCACGTACAGAAAGTATACTTCATTAGTGGAAAGGCTGTCTGTGTAATCTTCTCGGCAGTCTGATATCTGGCTTTAGGCTGTCTGCTAACATAGCCTTCATACTGTGTAGACACACACTATCTCAATGCTTATGGCTCAGCATTGTTGAGAGCATTTTACAGCACTGTGAGCTGAAGGCAGATAAATGTTGTTATTAATGATTTTAGTGTTGTTGTTGTTGTTCATCTCTCTGGGAACAGTTTTAAAACTTCTGTCTTTTGCATTCGTCTCCAGCTGTCTAATGGAAGACATACTCTCCACTGATCTAAACAGACTTACTGGATACAGAGACACTCCTTTATAACCGCACAAGACTGGCAGTCAGCCAGGCACACACACACACACACACACACACACACACACACACACACACACACATACAAACGTACACTAAAGGCTCTTTGTATACCAGCTGCTCTGTGCATTTTAGACATGACCAGCACCTGTATTTCGGCTATCAAAGGGAGCCATACAGGGTGAATGCTGTGTTATTGCTCGGGATATGTCGTTCTTCTTTTTTGTCCATGTCTGTTTGTCTCTCTCTGTAGCTTTTCTCTGTCGCTCTCTATCCCTGTCTTCCACCTCAGGGCAGATGAATGACAGCGCAAAGTCAGCTTTGAGCACAGAGCTGAGCTGTAGGGAATTAAAATTGTGTCCATTCAACCTTAGTCTTCTGTCTCTGTCTGGCTACTGGCTATCTCCTCAAAGACTTTGTCTCATGAAATCATTGCCAAATGACCTGAGCTCCTTTATTTGTCCTTAATATTTTGTTTTCCACACTGTCTCAGAGAAATGGTGTTTATATACACTTCTTGTTTTCCCAAATGTGTTTTAATAAGCGTACTTCCGAAATCAGGACAAAAATGCAGTATATCATTTTCCAGGCAGTATTTTAGTCTTGTGAAACATTTATTTTCATTTGGCCTGACTTGTACTGCGCAATAAAATCCTGCATGTTGCGATCCAAAACACATCTGCTGGGTAGTCTGAAAAGGAGAAATAGAATAACAGAGAGTTACAAAGAGTATATAGAGGGGAAGAAAAAACAGGTGGAATGATCAGGCAAATACAGAAACACAAAAGAGAAATATAAAAGACACTTTAAAGAGCATTCAGAGGTGAACACAAACAGATGGAGCAGATGGAGGTTTATAGAGAGACAGGGCCGACCTTCTGCTGTCTATTGAGACTGTAGGGTGTATTATTATAAAGAGTAAGGTCTAGACCTTCTCTATAGGAAAACTGCAATGAGATAACTTCTGTTATGAATTGGCCCTATATAAATACAATTGAACTGAATTGAATTAGGGACTCTGCAAGGTCGCCGTATGTCTGCAGAGGGCCTGAGTTAGACTGGGAAGGTGAAACGACAGACAGCAACACCAGGGGACATGAGAGAGAGAGAGAGAGAGACTGTGCAGATAGAGACGGGTGTTTATTTCGCTGGTGCATGAGAGAACTAGTGCGTGCTCGTGCTGTCCCTGCTGGCAGTGATTCAGCAGTCTGTTAGGTAGCTGTGTGACATTGAGAAGCTGTTTTCACCACATGGGAGAGTCTGCGTCAAGCTTCAGCTGTGCACACGTTACCACAGTGTACTGTATCATGACAGAATGTCTGCCTTTAGACACTCAGTTTGTCAATACGTGACTGAAATAAGAGGATGAGCTGATCAGATTCTGGAGCACCATGCTGTTTATTTTTGCATGAGGGGAAGCTGGTCTACCATAGCCTAAAGGATAATAGTTCGGTCTTATTACAAGTTTTTTTTTTTTTTTTTCAAAGTAATTTTTGGTTATGATAACATTGCACTCACCAGAATAACTGATGAGTTCATTGCTACACCCAGACAGATGGGGCAAGAAACATGAGCAGGCCAAGAGTGGTTGTAAACAAGCCAATGATATTATTATTACAGATTAAAATGATGGCCAAAACTACAAAAAGAAGACTGAAATTGTAGCTTTTTAAGATATGGAATTAGTGTAATAATAGTCAACTTTCCAAACAATCAGTTCTCACTGTACAGTGCGAAGCTGTTGAAGGGACTTCAGATGTGTTTGGGAGTCCTGGCACGTTCAGGATCTCACTGGTTCCTTCTACTTTCAAAGCGGTAGAAATAAGTCAGTCAAAATCAGGCACTGAAACACACCTTAAGTTAAATTCCCTCATGCAGAGGAGTTCACTGAAGTGTTACTATCAGTCATCTTCTCCTTAATCTTAGCTGTCATCGATTGTGCATTTTTCGATACAATTAATTGATTATTTAGTCTGTGGTATGTCAAAAATAATGGCATATAATTATGCCTGTCACCAGATCCCAAAGTGATGTCTTCACGTCGGCTTATTTTGACTGACCACTGATCAAAAAGTTAAAGAAGCAGTTTTCACAAGCTGTTGCAGCAAATGTTTTTTGTCACTGATTACTTCTCAGTTGATCAGTTATTTTATTAGTAGACTAATTGTTTTTACTTAGATGTATAGTATATTTAATTTAATTTACTTGTATATTCATAGTTATCTTAAAATTAAGAAAAACACTGGCACTATAATGATCTGATCAGCAGATTCTGTAGCCACCTTTAAAAAGCACCTGAAAACACATCTCTTCCATCAACACCTAACTGACAATCACTAACTTCTTCTTCCTTTCTATCTCTTTTTATAACAAAATTAAATTAAATTAAAAAAGTAAAAAATTCCTATCCTTAGCTTTGTATACTGTGCTGGGCTTTAACAGACTAGTTTTTGATGCACCTATGCATTGTCTTCCTCATATGTAAGTCGCTTTGGTTAAAAGCGTCTGTTAAATGACTAAATGTAAATGTAATCTAGATTGTTTTATTTTATTTTACCTTTATTTTACCAGGAAGATCAAAAATCTCTTACAAGAGAGAGCATGGCAGATGCACAAAATCACAACATATTGAAAAGCAACATATACAACATGATATATAAAAATCCACAATAAAACAAAAGAACAGCTATTCAAAAGCAGTGACCTCTCAAGAAAAACAAGCACATGCCTTAAGCTATGTTTCACCTTATACATTTACTTTGGAACGAGGCAGATTACTCCGCCATTTCAATGAAAATATCATTTGATCTCTTACAGCTATCCTGTAATCCTGCAACCAAGTTAAATCTCACTCAGTCAGCAGGTTTATTATTAAATGAAGAATGATATTTAGCTGAAAATTGTTTGCAGTGCACACACACACAGTCATGTACCAGATATAAAAAGCAGGAAAATGAGCTTTCCAGAATCCTATGGATCAGCCAGAAGGTGCTTGGCCTCATGCCTGAGTAGAAAAACTGAAATCTGTTTGGCTGTTGGTATACCGATGGCACAAAAATGAGAAAAGATGATTAATGATGCATAGTCCTGGAAGTCCACTCCCTACTCTCATTCTGACTGCAGTCACATAAAAACCTTTTGGCCCCAGTTTGACCTTTTTAATTTGACAGGATCCTCCCTATAACGAGTACGTTTGACTTCATTGTATAATTAAAGGCTGCAATCAATCTGGAAATGATGAAAATGATGGAGATGAAAGAATTTCCTGCAAGAACAGCAGCATAACACACAATGCAGGACACAGCTGGCATGCATGCAAACTGGATTCCACTGTTAGCACAAGGATGGGCATGTAGGCGTCTTTAATTAGACGCCAAAAAAGCATAGGGGACATATTTGCATATCTTTATTTAGTTACACACAATGTAATATCGTCTTTGTATTTTACAATGTTGCTTTCTAGAATGATTCTAAAAACAAAAGAAAGCATTACTGTTAATAAGACCACAGGCAAATTCTGCATTTTAGATAATTAAATAAACTAATCTGGCTTTTGGTTACATTTCTGCTTGTTTTTTTATTAGTTTACATTTGTTCACTGAAACCTTTCTTCCTTGGGAACTGTATTATGATTCCTTACATGCACTTTCTGACTAGTTGACTGACTAATTGATCAATCAACTTTCCTTTATTTACATTTAGTCATTCAGCAGATTCTTTTATCCAAAGCGACTTAAATATGAGAACATTCCCAAACCAAAGGCGCAGCTTCGGGAGCATTTTTTGGGGTTCAGTATCTTGCTCAAGGATACTGGGGGATTTAACAGCTGACCTTCCGATCGGCAGGCCACCAAGCCACAGCCGCCGAGCCTCCCTGCCCCAAATCTCCTTTTATATACATGTTTACTGATAGACAGCATACTGAATATTACAGTAAACACCGAATACACACCGGTTGCATGTTGCTCACAGACTAGTATTATACAGCTTTTTAAAATTGATCTAAACTGTCAAATTTTGGAGTCTACATGTTATTGTGGATACAAATAGTTTTGGTTTGATTAGGCTACACTTTCATCACAACTGTTTTTTTGCTGAATATAGAATATAGATTCACAGGCCTTCCCACTAAAGAAGAATGAGTAAAACATTGAAGTGTGAGAGCAACCGTGATTTAAGTGGACCTAACATTGTCAGACACGCCCAGCTCAGCGGCAGAGTGAGCGCAGACTGGCGGAGCGCTCAGCTTCATTAGCATTGTGCCACCTCAGCGCTGACAGGCATGGAGCTACTTTTACTGCCACCCTCATTAGGCACTAAGTCTCTGCCAGCCGAAAAACCTCAAACCTCAAACCTGAACCCCGCCCCAAATCTCACGAGGACGTCAGTGGCTTTACAGTCAGACACACACACACACACACACACACACGGACACAAAGCAGTGATTTTTGATTTTTATTTCTTTTTCTGGCAATTCCTCCCTGCAGTCATGTGATGTGTGCTTTTGTGTGTGTTTCATGTATAGTAGAGGTCGGAATGATGGGATGAATAAGCAGATATCGATATAGTTATCTTCTATTTTGTTTCCCTTTTATTGCACTCTCTTTATTTCTTTGTCTTTCATCTCATGTTGTTAGAGTTGTGTCTGCATCATCATCTCAGCTATTCCAGGTTTATTTTATGCCTCTTAGATAATGTGTGTATGCCTTGTGTGTGAACTTATATTTATCAACTTATCTGACGCCGTTCATCCAAACCAACCTATAATAAATACAGTCCAACTCAAAACAACCTAAATGGAAATCCAACTCTCCCCAATATGCCGTTATAAACGTGATCAGAGAGCTACAATGCAAGAGCTTAGGGCTTTTTTTATTTTCTAGTTGCTAGCATAGGGTGTCGAGGTGAAGATCTGAAAAAGTGAGTTTTCAGCTGTGTGGCAACTCTTGTCCCATCTAAAGACAATCTTAACCATCTACGTATTTTTGGATTAAAGCTTGGGTTTTGGTTAAAATTAAAGTCAGGCTTTACTTACGGTTTGGGCAAGTGTTGGGGTTAGGCAAGTAGTGGTTTTGGTCTAAGTTTGGGTAAGCTTCTAAGGAATTAATGTAAGTCTTCACCAGTCACATAAACAACCAATTTAAAGGTTTCCACGGCAATCAGACTAAGTAACACTGCGCTAACGATGTAGTCCCAGATTACCATCAGCTGTGATGAAAGTTGATATATTTGACATAGGTAACATGGTGGGCTGTAAGGAACAGGAGCCAACCACACCCATATTCAGTTGGATGGTTCCAAACCTTTGTGGCTTTGGACTCCTTGAAATTAAGTGTCTTGAGACCCCTCATCAAAGGTTATGTGGACATAAGTCGTGAGCAACCAAAGGGGGATTTTTCCTTCTCTGATTATTATCATCAGTATCATTTGAAGGATTTTTAGAGGCCGAAAAGGTGAAAGTATCCAATATTTCACATGAAAAAGCAAACAAGAGGTCAGAAAAAAGAATTAACATAATTTTGTGTAACCGATTTCCTTATCCCGTTTATCATCATGTGACTTCTCCGTTTTGTCTTGGGACACCATGGGGGCTTAAGGAATAAATGTAATAAAGTACAGCCCCCGTCCTGAATGGTGGTCAGGCACCACCTACGCAGAGAGATGATGTATGATAATATTCAGTGCATGCACTGTTTTCCTTGTAGATGATAGAATCTCGGGCTCTTGAACACACTGACAGGGAGACGGGTTTTTGTGTTTTTGGTAGGTGTTTTGAGCAGCACTATGGATCATGACAACACAACCATACAGACTAAATCTAAAATGATGCATCGCTCCACTGGAGGCATAACCACTGATACTAACATTATACAGGACCAAGACATACATAGCTTGGGAAGTTGGAAGAATAAATACGTTCCTCTCCGCTGTTTTATTGATTTAATGTGAAGGGTCATAAGGGCCTTGTACAGGAAATAAGAGAGGTATATAAAGGCTCCAAAAGGTCAGCGGGCAAAGGTCTTAAGGTCCCTGCACATCTACCTTACAATGCTAAAACTGCTACATGTGCCATTTTTGACCATTTATGGATGTTTTACTGTAAAATTACCCCTTACACAATGTATAAGAATCATATACAGTTATCCTTTACACCATACAATTAGTTTGTGTATGAACATGCAATGTTTGTGTATTTTGCCTGACTGTGGCTGTTATGACTGGGGCCACTACAGTATATTTCCTATGGCATTGCATTATAATACTGTGTATTTTGTGTAAGCTAGTTTAGTAAAACACTGAGGTGGATTATAACTAAATACATTTACTCAGCGACTGTATTTGGACAAATCTGAGGTATTTGTACTTTACTGTACTGTTTCCATTTCATGCCACTTTATACTTCTGCTGCACTACATTTAAGAAGGGAATATCGCACTTTACTGCACTATTTTTATTCGACAGCTATCCTAGTTACTAGTTAATTAAGATTGTATTTTTAACATATTTTTACAGTGTGGTATTGGTACTTTTACTTAAGTAAAAAATCTGTATACTTCATAAATCGTAAAACACACTTTTTGTTATAGCTACAAATGTGACTAAACATAAGAGACAAAAGACACAAGCATGGTATGGTCATTTTAACAGTTTATAAGCTATTTATTTTACAATATGACTCAAGAAAACAGACCTGCAATGGCTTTGAGAAAAAAAGAGACTGATATCCTGTGGGGGCACAGTGAGCGACAGACAGAAAAAAGTAATAAAGAAAAAAAAAAAGTAAGTTGAGTGATCTGAGAAAATCTAAATGCTTAAGCTTTGAGAGTGACTGGTTATCTGCAGAGAGGGGTGGATATCATCAGGCCAAGCTTTGAATGTCGGTGCTACATATCACCTCTTGGCCCCGTACTTCACCGCAGATCTCTGCTAATGTATTCTAGGGAGGAATTTTCCATGACCGCAGCCGTCGTTTTCCTCTTATTCATCATTTAGGTTTTTCAGCCTCCCACACACGCATAACATTTGAAGACACCAGTGGCTGTTATTTCTGATTAATCATTATCTTCTCTATTATACCAGATGACATCATGAATGAATAAACGTTTGAGTAGTTTGCACCATTTACAGGGTATTTAGACATCTTTTTAAGATTTTAAAGATTTTTTTTTCTTGATTGCGTGTCAAATGTTTCATACTTTCCACTGTATCAAATTTCCATCACTCAGTTTCTCCTGCAGATTTAGTTTTGGTCATATTTCCCTGTTAACACTTTTAACCAGCTTAATCCACGTCTTAAAGAACGCTTCTCTAAACCTTCTTTTCCCCCTATTTACCAGTTAGTCCCTCTTCCTGTTTTCTTTTATTTCCATCTGTAAGCTTTTTCCCTCTACCTTTACCTTATTTGTTTCCACATTGGTTGCATGGTATACTCAACCCTGCCAGCGTCTGTTGTACTTTGCTTCCAATTATGGTAATCTGCAAAGGTTTAATAGCATTATAATGGTGTTTGCACTCGTCTGTGGAGCCAAAGCTGAATGCTTAAAATAAATATCTGCAGAGTCTTGGTGGTTTCCCAGGTTCACAGTTTGTCTGGTTCTCATATATAAAAAAAAAAATTCCTATTACAAACTGCAAAGTATCAAAACTTGAACTCAATGAAAATAATTATGAACCTCGCCATGCAGCTTTATTGTCTCTTTGTAATTTCATCCATCTTCTTTTTTATTTCTCCGTAGGCTCACTTGCGCTCGGTGGATGTGAAGATCTTGCAGCAATTGCTGGCTGTCCATGAAGGCATCGAGGCAGTGAAATGGCTGCTGGAGGAGCGCAGCACGCTGACGAGTCGCTGCAGTAGCCTAACCAGCAGCCAGTACAGCCTGGGCGAGGGCCCCGACACGTCCTGGAGAGGCTCCTGGAGCAGCCTGCAGGACCCCAATGACAAGCTTGACAACATCTCCATCGGCAGCTACCTGGACACGCTGGCAGATGACATGGATGAGTACTGCCCCTCCAGCTCGGAGTCGGTCATCTGCTCCACCACACCGCTGGTCTCAGATGCTACTGCTGGGGGCCGGACAGGGGGAGGCCATGGGGCCACGGTCACAGCAGCAGGGACAGGAGCTGGGGTAGGGGTCAGGCCTGGTACTGGCACTGGAAGTGGGATATGGCCTGGGGCAAATGCAAATGGAGGTGGCATTGGAAATGGGACAGAAGTGAAAAGTAGACCAGGGACTGGGGTTACCAGTGCTGTCACTGGGACTGGGATTGCTATGCCTGGAACTGGGAAACCAGCTGTTCCTGTCAGCTCTTCCCAAGCCAAGTCTGAGGGCCCCAAGCAAGACTTGGTCTGGACCAAGGCTGCAGAGACGGGTCAAGGAAGCCCTGTTTCTAAGGACAATACCAAGACACAAACCGTTAAGTCTAATGGCGTCCTGGAGAAACCAACCATGCAAACAGGCAGCCCAACCCGCCCCAGCCTCACAGCGAAACTGGGAACCAGCCAGAGTCCCAAACTCAAACCTTACAAAAATGGAAAGATTGACTTAGATACTTGCAAAATGAATGGCAAAATGCATCTGGAATACGACGCGCACTGGCGGTGGGTGCAGTCGCAAGAAGATGTGACGTTTTTGTGAGGATAATAACAGAGGGGGCTAAAGCCACCATTGAACACTTCCTCTGTAACATCAAAGACCATATCACTGAAGGATAGAAGAAGAGCGAACTGCTGTTGTGAAATGCACATAGTGAGGCTTTCCTTGTTTAACGACACTGGGTTTGAAATACAAAGAATAACCTTTTTGTCTTGTTGTTCCCTCCTGTGACTGCACTAAATTTCTATAAAACATTGATGTCAGTATTAAGGTGGATGCACATAACAGGATTCTGACCATATTTAGCCAAACTTAGGAAAATCAAAAATCCTGTCATAGTTTTTCTCAGGGTTTTTCTTGGCATTCCCTGACTTTTCTCTTTTCTTTTCTTTTCTTTTCTTTTCTTTTCTTTTATAAAGCACAGTGAGATGATCTGCCGGAGAGCTGAAACATGATTTCAGATTGCTTGACATAGTACATCAACCAATTTAAATTAGAAGATTTTAATTGTAATTTTACTTTCTCTTCTGCCCCCCCTTAAAAAATATTGTTCTGGGATTACCTTAATTACCTGTGGTGGGCCCTCTACAATCATCTCCAAATTTAACTCCGCTAACAGCACTGATAGAGCCTAATGTACTGCATTTAAGTAAGTAGAAGACCAAAATTTTCACCATATCAACCCATTATGTTTGAGTCACAAATTAAATTGATTGTATTAACCCTTTGACTTAGACAATATAACACGTAATGGTTATGGACAGTGTTACTTGATAAAGTATTAACAAAAAAAATTTTAAGTATTAAACACCTTTTGCTAAAATTCTGTGAGCGTGTTTCTCCCCCTGAACTCGTAGCTACCTAAACAAAACGTAGAAGATATGAAAATAGAGGACAGAGCACTGAGGTTAGTAAAAGTTTCCCTCTTTGAGAAATAATGTACCCACCCATAGCATTTGTGTCTTTGTAGAGCTAATATCTTCAGAGCTTAACCAACCATCTGCAATATTGTATATTCATTGAATCGCAATACAGCTACTCTGTGCATCAGGTACTAGTCGTGAATGGTTGTAGGCAAATACTGAATATGGCTGAATTTCTGTTTCTTTTTGAACCATTATGGTAACCTTTGCTAGTTTTTATAAGCAGATGTTGTGCCTGATTGGTGTAAACCTTAACTACATATGCCTGTAATTTCCCTCCTGAGATGCACTGTGTTTATGATAATCGGAGTTTTTTTGACTGATTTTACTTCTATTATTTTTGCCTCCTTATGGCCTCTGCTTGCGTGTACAAATGGCTAGACCAACAGTCTGTGTGCTCTTGCCATGTGAGTGTTGACTGGTAAATGTGTCATGTTGGCTGTGTGGATATTGCATGCCCTGTGCTGAGAGCTTTACTGGTGAAATCACGAGAAATGTGTGGAAGACCCAAAACAATCAGAGAAGAAGAGCAATATTTCTTGAAGCTTACATAAGCAGCCTCTTCTCAGCAAATGAAATCTAAAAATGTTGTCTGTTCTTCAGGAGTTTCCAAGACTACTGACAGGGAGATGATATGTGTGTGTGTGTTTGTGTGTGTGCATGAGAGAGAGAGACAGATGCCGACTGCCTGCCTGAGCACAGCTGGCCCGTCAGGTTCAGATAAGAATAGACGAGTCCCAAAGGTTTTCAAGCGTTTTCAGCTCATAGATCACAGTGTTACTACATCTCCTACTAGTCTGCAATTAGTCATATTATTAATGCTGCAGAGGTAGTGCAACAGTTTAAAAAAAAACCGGAGGGGAACAGATTACATAATCAGTACACAACCTTTTATGCTACAGTATACCTTGTCAAAAAAAAAGCTCCTCGTGAAAGGTTTGGTTTACCCTCTCTCCTACATTATGCTCTTCTGAAAAAGCTGACATTGACGTCAATGTGTGGTATAATTGTCGACTTGAAATTCTAAAATGTTTCATTCGCTCATTGTTGTTAAAGTCCTGAGTTGAGTTGAGTTAAACTCAATACTGTAGTGCTGCTACAATGAATGAGTATTGATACCAATAACAAAACAATTTACTTTTTCAATACTCATACGGACACTTTTCAGTTAATACCAAAAGCGTATAAGGTTCTACGCCCAGCCCTATCCCTTTGCATCCTACTGTAAAATTCCTGGGTCTAGCTTTTCATACATTTCATGCATTGTAACAAAGATATGTTTTAATTTTTTTAACCACTCTTGACCGTTCGCTAAGCCCCATCGCCCTTAGTTTATGTACCTCTGTCAAGCTTTGCGCAACACATATATGCAGTCAATGTGGTAGATTTACAACTCAAAATACTTTTTTTTTAAACAATGGGTTGTTGATTTCAGACAGAGGTAGACAGCAGGCAGCAGAAGAAGACTTCTAATTTCTAGCTGAGGGCCTCTGACTTTGCTGTCTGAAATAGCAACTGTCACTGGCAGGTTTTATCAGCTATATGAGGTTGAACATGCCGTCTCCAGCTGACTTTTTATTGTTTTCAGCTGACTTGTTTTAAAAACAGAATCTTGTAAAAGGGGTCTTAAAGGTCCAGTAGGTTATGTAACATTTAGGAGGAGCTATTGGCAGTAATGGAATATAATATTCATAAGTATCTTTTCATTAGTGTCTAATCACCTGAAAATAAGAATCACTGTGTTTTCGTTACCTTAGAATGAGCCATTTTTATTTACATAGGGAATGGGTCTCCTTCCGTGGAGGTTGTCATATTGCACTGCCATGTTTCTACAGTAGCCCAGAATGAACAAACCAAACTTTGGCTCTAGATAGGCCCTTTCGCGTTTTCACAGATTTTGTGGCCACCGTAGGTTCTCCTAAGCGCTTGGAACGGGAGAATCGTCTGAGCGGTATTCAGATGGTTGCAAACTGCAATTTCAATGCTAGATGCCACTAATTCCTACACACTGGACCTTTAAATACGCACATGATGACTACATGATATCATGCCAGACTGAGACTGCATGTACTACAAAGAAAAATGTAAGATTAGACTGTTCATTGTAACACAACACTGTTTGGCTTACTTGTTTGTATTTTAAACAATAGGTTTTGGCATAAAGAGAGAAAAGAATAGGAGGACTAATTGATGTGTTTGGAAAATGTAATGCTATAAGGTCAGGTTAGATGGAGTTGCTGGAGTGTAAACTTCCCCAAATCCAATAAAGAGCAGGGCAGAGATGGTAATGTTAGCCTAAACTCTGATAGCATGTAGGACTGGCTGTCACACAGTGGGGAAATATTATGCAGTGGATATGTTAGTCGTTAACTTTTTAACATAACCTATAACCCCACAACCTCTACCCTAATGACATGCTGGGAAGTAACTACTCTAGGTACTAAGCTAGTTAGTTGGTCATGCTAATGATTGAGTTTACATGAAAGTAGGAATGGATTGAACAGTGTGTTTAATCCAGCCCTTAGACTTTAACACTTCTTGCTCTTACTATACCCCCTTTGTACACCGCTGTTTTGCCTAGTTCGCGAGAGGGGTTTGGCAAACGGTCAATAAATGGACCATGGCTCTTTCACTCCATGTAAAGAATCAACTTCTTGTTAAATGCTACTGCTTGCATATATAATGTAACTAATTGTTATAACGTGTTGACTTGGGAGTCAACTATAGCCAGGCCATCCTCATTCAATGTGTGCTAAGGTCTCACTGTAAAGAAATTCTAAAGGCAGCTACAGTGAGATGTTAAACGCAACATCTCCATTTGTTTGAGCCACTGAAGTGTTTCCTCTCTCCTCTTTCTCCTGCCTCTCTTTTCATCCTACTTTCCACCACCGCACTGGTTCGATGGAAATGTTCAGTCTGTGCCAACACACACATCATGCACACACAATGCCCTCTCGCTGGAGACAGCACCATAAAGCCGGCACCACAGAAACAGCGACTGTAGGCCAGACCTGGAGACAGACAAGGAAAAACTGTGCTCAAACTGGACCATGAACTCTTGGACAAGTTGGAACATTTTTAAAAATCTGTCCCTCTGTTTTTCTTTCCCTCTAAATCTCTTTGAATACAAAACGAAGAACATCTTTCCATCGCTGGATAAGTATTTCAACCATGGTATATCATCCAGCCAAAGTATAGACATGAAGTCATTTGAAACCTCCTTCCCTTTTTAACATATGTGTTGGCTGTAAAGCAATATTGCATGCCAAAGAGCCTGTCTGCTCTGCTAGTTTGTGGTTTTCTTTCCAAATTCGTCGAGCCATATGGGGGGAAAAAACCTACAGTGTAGTGCAGGGAACAAACCTGTAAAACACATTACATCCAGCTATAGTATAATAGAAGCTATACTGCAGCCCAAGATGTTTCTAATGTGTTTATTCACTGGGAACATCCAGCTTAAAATTGGAATATGAACATTGTTTTAAACCGCTCGCTAGCAGAGATTTAATGGGTGGGTGACAGTGTAGGTGCCAGGAGAAAATCGCTTGTGGCCTGATTGTTTTTAAAAGAGGGATAATAACTGCTATGTGCATGGATAGGAATGGAAGTGTTACTAACTGGCACGCTTGTGGAAAATACCTTTCTTTCAAAGCTGAAAGCCTCTCCTCACTTTCCAGATTATTTTAGAGGTTATGGAGGTAAACACAACCCGGCAGGCTTGCTCCATCAAAATCCTTCTGTTCTGTGCTTTTATGATGTCCAAGATTTATCAGATGCCCAGTGCGTGATGTGTTTGCCTTGGCTTCAGGTGCCAGGCACCCTCCAGCTATTCTGGGCAAAAGACAAACAGCATGATTACATAGACGAGTGGATATCCACAAGGTTGCCATGACAATGAGGCCGAGTAGGCTTCAGCTCCAGTGGCTACATAAAACAATGTTTACTGCAGCGCTAGTGGCAGTATAGCGGTACTGTTTGAATGATGGCGGGTGGAATGGAAGAGATGAGATAAGATGACTGGTAATGCATTTTAACAGAGTCAGAATAATACCAAACATTAGAAAGACGTTTAACACCATTATATTAATTTTCAGGTACCTCTTCCTAGTTAGGCAACCTTTATAAAGGGGTTGTAAGTTTTAACTAATGGTTTTATAAATTATTTTTTTCTAATTTACCAATAAAAGACATTAATTACAAAGTTTGGGTTACCAGGTAGTGAAAAATCACGTATTTCTAGAAAAAGACAATCTGGACCAATTTATTAACAACTTATTAACACTTGCAGACTTGATGATTAAAACTCTTAATTCTCTTAACTAATGATTTATTAATGTTTACAACTGCAGATCTGAGTTATAAACCCAAAAAACCATGAGCATTGATTGATGTATGACCAACATTTAAATGCATCATTACCAAATACAAAGGATAAACACCAACCAATGGGATTTTTCACAACCTCACAAGCCAAAATTTGTTATAATTAATGCTTATAACTAATCTATAAAGCATTCGTAAATGATGTATTAACCATTAATAAAGCCATTACTTATAACTTATAAACACTTTATTAAGGTTGCATTATTATAATCTGCCAAGCAGCAGTAAGACAATTTAATACCCAGTGCATTCGCTTAATAGATGTAATGATAATGTAATAAAACAGACATTTTGAAAGGGGTGATTAACAGTTTTAAGAGTCCTTGAGAGGCAGAAATCACAAGCCACACATTGTTAAAAAGAAAAAGCCAACCATTCAGTGTTAGTTTCAGATGATAATTATGTTCCTCAAGATAATAGGAATTCAGCATTTTAGGGCAAGTTTTAATTTTTAATGCACAACAATATGCACAGTAAATCACTGTACATAGTTATTTGCTGGTACCGATTTTGCATCCTTCTCATACTCCCCACTGCTCTGCTCTGCATTAGTATACAGCTCAGCCATCCTCTCTATTAGCCACCTGAATGCTGTCAAGAGCCCTTTGCTTGCAAGTTTTGGTCATTTTTGAGAAGCTAAAAAACAGACTGGTTGTGTCTCCCTGGAGGCAGAACAGAGGGATAAACAGTGAGCTGAGCGGCGTAGCACACAGCATGCAGCTAAAAGGAAGCTTCCACTCCCGGTGTCCTGCTGTTTTCTTCCTTCCTCTTACACATACACAAACACACAAGCACAATTTATCCCAGGACTGACGTGGGTCTCTAGGTGCCTGACAGCCTCTCAAAGAGAGCCATTAAGCATTTCCTTTCCTTGAATCTTATTTATACTTTATCCCTGTGTGTGAGTTTTGTTCACATCTCAAACTGCTTGAAGAAATAGAAGTGAATTGAAATAAACTCCACTGAGTGCACACTGTGCTCTGAACCAGGTCCAAAACTTAACTTAGGCAACACAAAGCATAGAGGACTGAAAGATAAAAGGCATAGAGACCGACTGCAGTTCACTGGATCAATCCAATCTATATCTTGCATGAGCGGGTGGAATTGTTGTTTTTTTAATGGTATGATGCATTTTTATTATTTTGCTATGCAATGTGTCCAGAGAAAATGTTTATTTTTTCTTTGTAAAGTGGAAATGTTCAACAAATAACTGATTATGGTCATTAATGTGGAGAATTACATTATGCAGTATGTAAATTATACAAGCTTATCCAATGATTAAAGATATTTTAAATGTTTTTGCTTGTGTTTTTATTCCCTTATCAAGTAAGGGAGTAGGAGATCACTGTGATGTTGGTCATGAAAACATTCTATTCTATCAAAAAGTTCCCCTGAGAAAAAGCAAATAAGAATTTTAAAAACAAAACCTCCCACCGTCTCTTCAGTCAGAAGCTGTTATTTTGTCTAGACCTCTAAATGTAAACTACTCTTAGTGCTTCAACCTTGTGTAGAGTTCTAATCAATACTTGGCCCAGCCCAACCACAAAGGTTTATCAATGCAGATCCATTAACACTCAAAACACTGAATGGCCATTTCCCAAAACAACTTCAAAGATGATTGCTGTTTGATGAAAATAGAGAAAGCATCACTGTCCTTCCTCGGACAGCTAATTGAAAGTTGTATATGTGTGGGGAGTTGGATAGAATGTATACAGAAGAATACGAAATATATATACACAGATACATTATATGTGTATATACATTAGATCTTTAGCCAGGGGATCACCCGATATACAGTATGTAAGAGTAAGGTAACTCCAAAAAATGACATTTGACATTGCTCCAGTCTCCAGCTTTTGGCTTTGCTTTAAAACTATCGTCAGGAGCAGTTTGGTGTCAGGAAGCACACAGAAAATAAATACCAAGTTTGACGCGCTGATTGCATCAATTAGGCTGATGATGTCCCAGGCCAAGATAGAACAACACATATCAACATTCACAGCTCTTATCATCATGTAAACAACTAAGTTCCTTAGAACTTAGGCTTTTGGTCCACTGTCTAAGGAAGGTTTATATCTACTAATGGCAAATGCTTCCTTAAAATGCATAATGTCCCATTATTTACATTGATACATATACAGCTCAGTGTGGTCCTCATGCATGCTCACTTAATATGTCTTTAGATTTCATTTTTTTTCGCCTGTGCTTGAGAAATAATGTTTGCAGGCTTTGGGTTTATTTCCGCTACTTCAAATAGAAGTGTGAAAAAGATATAAATAATAAAATATGAGAATGCAAATCAATAATACATTCATATGAAATTTTGTCACAGGGCTTACTTGACTTCCAGGATAAGACAACAGATGACACTGTGTCTGGGAGTGTATGATTCTGGATAACAGTGGCCTGCACCATCTCACAAATGAAAAAAACAAACACGTCTCAATGGACCCTGCTTTACATTTGGTGACTGTCTTGTGAAAAAAACTCGTATCTCCAAAATGTTAAAGGAATAGTTTAATATTTATACCTACAGTGTCATAATTTGAAGTGTTTTCAGTGATGACTCCAAAGTTTGATTTCAGAAAGGACATGGAAAATGTGGCTTGTTGGTTTGACTGCAGCCAAGAAGATGATAGTTAAGTTTAGAAACCTCCCCATGATTTCTCACCAAAACATGGGTTACGATGACTTTTTGATATTTTATGTGGAACTCTCTTCAGGAAGGATCAATGACGCTCAGCCAAGTATAATATACACATGTATACGATCAAAGATAGATCTGGTCTGTTCTGTTCTTTTGTTATATGCCCCGCTGTAGTATTAGATTCTAAGGAGCTTCTCAAATCAGCTGACATCATCCCATGTGTGTGTTCAGTGTATGCTCATGTACAAATCCAATGTTATTCATGTCCCCCTCCTACAGTTCAGCATTACGGTTTATCTGATCTAATGGGGGCAGATAGCATCAGCCTCACGTAATCTAACCTCTGGGCCCCTTTGTCTGTCATGCTTGAAAAAACTATTATACTCACTGAGCTGTGTGAAAAATGGGTGAGGGGATTATAAAGGAGGGGAGGATGGTTGGGATGTGATGGAGTCGTGTGTTTTCTGCAGATCTGAACATAAAATGGTTGGTTTAACAGATTGAGGTGATGATGGCGGGGTGTGTGGGTGAGAAGGTGATGATGGTGGTAAGAGGATGGGTGTGATGATCCCCCCTGGGTGGGTCAAAGCCAGGACACCCGGCTGTGGGGGCTAAAGTGTGGATTAGTGAGAAGGGCACAGTGTGGTGGTCTATCCGGACTATTGAAGCGCAATCAGAAAAAATACTTTTCATATGCTTTCTAATTTAGCCTTCTCTTGTCCGCTTTGAGCTGAATGTGAGTGTTCTTTCACCAATCTGATTTCAGCACGACCTCTGTCAACCAATAATTTTGTTGCTGTCAGCTGGGGTGCTGTCAGCTGTCATTTCAGTCCTCAAATGGCGGCACCCCTCCACCTCAACAATTCATCAGAGTCAGTCCGGAGTGTGATGTAACTCCACATCCAGTCCCATGAGCTTCTCAACAATCCTGCTCCAGTTAACATAAAAAATCTAACTGATCCTCACTACAACTCGTATTTAGACTCTATCTGGCATTTCTACTGTAAGTAGTTTCATGAGTGTATTGCCCCATAAAAGTAATAGTTTCACAATGATGTTGAATTGGCAAAGACTGATCAGCTTTTACTATACGTATCGTGCACTCAAATACTGATACATTTATTTCATTAATAAGTCCTGGAAGCCTTTATTTCTGTGTTTCTTGGATTATTTCTGGGATTGAAATTATTATCGAGGACTGAAAATACAAATTCACTTTCCTAACACATTTCAACAGTCTCTATTGATAAAAACATAATCACTAAAAGCACCATATTGGTGAGTCAGGGCATTAGCATGAAAGTAACAATACAGAATGCTTAAATAATGAATGTAAAAAGACACAAACTGGATGAAAGCTTTTACATTTCCTGCTCTAAACATTGATGTTCAGTTGAGTGAAATGGGAAAGATCCATCCGCAGTGATTGTTTGGCAGGTGATCTCTAGGAGATGCAGCACTGAAACGCTATGTGCATCGGCTCTTAGAACCAATGATGCTGACAAACTTATACGTACAATTTAAAATTCAGAAATAAATACTAGACCATTTGCACATAACGACATTTCTTATAAGTAATATAGTCCAAACAGTACTTCCATTAACCTCTGAGGAAACCGAAGCTGTTATCACAAAAAGCAGCTCTGCTGAGATGATGGACTGCTGTGTTTCAACGCTGGTGTCAGTGTCAGCAATTGATTTTCACTGCCCAGGAGGCGGTGGTTTTGTCTGGTAATGCACAGCTCTGCTAATTGAAGCAGGCTAAGTGTTTGCGGCTGGTGTTGACGCCTGTGTCTGCAGACACGTTCATTTTACAACCAACAACCACAAGAAGCCATGAGACCAGCTGATCCTAAGCAGACTGTAGAGCAGCACATTTTAACTTGCAGTTCATCAACTGATTAAGGAAATGCCACTGCTTCAACCTGTGTTCTATTCAGAACCCTGACAGGGTATTTTTATTTCCACTTGAGCGTGTTTTTTCCCCCAGTGGGTGGCAAGTGTATGGAGTGCACACAAACAATCTGGGAAAGCTGTAAAAGCACAGTGAAACAGTGGGAAGGAGGAAGATTTCTTGCTTACAAGACAGGGCGGAGGAGACACAGAACACTGGGGGGTGATGGAGAAAACTTGGACAAAGGAAATATTTTACATTTTGGGAAATACAGGGATCTGCTTTCTTGCTGAGAGTAAGATTGATACCACTCTCATATCTGTACAGTACATATGAAGCTAGAGTCAGCAGGCAATTAGCTTAGCTTAGCATGAAGACTGGAAGCAGGTGAAAACAGCTAGCTAACGAATGAGATATAACGTGTTCATTTGTAAAATTAAGAGGTGCTGGTTAGTGTATTTAAACTTTGGACAGAGCCAAGCTACTTGTTTCCCCCTGCTTCCAGCCTTTATGCTAAGCTAAGCCAACTATCTCCTGGTTCCAGCTTCATACTTAACAGACAAATATGAGAGTGGTATAGATATTCTCATCTAACTCTCAGCAAAAAAGCAAATAAGTGTACACTTTCACATTTCCCAAAATGTCAAACTATTATACAGAAAAAAAAAAGGTTAATTAGAATACACGAACAAGAGTTTGTGTCTGTGTAAGTGCTTATGTAAAAATAAAAACTTTAGAAAACTTTAGACTTTAACATATATGTCTAAAAGTACACATACCATAAACACATGTAGACTTTGAATCCCAGTGCAGATCCAATGAAAACACATGTGCTTCTTCAGACCTTCTTTGTTCTGTCAGTCGTCCAATCAGGTTAAGGATAATGGTTATAATGATCCACAGACTCCAGCCACACAGTACCACTAATCTCCTAATGTACCCCTCATGTCATGACAGCAACCATTCAAAATAGTTTGAGTCTTCCAAAACTGGAGGCAAAAACACCACAGGCCCTCCTCGCCTCAGTCTCAGTGTGGTGTGAGAGGAAACCACAGATCAGGACCTCTTTATCCCAAAGTGTTGTCTCTTGACCGAATATCACCACAGCAGGCACAAATAATGATTTTCAGGGAAGAGTTTGTAGCAATCTCCATATGTGAGAATCAAAAGTAATACTGATGCATCTTCAAATAATGACAGAAGATGAGTCACATTCTAGTTTTCATTTCATGGTTCAGTATTGAATGGATGAAGAAGTCTGAAGCCAAAAGAGAGCGAGAATATGAGCCCACTAAGTTGAACTTTATTGATGCAGATGAAAAATACAATTTGATGTGGATTTTGTGATCTTTGATCCAGGAATCCCAGATTTCAGCTTCTTCATGGTCTGTGACATAAGGCATTGACTTAACATTGAAAAAAACTGAAATGACCACAGCGATGGTGTGAAGAATTCAATAGTGTATGGGGTGTAAAATAGACAAAAATCATAGATTGTGACCAAAGTGATACAGAATATTATAATAAATTCTGTGAATTTGAGGTTTACTAGTTTAGCCCTATTTAGTGAAAACCAATCTAATTATATGAGCAAAACTGAAATGTAATCAAAACCCCTTAGAATGCCTGGAAAACATTTTATTTATATACACTTAATTCAATACTTTATAAGTCTCTTGTTTTTGTTTTCAATAACTCATGACTCCAAGGAAGCGATGAGGTCGTCTGCGGTTGACTTTTTTAACATTTTACATATCCATTCAATTGACATCCAAAAAGTTCAGCTCCTCTATGTTTCTTTCAGCAAAGAACATGTGGAACTGTCCAACCTGTTGTTTCCTCCATACTTATAATATAAGGTCAAAAACCTTTTTAGTTCCAATCTTAAACCTGCAATAACTGATTTTTGGGGGGCAATGGAAACAAGTTATAAACACAACATTGACATCACATTTTAAGTTGATATGATGAACTTGTTAGCAAACAGTTGTTTATTTACACATCCTGCAGTTATGGCGCAACATTATATTTCATTTAGAGTTCTGTTTCTGGCCACCTGATGAATGTAAGTCCAATATTCACTCTTTAGACATATTAGAGCTGCTAAATGCCTCACTAGTTGCCTGCTGCAGCAGAAAGCTATGCTATGTGAGTCAGTCAGCTAAACAATGAGCTGAAACTCACTGTAAAACTCCGTAAAGCCGAGGGGAGCTGCAGATTCAGGTGATAATTCTCTGTAGTTTTATCACTGCAAACAACTCCTTTCACATTGTCACACTGTTTTCACATTGTCATTTCATTCATCAAATATATAGATCATAGCCGCTTGGATCATACCTTTCTCTTTGTTATCTAACTAACTGGACATGTGCAGTAACCTAACAAAAAATTCCAAGATATTCCTTCCAAGAATTAACAGAATCGTCACAATGATTGAATTTACAGATTTATACAACAACAAAGTAATTTCTAGTCAACTTTGGCTTTTTCGCAATAAATTAGTGCATATTAACAATGTGAACACTCTCTTTTCACCATTCACTGTATGTCCTCTCATACTGTCGCTTCATGTTTTTAATCTCATTGTCGGTTCCTCCCCCTCACATTAAAACCACTTGGATCCTGTGACAGTTTGTTAGGACGTTCCCAGACAGTGGAATGTGCACGACCGTCCCAAGCCAGTTGCTACTGTTGAGTGTTTTTACTACAGAGGTCCCCAGGCTCTATGGGATGCTGAGGGAAACAAACAAAGGGGCAGAACTAGGCCGTGGTGTTCCCACCGAGTGACGTAACCAAACGTGGGTCAAGGTCAGCAGAGGCCAGGCTTTTTGGGAATTGTTGCTGGTGTTTCCAATGGCTACCCGAAGATTTTGCGGCAAAGTAAATCAACATGTTTGGGGACGAAGCCATCTGTTTTGTGTTAGCATGACTGGGTGTGCGTGCATGTGAGTGTGTTAGTTTCTCAGCAGGATTCCTCGGCTGCAGCACACTCTGCAGGTTGTAGTCATCGAGGCCATTTTGTGCTCACTGCTGCACTGTTTGCGAGATGTAAACATATTTGCAGGCAGATGTCACTAGGGTCAGATGTCTCAGCAGCAGAAGATACAGCCAATTAAAATAAAAGAAATGAAAGGAAAAAAGATGAGATATGAAGCTGACAATTCAGCCCAAGGTTATATCCCTTCCAATTTGTTTGAAGAGTGAATGGAGTATTGATCGTGTAATCCCTGGCCACAGTCAAGGCTCCTAGATTCATTTTATATTCCGTCTTATTCAGTCGATATTACTTTGAGGTCCTTGTACTGTTGGATCAAACAGACCTCTTTTCAGTATAGAGAACAGTTAGGCAGGGAGAAAAAAAATTTATAATTCGAATTTGCTGAGCTGAGCTGAGTATTTGTTATATATCTTACAATATTAGTGGGTGAAAATGTGCCTTATTAATCTTTTTCAATCTGTGACACACTTGTGTAAACAGAATTAGCTGCTGGATTGCAGCAGAAATTAAAGTATGAAAATAAGAACCTGCCCAGCGGGGTTTTTTCAGAATAGGATTTGATTTTATAATTGTGATTCCTTTGGCATGTTATGTTGTGGGACTAGTAAGATGTGTACTTGTGTGTTTTTAGTTTTCCTTTGGTCAGCGATGTTGTTGATTTTCATCTAAAACAGGTTCCTTTATGATACACCTTAAATATCACTTGACGTGTTAATGTAGTTCTGATGACAATTCTTTTACACTAGTAAAAGTTTTTTTTGTGGGAATTGTATGCCTTTATTTGAAAGGAAATTAGTTTCAGCAAACGATCCCCAGGAGGAAATGAGCCATCCTAGGCTATGGTATGCATCTTAACCACCAGGATGCCTCAGAAGTTGTCCATTTTTTAAAGATTGTTATTATGAGCAGATGTTGTTTATTCGCTTAATATATTTATTGCATCTTTGTTTTTATTCAGATCATAAGTGGTATCTTCTTAATGCAATCAGTGCATTCAGCTGGGCAGGTGCTTTCAGGCCCTACACACCCAATGTGCACCCATAAAGGTGTTTTCACTTATCGTGCCTGATTAGAACTCTTGTGTGAGACATGTACAGACTGTGCATGACTGACGTCTCTCTGAGTTTGCTGTACTGATTCAGTAAATGTCTTAAATGCAGAGAAAGTAGTTTTAGCAGGTTTGAAAGAAATGTATCTGACTTGACCACACCTACAGTATGTAGTTAATGTTAAAAAAAAAAATCATGACTACAGTGTTATTGCTGTTACTTTGCTGTATGGGTCTCTGGAGAGCAGTGATTGAGTGCAACACATTAAGGATATGCACCATATACACCATAAAGATATGCTTCTCTGTACTGCTGACATAGCTCATAGAAATGACCACAGGCATATGCTCCAGGCATATCCTCCTTTTGTGCACACATACACACAAAAACACACTGGAAAGACAATCGATGGCCATTTTTCATATGGATCATATCTACAATTAACTGTATACCACTCTGTCCTATGTCAGACCTTCAGTACCTACTTCATCTGTGGGTCAAATGAACTGTAAAAATACCCTAGTAACTATGAAAATGTTCAAAGAGAAAATAGGCTATCAACCTACTTTGGTTGTTACCAGATCAAAGGGAACAAGTGCACAGAGGCCTGGAGTGCTGCCTTGCAACATGCCTGTTGTGGACCTCAAACCAATTAGGCCTTAATTGAGTGTCAGAGTGAAAGGGGACCATTCGGCTGAGCCTCTTTCACCCTGTTAGCCAAGGACAAGCATGCTTTGTGACACATGTACTGACTGATCTGGAGGCATTTCGTTCATCCAAACCACTTACAACAAGGCTGCCCTAGGTCCCTTTCAAAGGCTCATGTGCATCTCACGTTTTTTCCCACAAACAAGAGGACAAAATGGGTTTTGCCATGCAAACGATTGGGTTAATGGTTTTGGTTGAATATCAGATTGTGCCCTATAAATATGTGGGGTAATGGTTCTTTTCCCTCCTGCGAGCAAGCAGAATAATGGGTCACAATCGACAAGGACGAGCTCTTTGACGGCACCTTTCAATACCAACAGCGTGGAAGTTTGTCTGTCACCATCAAGCTCGGGTGACCCAGTTGTTCTGTCAACAAGAAACAACAATGGAGAAAGGTTGTGTGAGGTGATACGATGGTCTTTAATTAGATGGTTGTAATCTTTGTTTTTATTGTAATCGACAGTATACTTTCTTTTGTAAAGCAACTTTATAAAACAACCCCAGGACCGTCATTTCAGTCATAGACCAGCTCATAAAATACGTTATATTAACACTGTTGAAAATCCAAACTTACCACATGTCAGGCAATCTTCTCAGTGGCCTCTAGGGTGGGAAAAACAACTTAAGGCAGTTGCAAAGTCACAAAAAAACACGATTTATTGCATGTAGTATGATGCTCCTAGATCAGGGCTATCCTACCCTGATGAAGGCATTATAGTGTAAATATAGTATAAATGCTTGTTGAATAAGGCATGGTATAGGTACATGGTATATAAGAGTTATAAGATATAACAATAAAAAATTGGACCAAATCCTAGAAATCTTGATCTTACTCATCCTCTCTTTATCTCTATCATCTGATTTGTAAAATGAAAAACTCCCAACCATTCAAGGAGTCTCATCATTGGACAATTCTTGCTCTGAAATGAAATATTGCCAGGTGTCTGACAATATATACAACATGTATCAAGTAGCTCGTATATTTACAACCCTGTCTGAGAGAAATGGGGGGAGAGACCAATATCCAAGTCATCCCAAATCCTCTCAGAGGCCGTCAGCATAGAAAGGGCCCCAAGAGAGGGTCCTAGGGGTCAACACAGCTTCTGTCTACAAGCCTTGCACACTCCCTCGCTCTCTTTGCACTGTTCTCTTCCACCTGCTGCCACAGATACTTTTACGTTTTTTCCACTGTGGCTGCTCTAAATTCATATTTTTCAACTTTTACTCTGTTTGTCCTCTCTCAGTCTTCTTGTCTCTACTTTTCAACATGAATGTTGATGACATCAATTTCCCTACAACTGAGCTGCAGTTGAGCCAAGATTACAGATTACAGGGAGACAGAGGCTTTACATTCCCGGAGAACCCAGATCTATCCATCTTGCAGTGCTGTGATGCCTGGCAACCAAGCCAAGTTTTTTTTGTCTTATCCCCAGTTTCCTAAAAGAAGGAGCACATTCCAATGCAGCATGTGGCTCCAAACCAGCAATTTCCTCATTTTCTTGGTAGTCGTGGAGTTTTGTAGTGAACTTCATCCCAGATGTTAAGGCGTTCAAAGCCAACGTGGATAAACATCAGTAGCTAAAGCCCTTCACGATTGCTGCACAAATTAATGCCAGGCGATCAATGAAGGATTTACATTGTCAAGCTCCTAAATCTTTCTCCTGATTCCCATTAACAGGGTTGATGGCAACAGCCGGAGCATGAATAGTGATTTTAGTACATCAACACACACGCACACACACACACACACACACACTTGTCTTTTAGGTCCATTTGTCAGTTCACTGATGGCTGGGTTGATAAGACTTGCGCAAAATTCATCAGTTAATACAATAATGTCACATAACACATGTAGCATAATAACAGCAGTTTGTAAAGAAGCTAAATCTTCTATAGAGCGCCATTGGATGAGAAACATCCCCCACAGAGTGATTTCAGTACATCTGGTTTGGTTTACCCATATTCTAACTGTTGTGTTTTGGGAGAGTGGTAAATTATACTTATGATAACCACAGCTAACCAGTGACGAGCACATCACATTTACTTTTCAGGAGAAAGAAAACCCTCCTGGGCTGTGTTATTAAACGTAGTGCTGATACACATCTTGATGTTTCTTAAAAGGTCATAACAGTGTGTTTGCTAGATGTAGCCCTTCACTAATCAATCACTTTTATATTACCAGTTGGTCTAATGACACTGTATAATGCGAGAGGTGCCACTTATAGTAAAGAACACATAATTATCACTCAACTCTGCAGTTTCCCGCAGCTCTACAGTGCATTTTAGTGTCTTTCAGCTCATTTGGTTTTCCTGCCCACAACTTTATTGTTTTGGCTCCTCAACCTTGTTTCCAGATGCATGAGGCAGCTGTTTTTGGCAACAAAACAAAAAAAGCTCAGATAAACCAATGTATGATATACCTGCCTACTAAACGGCAGAAAGATAAGGTTAGCGACAGTGAACAAGTAGTAGAGCAGTTAGCTGCTTCAGGGCCAGATATTTTCCTCAGGATCAAGTCGAGAGCAAAACAGCGCCAAAAGGAGATTGAATATTGGACTTACATCCATCAGATAGCCAGAAACATGACTCCAACACTTAATAATGACTAAGTAACTAAGAAATCAATGGATACCAATGGATACCTGGAATGGTAGAAAGAAACACATCCAAATACCTAAAACACAGTTTCATGGTTTTCAGAATTTTTGATTGTGACAAGATTTCTTGTAAATCTAAAATATGCAAAGCCACTGCCATGGTCCTTTAAAGCCAGGGATTAAAGTTCTACCTGTAACCTCTCAGTCACCAGAACAGAGCTGTGGCTCAGCATTTCTTTTTACTTCTCTTGCAGGCTGTCCTCTTTGCCTCCTCAGCTGTTTTATCCTGCTCTTTCCACAACCCAGAGGTGATGCAGTCACTCCCAGGTGACAATAGCATCAGCTCATAGATAAATCAGTCAGGACGTAGGTAGTTTTGTTTTTGAAGAAAGTTGTAATACCAGATAGATATTTCCTGGAAGGCGAAGAAGCTTTCTGTGGAAGTGTTTGTGCTGTCATTTCCACATGGATGGATCCAGGCAAAGTTGGGGATGAGGACCAGGCAAGAGAGGAAGAAATTAAGTTAAATTAAATTCTTATGTATATAGTCATGCGCACATTCCTGTATACCATTAGATGTATTTGTTATTGATTAATCAGCATTTGTTCAATATATGTTACGCCAATAAGCTATGTTAGATCTTGAACTTGAGGTGTTGCACAATTTAATTATGGATTATTTAAGATTACAGAACCAGTTTTTACATCACATATGACCACTAAGAAAAAGTAAGGTTTGTTTTCACATTTCACAGTTATGTTCTTGGTATATTAGCATTTTAAAGCCTCTACAGTATTAATCTCTTTGGGTCATGGCAAAGTTTGCGGCTTTGAGCAAAATCATTTGTACCAGGAACATTCAACAGCTCAGAAAGTCTTCAAAAGGAAAATGTAAGTTAATATGCATAATCAGTCAGTCTCTCAAGATTACTACATTTCACAGATACTTACTTTGTTTACACCATCTCACTGGCAAAGTGTTTGGAGAATTTCAAAGACCTAATCAGCTCAGAAACTATAGGACAAATAAGACACAGTATTTTCTTCAAAGTTAGTCTTAAATACAATTATAAAAACGTTCATTCCTTACTGGTAGTGTTTCTTTCTGGGAAGGTCACTCACTCTCACTTTTTAGACTGAAGCTCAATCTTTTTCTTGCTGATGCTAATTTATCACAGCTGAGAGATCAGCAGGGCACCAAAGAACTCTCACATGTGCAGCAATTCTCCTGCTGGCGGTCTTGTCTCACAACCCAGTGTTAAGCTGCTGATTTGCTGACCAGGAAGCAGGTACTGAGGTCTGCTGCTGGGGGCTTCTGGGGGAATCTGGGTCACTTGACTAGACATAGCATCACTCTGGAAGCTTGGTTTAGATTTTCGATCTTTTTGACCATGAGTGGGATGTAATCCTCGTCTTAATTTGAAACGCTTGTCTCTGACGGCTTTCAGGTTGAGATCCTTGAAGTCACAGTTCAGAAAGTTCCCAAACTATGTCCATTAACCAGAAACATAACTTCTACCCCTCTCTCCGGTGTTTCCCTCTCTCTATTACCATATCTAACCCTAGCATGGCATCAGTCCTGTGCTTTTAGCCAGCTGCTCTCTGCACCATCATATCCTTCTATGGCAAATACAAGAGACTCAGTGCAGAGGGCCTTTAAGGATACAGCTTCCTTGCCATCACTGAAATAACCGGCCTACTGAGCTCCATAAGTGGTACTTTTCTGTCCCCTTGTGGCAGCAAAATGCAAGTAATATACATCTCATGAGTTGTAATCAATGTTAATTGCCTACACATTTAATATAGATATCCTTGTCAATTGTCATTGCAATAAAAGTAAATTAGAACTTAAAATGATGTTCACTGTCTAATGCACAATCAATTAAATATAAAAACCTACCTAAAACAGTTCTACAGTGTACATAACTTGAAACATTAACTTCCAGATTATCTCAAATGCATCCATAACCCTAGGCCGTTTTCAGATCTAAATAAAAAATGTGTTCTCCTGTGCCTTGGATTGATTGGTTTCTCCACTGTACTTTTATTTCCTTTGTTGCATTTGAATACAACTGTACTGTAACTGTATTTCTGGTCTATTCCATTTGTATTTCAATTCATTTAATGTATTTGATTTAATTTCTTTTCATTTTTAAAATCTAATTTTATTCCATTTTAATTGATTTTACAGTAGTTTTTATAGCTTATTTTTAAATATCATTCTAATCCTCTAATCTTTGCCTGTGTAAAGCACTTTGAATGGCCTCTGTGCTTGAAATGTGCTATATAAATAAAGCTGCCTTGCCTTGCTGAATAATGCATGGTTACTGTGACCTCTTCAGTTTGACGGATAACACCCTCTCTGAGGCAAATGTGACACATTTTTAATTTACAATTACACAATACGACATTTGTCCCGAAAGCAGTGTTTCCAACACTTCACTACTGTATGATCTGAGCAGAAAAAAACGTTTAACTACTGGCCCTTAAACCTCAGTTCTAATCAGGAGTGCATAAGGTTTAGTTTAAACTTCAGTTGTATTTACCTTTAGTGGCAAATACAGTGTCAGCTAAACCACTACTGAACATTAAATTAAACTATAGCTTACGACACAGCAATCATGTTGAAGAGACTATGTGACTTGTTCAAGACAACATGTGGTTATACCCTTCCTAAACAGCTAAATAAAAGTCAAAACAACAGATGTCAAACCCAATTTAAAAATAGTAAGGAATCATATGTATATGTTTGTTTATGTAACCACCAACAATTAAGAGTTCCCATCTTTTTATTTGCCATACAGTACATGCATGGCCTATACCTGGAGACTGATGTCATTCTGATGTATTTGCTTCTTGCAGCCACAAGGTGAGAGAATGTTACTGCAGCTTAGGAGGGTGACATGCACGTCTGTGTAGTTTGCATGTTTTAACCAACATGGTTATAGCTTCAACTAAAAGACATAATGTGTTCATTTAGGCCTGGATCTACTGTTGAAAACCCAAAAAGTCTCTCTCTGAAGTGTGAACAGTTCCCACCCCTAACAGATGTCTGCCCCATTCCAACCCCTCAGTTCTTAGTAAATTAGGCTGTTACACAATAAACGCTTTATTTTCACCATGAAAAATAGACACAATATCTCAATATACAATAACAATTTATGTCAACCATGTTTCAATATTTTCAGGACTTTTAATTTGTCCTCCTCTGGTTTCAAATATACACTATTTTTGTCTTTTATTTACACCAGACAGCAGGTGTTAATGGCCAAACACAGAAAAATAGATACCACATTTCTCACAAACTGTAACAAAGTCTCAAATACATTACAGCACAAAGTACAAAAAGACATTCTTTTGGTTGGTGTGTTCGTCCATGCCGATGTTGTTGCACAATCTGCCTACAAATGCAGTAAATTCTCTGTCCAAAAAATCACCTGCAATTACTCACAGACTACATCTGGTTTCATATAGTCACACCAATAGCTTTGAAGGGACATCCAAAGTTTGCCTTCACTTCACAGTCTTATGTGCTTTGAAGAAACCAACACTGTGCAGATTTTGGGCCTTTTCTCTCTCGCTTTCTGTGTTTATTTATTCTCCTTGAACCTCTTTCGTGTTTCACTTAAAATGTAGCCAAAATGATTCAGCAGACAATGAAAGACAACTTGTTTTCTTTGTTACAGTGGGAGCAAATGAGTGAATGTAGGCTCACACAGCATTCAATCTTTTTTATATGCATCTAAGGTTATGGCCACTGGTGAAATATGCTTTATTTATAGGATGTTCAAAGCCACAAGATGCCTACCTCCTCTATTGCTCCCTTCCTTATGACCAATATACTCCTTGTACAGTCTGCCTGCTGCTCTCTGTGAGCATTAACTATTCCACTAGCCTTACCTCCATTGAAAATATGTGAGTTCAACGTTCTCAGCAGGTGCTTCTGAATCAGTAACCGATTGCAGAGGAACAGTGTGGCACAGTAGAATCTGGGTTTTAAAGCCCCATAAAGAAAGAAATAAATGCCTATAAATTAGGCGTGTGCCCTCCTGATGTCTTTTCCCACAAAACACAATAGCAGCATTGATAAATATCAATTTGCAATCATACATGAGTCGAGGTATTTTTACATTTTCCTACTCCACAACTCACTGTGTCTGAAGGAACATATGCAAATCCGCTTTGGTAAACGCTGAACCATGACGCAGTCCACGACACAACGGATTTAGAAGGTACACATTTTCATTTAAATGCGTCACAGCTGGGGTGACTCTTTGCTGTTTTGTGGTTGATCTGTGAGTTGCCTCATGCACTGAGCAGTTCTGAACTGAGGCAGGTACAGCGGAGAAAAGTCGTGCTTTGCCACTGACAGCAGCTTGCTCGAGTCCTCAGGGCCGAGCAAAGGGTGCGACTCCACAGAACAGTCCTCTCTGTTCAAAACTACATTTTTAAGCAGCTCAATTTTTGTCTCCTCATCTCTCTGCTCCTCGTCTTCCTCGCTTTCCTCATCCTCGGCTGGATAGTCCATTCCTAGATAATACAGGTCCTTCCCTTCTCTCACCTCCTTTTCGTCTCCTTGCTCTGATGTTTCAGAAAGCACCTCCACAGAGTTGTAGGAGCAGGATCGTCGTGGGTCATCAAGCTCCCACAGGCCACCAGGGAAAGATCCAGAAATGTCTGAGTTGTTGGCAGAGAAATTGCCCTCATCGCTGGAGCTGCTGCCACTAGCATCCTTGTAGTGGAGATGAATGGTCTGCTGCCCCTGCTTCGGATCAGAGAGCAGCACAGTGGCATATGTGACTGAAGACTGGGCAGAGCTATCTGAGCTGCGTAGGGGCTGGTCTCCTAGAGGGTCAATTGGCTGTAACTGATCTATTCTTGGGCTTGAACTGGTTAAAGCATCCAGATTAAGTACAAAGGTAGGAGCTCCACCTAGGAGCACCTCACTCTCCATGGTTTGGACTTGGTCGACCTCTGAGTTAAACCCTGGAGGTAGGGAGATAGATAAGGCAGGGGCTGGGGCGGGAGTTAAGGACACAAGTGGGGCTTGGACTGTAGTCAGAGACGAGAGATCAACCTTGTCCGCTACGACGACTTTGGAAATGTTCTCAGGGGGCAGGAGTAGTGGCCAGGCTGGCAGGCCTTCTGGAGATCGGAACAGGTGGTCAAAGGTTTCAGCCTAGAAAGACATGCAAAAACATATATAAAGAGCATATATAATATATAAAATCATTAGCATTAGTTTTCAGAATATGAGCTGATATACAAAAAAAACATATTAACAAGAGAAGATATCGCAGAGATTGCAATTATAATGAAAAATGGTTAAGAAGGGAGATAAACTGCATTTTTTCTGTTTCTGTATTACTCCCTGAGGGTAGCATTGCAAACTACTCGCACATAGCCCACAGATGGAGAGAGAAGGAACTCTACAACATTGCTGGAATACAGCAATTTAAGTAAATGTGCAGGCATAAAGGAGAACACGTTTCTATTTCTTTTTTATCAAAGTGATGAAAACCACAGAAAGATAACTTGTATGGTTTCAATTGTTTAATCAGTCTACAGCACTGCCATACAGTAAAAGCAAGTGTTATAAAACAGTACTTGCAAAGGCATATTGTATTGAGTTTAAGAAATAGTTGAATATTTTTGGAAATGCACTTATTCGCTTTCTTTGCCCGTGAGTTGAGGTGAGAAGATCAATACCACTCTCATGTCTGTAAGCTATACAGCTAGGAGACAGTTAGCTTATCTTAGCATAAAGACTGGAAATGGGGAAATAGCTAGCGAGTAGTTTTGCTGTACCTTCATATTTAACAGACAGACAGGAGAGTGGCAAGAAAGTGAATAACTATATTTATCAAGTATTTATTTTAATGACTCCAGGTCTAATATGAAGTGCCAAATGTTGTACACTATATTACAAATGAATAACATTTAAGAGCAATGGGGGTATAAAATACGTTTTTTAATGCATGTAACCTTAACAATTGAAAAGAAAACAAAAATTCACCCTAAGTCATCATTTAAGGATAAAATTGCTGTAGGTTCACCACAATTTGCCGTAGGTTCAAATTTTTACCTTTTTGAAGTCTAGTCCTTTGGCCCAGGAGCACTTGTTTGGGTTGGGAACATCCTTCCACATAAATTTTTTCATCCTGGAAAGAAACGCAGCAGATATTTAGGTTGCATCTCTCTGTCTAAAGTATTTCCCCCCATCAGCTAACATCAACTATAATTACACCCTTGTGACCTGTTAAATGTCAAACTTCGAATTTTTCGTGGTCAGTGTCCCTAAATTAGATTTCCATCATTTATCATTTCTTACAGGTGTCTGGGTAAACAAAAAAAATTGGATATACACTGATGCCATACAATTAATACCTGGTACAAAATTAAATATGAAAAAAACCCTGTAGAAAGTGTCTTTTCTAAGATAACATATCGATATCATACCCCAAACTCATTCAGTATCAGATGTTTTACATGGTGATATTCTGTGTGCAAGTTTTGTGACTGAACATCATTCTTGAGTTTAATTCCTGTAAATATGTCTGTGGAATCATTTTACTGAACAGGAGCTCTTACTGGTTTTGGGAGAGGACCAGGGTGACAAACAGGACGACGCTCAGAAAGGAGATGATCATCAGCATCATGTAGGCGGCAGGGTCTCCTCTGGTGGCTGTAACAGTTAGTAAACACACATCAGACCTACAATTAATAACACAATGATTGTGTCATCCTTAAACACTTTAATGTTGAATATGATACTGATACAACAGCCAGAAAACGGGTGCATGATAATAGGCATACCTGTAGCATACATTGGCTCCCCTTCTCCATCAGCAAACACAGGGTACAAGTAGAAGCCACACTCCTCAGAACCAAAGAAATCACCTGAAAAGATCCATCAAAAATCATGTTGGCTGAGTATACTTGCTCTTTTATAGTACCACACAGCGTTAACTGAAACAATAAGAAGAACAGACAGAGAAGAGATCATGTTACCTCTTAGATAGATGGGACGGTCAGTGTACGGCAATCTGGCCCATGTTTCTCCTTGGTGATGATCATAGTCCTGTTGCCTCTGTGGAGACCACTGGACCACCATGGACAGAGGTACTGAGCTGTTGTCCAACAGACTCCAGGACAGAGACACACAGGTGCTGTTAATAGCCAACACACTGAACGAACGCACACAGCGGCCTGCAGTATAAAAAAGAAAAAACTAAGTGAATGCAATGCCTTCAGGTGACTTCTACTCTCGTGGATCAAGTATTATTACACAAAAACAAAATCATTTTAATCCTTGCCATATAATCTCTGTCTTTGTAACTCTGCTGGAGGGATGAAACACCATTCTGCCAAAAAATATTCCTTTATTTGGTGATGATGGTGGAATGTATGGCCAATATTCACTCTATTTTAGGTCTACTCCTAAGAGCTTATTAGCTGCTAAATGGTCCACTATGTTCCCCAGCTAGTTGCTAACTGTGTCTTCTTGCTGAGCGGTGAAAGTGAACCAAAATATTAAAGTTGTGGGCCAGACAGCTAAACAATGAGCTGAAACTCACTGTAAAGCTCCATAAAGCAGAGTGGGGATTGGGGAGCTACGGATTCGGCTGATAATTCTTTGTAGGTTCATCACTACAACCGACCCCTTTCACATTGTCACATTATTTTCACATTGTCATTTGATCCATTGTTATAAAAATATAGATTATAGCCACTTTAAAGCCTCTATGTGAAAAATTTAAAACTTGTGACTCTGGCGCCCCAAGTGGTAATATCCAAAAAGACACTGTGGCAGACTGCATTGCACACCACCATCCGAATCATTTGAAAGATGTAATAATCAGGTAGTAATTCTGCACATACTGCAATTATGGATTATTTTGGCCACTTGGGGGCAGCAGAAAAAAGTTGTAAACATAACATTCACATCTCATCACCTTTTAAGTTGATGTAACAACATTTTGAAAAATCAAAATAATGAGCTGAAAAATGCTAAAAGGCTCTGTAGAGCTGAGGTGAGTCAGATGACAAACACCTGTAGGTTTGTCACAACGACTGACACCTTTGACATACACATAGGTATGTGATTCATTGTTAATATAAAAATATTGACTATAGCTGCTTTAAGCAGCATGCTTTTTATATACAGACTGGTGACAAGATGCTTCCATACAGGGCACAAGAGGTCACTGAATGGTTTGATGAGTATGATGTGAATCACACGCTCTGGCCCTTTAACGTCAACATCAGTTATTGGACTTATTCATCCTGCTGCTAGTTTAGCTGCTAATAACACTAAAAACACATTTTCTCACAATACTTCTAGGAAAAAGGTCTATCAAACATCTTTGCGGGAAAACCATTTTGATTCTGCCAGTTTCTCTGAATTGTGAGTAATAGGAGAGAGACACACAACTGTCACACTCACACAAACATCCAACTGCATTGCACAGAGGACTCCATTTAAAAAAAGGAACTCGTCACCTCTATTGGAGTGCTGCTAATAGTACTTACTACAGTAAAGCTAATCGCTGCAGGAACTCAGTCAGAGCCTTTATGGGCTCTCCAGAGACACATGTTTTAGGTGTCGTGCCCAAATGGATGGCAGTTGATGTCTCCAGCTTTGACGTACATTTTTCTCTCATGTGTTATACAACATGACAATATGACAAAGTGGTTAGCAATGCTTAGCAATGGTTCAATGCTCAGTCAGTGTAAGCACTGACCATGAATCTGATCGATCGTAACCTCTCTTTTGTAGACCTGTACTTTTATTCACAATGTAATAAAACTGCAAAGCCTATTGATCCCAGCTACAGTTTCCATGTCTTTATTGGAACATAACAGCATGTTACAGAATTCAAATCATTGCTGAAGAAACTGTTCTTTCTGCTTCAATCTTGACGTGTTAGTCTCATGGAGTTGTTTTAGATTGTTTTATGGTTTTAGACAACGCCTGTGTTGTTTTGAAGTGTGATTTAGGTTGTTTCCAAGATGAAATCTCTTATCTGAGTGTAACAGAAACTCTTTGATTTTATAATAACATTTTAATTCTGATTTGTTGCATATGTTGTGATATATCTCCTATTTTGTTTGTCTGTAACTCATTGTTCCTACCTTAGCCATGACACGCTTAAGACATTTGTAATCTCAGTGAAGCTTCCCAGTTGAATAACTGTAAAATGAAGGTAAAAAGAATTATAAAATATATTTTAATAAGCTACTAGGGTTGCAGCTAATGATTATGTTCATTATCAATTCCTCTTGATTTATTCCTAAAAATCCCTACCAATAGTCCAAAATAATATGCAACAGAAAGGAGCTCCAAAGACTCACATTTGAAAAGCCAGAACCAACGTATGTTTAACATTTTTGCTTGATAAATTACTTAAATAATTAATGTTTATCAAAATTATTGAGGATTATCTTTTTGTTGACACAATTAACTGACAGATCAATTCAGCACAGAAATAATCCCATTCAAAAAGACAAATCCAATGACTGGTTTGTGGGCCACTGTCCACAAACACACTGCCTTAGCTATCCCTGAGACTTCAGGCTACAAAACTAGAGAAAGGCTGTAAGATTATTGGAGATGTAGTCTTTGTAGAGGGCATACAGAACTGTCACTGCATAACTGCCCTATTGCTCCAACAGTGAAGTAATTGTTTGAATGTTCCTGCAATACTTACGTAATACTGAGAGTGTGGAACTTCATGTCCTAATAGTAGAATAGATTCAATGTATGTTTAAGAGAGAATATGGTTAATACTTCTTCTTAATAGGTGGAAAGAAATATAAATAAAACGTATATTTCCCTGCTCACTCACGTTTGGGCTGTCTCTCCAGCGTCATGTTGATGTTGTTAGCGGAGCTCCCCAGACTATTGTAGGCCTCCACTGTCACAGTTTGGAGCAGCTGGTTCCACTCAAAGCTGTAGGAGGACACCAGCTCAATCTGCTCCCTCATCACTGAGCCACTCGAGGCCTGGTGCTGGACAATAAATCCATCCACGCAGTAAGAGTGCCCGGATATTTGGAGATTCTGGAGGGGGGAAAAAAGCAGGAAAGCCAACATTTTTAATGCTACGTCCTAGTTATTAGCCTGAAATTGTTTATATTTTAGTTTGTGTACCTCAAATAGCAGAGTGACATTACTCTGGTTTCTGTATGGATCATCTTGAAGAATTCTCCAGAAATCAGGGCCACGCTCAGGAGCTGAGGGGGAGATCGACAAGTCCATCACATTAAAGCTTTTACCTCTGTGTTAGTGGAGGAGGAGATGGTATGATGTGTATTGGTGTGCTGTTTCCATTAGAGCTAAAATCAGACGGTCAGGTGTGACTTTAAAGGTCACATCAGCTGCATCTGTCAAAGGTTGTCGTTATGTGTGAATTGAATGGCGTTCTACTACACCTCTGCTGTTTTGAGGTGTGGAGTAGACCGATTCGCTCCATTCGCTCCAGTAGCCGGTGCCGTTGGTGTGCATGCAGCGTACTTGTACCACATACACCCGGCACATGACCGACACTGCGACCTCCGCCCATGGCACCCGCACTGGACTCTGGACCTGCAAGCATGAGAGTGCTCATTTTAGATAAAAGAAAAAACAATTAATGGGAAATATCTGATCTGTGGAGTACGCATCTGTTTCATCTATCTATTCACTTTCCCCAAGCAAAGAGGGAATATTATTTCCTCATCTTTCTTGTGATTTTGAGTGAACGTTGGTAAGAGACAGCATTCCAAGTGAACTTTTCAATCAGAGGGAAGGAATATGGTCTCATAACAGATCATGTCAAACTGACCAATAGAGTCCATGTCAAAGCATCCTGTGAGATATGAGACTTTTTTACCGGCTGAGTCCTGGACCTGAGTGACTTCTACTATGTTTGTGCCTGTTGTTCTTGGTAGACCTGCTTTTATGATTGGTTTTTATTAGATTTGTGAAATGCCACTTTTCTGCCAAACTTTCTTTTAAAGCCTGTTGTTGGTAAACAATCCAACAGCCATCCCACCTTCCACTCCGGCTGGGCTCTCACAGCGGATGGTGATGAGAGGTACCGAAACTGACACTGGAGTCCCCCGACTGGCAGAGACGGAGGCTCCCATGTGACCATCAGGACCCCACTGCTTCGGCTCACTGCCTTCACGTTAGTGGGTGTGTGGGGTTTCACTGCAGGGGCAATAGCATGGAAGAAGAGTGTGAGTTTGTCTCATGCAAATATTTCTCAACAACAATCTTATGTCATGCCGTTTATACCTCTTCAGTTTTTCTGTGATCAGTCACTACATCTCCCCTATGAGTACTAAATCTAGCAATGGTAGATGGAAGATGAATACCCATTTCCTTAAACCTGCCGTTTGATAAAGATAAAAATTTCAAAATATGCCATTTAGATATTCCCTATTTCTATTTAGCTATTCCAGAGAATATCTCAATTAAACAGGAGGAAATTAACATTCTTAAGAAATTTCCACATGCTATTTTTTTTTTTAAAAACACACAAAGACTCAAGTAACACAATAATAACTTCCATGACAAGTCATGACAATAAGCAATTCCCCTTTGATGGACAAGAAAGTCCCCTTGATGTCCTTTCCAACTTCAGTGAAAAATGTAATCAATATTTTGTTCTTAGTGACCTGAATAAATGCATTGTGAATGACTAACATATTATATATCTGCGTTTACAAAACCTAAATGAAAGAAAAGCAGTCATAAGAAATGTTGTAGTGTTTAGCTGTGATATGCTCCACACATTAATCAATGTTGCTCACCGTGATCTATGGGAGACAGGTAGATGGGTTTAGACCTGATTGGGCCTAGTTGGGACGGCACTTCTAGCCACACCTTGTAGCAGTTCATCCTCAGAGGCTGGATGGTGCAGGTCTTGTGCCTGGATCGGACCTGCAGGCAAGCAGGCCCCATCTCCCCCACTTTCTCACCCGCTCTCTCCCTCTCCTCCATCACATCACATGGCAGGTCAGCCCACCTGCCGTGAAAAAAAATACAAATAAATAAATTGCTCCATTTCCAGTTCTCAGCGATTCATACCAATGTTATTATTACCATTAAGAATGATGGTTAAAACGACCAAGATAGGACCTAAAAATTGTAATAAACTGTAATTATACTTTGAATTACAACTCCTACCATTTTAAAATACCGTGATGTATTTTTTCCATCTCTATTTAACAGATGGAGAATTGGAGAAAAAGAAGGTGAGAAGGAGAACTGGAGTAAAGAAAGTAATACAGAGCACAAATTAGTGTTGCACAAGAGGCCTCTTCAGTACATCATCATCAGAAACATAAACATTACATCATTCTGTCGGACCTCATTGTTGTGGTTTGGGCGTAACTTTTTTTAAGTGGAGAGGCTTTCTGTTGTTCTGTACTGATGACATTCACTACTAATTTACTCTTCAAATATCACTTCGCTCCGTGCAGGTTTGGACACAACTATTTCCAGGGTGTGTTCAATAAATGTGCTGTCTGGTACACCGTGTTCAGTAACTTCCCGAGTTTGAGCGTTGATTTAAGGTTTCATTAACAATGCTTGTACAAACGTCCGAATACACTAGGCTAAAAGGAGATAGCTAATTTAAAATGAAAATGGCTGCTCAACCTGGATCTGAATTTGGGTTTAGTCCACTGTGTGTTGTTCCAGCTACAGTCCATAGCGTCGATATCACCGTTGGTTTCACAGTTTATATCGATAGAAGCTCCTGAAACACGCAGGGAGAAACACTCATGTTTAGGTAACAATAACAAACTTCACCTGAGATAGCCTCTAAGCACTAGGATTATTTTGGTTCACATTGTTGTGCATTTGTGTACATTTCACCACTCTCTTTCCCGTCTTTGTCCATTGCAGCGGAAAACTGACACAATAAAGGGAAGTGGACTTCCAGCACTTTGGTGAAATGTTGATGTTTGACTTTCACTGCAGTCCTAAACTGTACATAAGTGATGTCTTTCTTTCTTTCTTTGGACATGTAACAGTAGTAGTGATAGTCTTTAACATTGCATAATATTTAGCTTTTTCTGTTATTGGTTTAACAAAGCTCACCTTCTACATAGATCTGGCTGTATGGGATGGTCCACTCCTGAGTGCACTGCAGCAGATCATACATGCGAGACTCTGAAGGACGCACTGTGATCTGACTGACCTGTTTTGGGAAAGGAAAAGTCAGCTCTATGAATTTATTTACCCAGACTGTACTTTTCTAAAAATACACAGGGAAGTAATTTCACTTTTTGGAAATGTTCCCACAAACACACAGAGCTTTCTCTCACCCATTGGTTGACCGTATGGTACTGGCTGTGATGAAGCCGCTGTTGGAAGTTGAGCATCCACATGGCCGTGCTGGCGTTGATGTTGTGGTCATTGAACACACAGTACACTGTTACGTTCTCCCCCGGTCGCGCCACCACTTTTTCAGGGATGTAGCTTACCGCTGTACAGACACACACACACCAGGTTTTTTTTGTTTTGTTTTTACACAAAACACCTTCAAGGAATGAAGACACATTGGGAAAGGACAAAAAGCTAAATCAACGTCAAAAGTTATAAAGGAGAATAAAAAAAGTCAGCCCCACTCATTCTCATTCACCTACAGTTTTCATGTAGGCTTCTACGAAAAAAAAGCAACTTTTTGAAAAACTGTTTTGTTGTCACATGGTCTGAAATGGGTTGAGTGTGAGGGCCGTTATCTAACCACCTCCTCAGATGCAGCTAACCAAGTCATCTGTGTTCTTACAGCAAAAACAAAAAAGAAATGTGACTCATTGGCAAAACAGGTGAACAAAAGAAAACTTTCAAATTAATTGAAAAAGCTGTTTCAAGAATAATCATTGTTCAAACTTTATGAATACTGTGTGCTGGGAGAACATATGTCCTTGAATGACAATGACCATGGTTTTTTGGTTTTTTTTGCTGTATTTTACTCCTGATATGCATTAAGAAACTTTCCAAGAGTCATTATTTTCTTCCCCTAAATCTTTCATTTCATTTACTTTTCTATTACGGATTTTGGAAGACTTCCCGCCAACATCAAAGTTTTTGTAGCCCGTTTTGATGAGGAGATGTCTCATTGAGTCTCACACACTTTTAACCCCATGACCCACGTTGAGTCACATTTGTCAAGTTTCCTGATGTGATGCAGAGTAGAAAAGCAACCCTCTGTAAACAGCAACCCATACATATGCTTATATACACAAAATAGCTAAAAAATGAAACAAAAGCAGGTGTGCACACAGACCCCAATTATGACAACACAAAGCACTGCCAGATACGAGACTGCAATGGTCTGTTGTGTTGTGTAAAAGTCCTCAGGCTGATGTAAACCTTTTAATTAGCAGTCTGATGCTGCAGAGCACAAATTAACAACTAGCCAACATGGACAATTTATAGTCTCTGATGGTGGATCATTTAGACAACTCTCGCTCTCATTTCTCAATTCTCAGTTTCAGAATTTTAGAAGTTTAAAAACTATTGTTAAGAAGACTTCACATGGTTGGCTGCTTCATGTTCAGCTCTTTGAACATGTTTGCTGCTTGTGACATTTTCAAGCCATTGTGTCATATGGTATGATTTGTAGCTGGTCATTAACCTCGAGAACGGCCTCGGATTCAGAGTCTATTGACATTGACCACACTGGAACGAGTTCTTCATTAATAGCTCAGGCTAATGAGCTGCACTCGTTTTAATAGTTTAGCATTGACATTAATCTACCTGAGAGATAATTGAAGTCAGTGTTTGAATCCACCATAGTCAGCGATGAATCCTCATCTGCGAGACCTCTCAGAGAATGTGAGAGCTGAATTATCAGGAAATGTTTAAAATGTTAGCTACCCAAGTTCATCCAAAAAGGGTGAAATTACATAACTTCGTCCCCTGATTTGTGGACAAATACCCAAATTAACTCTCAGTTCAGCTGTTGCAGTTCTGAAACAACACAGTTAACAATTGAGTTTCAAAACATCTGCAGGGAGTTTTTTTCCTTTTGATTTTGTTTCCAGATTTGTCCTGCATTCTTATTTTATGCAATAAAACTTTGAATAAAAGGGCTAAGTTTAGCTTTTCTGTAATTATTATTGATCACATTCCAGTTGGATGTTTTGTAAATTCAGTCATTTGGAAACAAAGTTGCATGTCGCTACAAGCAGACGAGCCAACATGCAATATTTAAGGCTGAAAGAGAACAGCCACTAACAGAAAAAGAAGGATATGATGGAAAAATGCCTGAGAAAATCTTTATAATTTACACAGCAGACTGTAAAATGCCTTTAGCTATTTAATAATCATATACTGTATGTATTTAGTTTTAGCTGCAACTGCTCAATGATATCACCAAAACCACCCAAAAAATGTAATATCATCAGTCTGCAATCATTTATACTGCATCTCACTGATTTTCCGACTAAAAGAACAGCAAACAACCTTGAGGTGCAGAAAGCCTTGGAGGTTGGAAAACAGCTGTACTTCAGACCTTTGACTCAGTCTCTATTGACACAGGTAGTCCTGTTTTCATTATCTCTGTTTACATGGTCTGCTTTTCTCTCTCTCTTCAATCCTGTACCCAAACTGCTGGTTGTAAATACAATCTGATCAAAATAGTAAATTATTGAATTGAATTAAACAAGACTAAGAGTCTACAGCCATGCTCGATGTTCTGTGAGGCTGTCCTTAGGCTCCATGGTGCTTTGAGCTAAATGTTTACATCAGCATACTAATAAGTTTACAATGACAATGCTAACATGGTGCTGTTTAGAAGGTATAATGTTTACTATGTTCACCGGCTTGGTTTAGCATATTAACATGTTAACATTTGCTAATTAGCACTAAACACACACAAGTACAACTGATGCTGATCGGAATGTAATTAGTTTTGCAGGCATTTTGCCGTAACGTATTGGACAAATAAAACATTTGGCCAGATGATGGCACTAGAGGAAAAGTCAGGTGAGCCACAAAGACATCAAGAGACATCCTGGGCACCATGAATTTGAAGTTGAGATATTTCAGTCTGGACCAAAGTGATGGACCCGACCGACTGACATTGCCACCTCTAGAGCCATGCTGCTAGTATGGCCAAAAATACAATGTCAATGACCTTTATTTTCGGCTAATTGCAATCAACCCTCTGCAGTTCCTCCAAGACAAGTCATAGAGCCCCTGTCGAAATATTGTGGCTCTACAGAGATTTTCAAACAATTCCAAAAAACAGTGCAGGGTGGTACTGAGTGACACATTCACATTACAGAATGGGAGGGGGGGGCAGCTGCAAAAACCTTTCAGCTTGTCCCAAGTGTCTGAGTAAAAAGAACACAAATATCATCTTGTACGTCTTTTGTATTACTTTATTTATCTATAAACAGTTGGAAGGGAATGGTTCTTACTGTCCAGGTAGATGTGGTGAGGTTCACTCCAAGCGCTCCACACTGGAGGCTTGTCCAGGCTGGAGCAGCGAACCTGAATGGTGTAGTTCAGTCTGGGTTTCAGATCCAGAGACAACCTGGGCTCTCTAGCTGCAGACACCACCTGGAGACAGCAGAGAGACAGAATCAATCAACACACACACAAATCAAACTGACAGGATAGTTGGGCATGTTCTTAAGAGAACAATGACTGAATCAAATCCATCATCACAACATGACTGTGCTTGCTATTTGGTGCCTCATCAACTGTAACTGTAACCAAAACACATAACCAGGCGGCAGCCAGAATTGGACGTGGCGTGTGTAGACACCTGCAGTTTTCCTTGAAAGCCTTTTACATGTGCCAAATTCAAAAGCTGACTCTGTGGTAGATCATTTGTTGTGTTTTTGAACCAAATGTTGAAAACAAATTGAAATACATTTTATACATGAGACCAAAGGTACATGGAGGAGAGGAGGTCGTATGGCTCAGGTCTGTTAGACAACACCTGAAGTTGCTCGACGTCCTACCGGATCCATATTCTTTGTAAATGTTTACAAATGATCTATAATTTTGGCATCCTCACTGTCCATACTGTAATTTTACTTTGTTGGTTTGTTCTGTACACACGACATATATTGCACGTCTGTCCGCCTGCATTTATTTCCTTATCCTAATGGAGGATCTGAGGATAGAGGGTGTCATGTGCTGTACAGATAGTAAAACCCCCTTGAGGCAAATTTGTGATTTGTGATATTTGGCTGTACAAATAAAATTGACTTGACTTCATACTAAGAGGCTGTTCGACACCCAAACTAATGGAAAATATATAAGAGAATCACTGAAACCATAATTTATTTATGCATCTATCTGTAGGTCCAAAGTCTCAACCCTGGATGAATTATGGAGCTTCTGATCCACTGCTGAACACTGAGTGCACTGTTGAATACTAAGTCCACTGTATGAGGCTATTTAAACCCCAACTGACGGTAAGCAAGTCGCACTAAATAAACACAAAATAAAGCATCTTTTCAGTGGAAATTTTGCTGCGTAAAAGCAGCAATGCTGCAGTGAAAGGCAAATACAGTAAGTGTATGTGTGACTTACTCATGGAATAACTTAGTCTGTGTAACAGTTGCTCTTTAACTTAACACCTGAAATAACATTTTCACTTCTCCTTTTTTAAGCATAATCTGCACCTAATAATTCCTGTTTGAAACCAAATAAAAGCATGAACCTCATCGCTGAGGCATCTGTTTTGTTAAAAATAGATTGTGACATTTAACTAGTGGCTACAAATGCTTTATAGATTAATATTATTAAGAACATATTTTGCATTGATAAATTGTAAAAAATAAAAAAATAATAATTAATTAAAAAAGAATAAAAATCCCTCAGAGTAATTTGACCTTTTCACTTGAACCAAAATCCATTTATTAACAACTTATTAATATTTATAGCTGCAGACTATATGGATTATTAGAAAATGAGAAACCCATGAATATTTATTAATGGATAATAAACATGTACAGTAAAACAACATCAATACCAAATAGAAAGGCCTGGCAAAAGTTGGAAACCCAAATGTTGTTCTTATTAATAGTTCAAAACTGATCTATAACCACCAATAAAGCCATTTATTACAGTTTACAAACCCTTTCTAAAGGGTGTTATGTTTTAAGGTGGTACCAACATTTTCATGACTCCCAGTGGGTGCAGCCGCAAACTCTTACAGGGTATCACTTCTTAGGTAATATTTCACCTATGCTTAGTGTTACCTGCCAGGCTGGATGAGTGGTGTCGGAAGAGTATCGGACCTCGTATCTCAGCGGACCAGTATCAAAGTCTGATGGGTCGTCCCAGTGTAAAATCAGTTCTGCCTCGATGGTCTGGATGTGTGACAGGTTGACAGGAGGACTTGGTTTCACTGTAGAAAAAGACCAGATCATCTCAAACACAGAAGCAGTATACAATACATGTTATACTGCAGAATCAATAGATACCAAACAAATTACTCACATTCCTAATGCCACTTTGATCCTGCTTTAATTCATATTTTATCTTAGGTTATCATTACAATAACTGTATATAACCTTTGAAGATCAGTTTTGCCATATGGCTCATAAAATTACAGTATCTGAGTTTGCATCTGTGAGGGATTTAAAGATCCACTGTGCAGCCTTAGGTAACTTATTAATTCCTGCTACATATTATTTCTTAGTATTTATAGCTGGGGTAGTTATTTATTATAAATATAACATGACACTGCCCATCTAAAGGATGGCTGAAATTACTCTCATGTTAATGCAATGAAGATCAATAATCTGCTAGTTCTTATGCTAGAATTATCAAATATGAAATAAATGAATCAATCACATCTTGAGTTCAGAGTAAATGAAAAACATAGACAGAATATAATTTACTTTCTCAGCTTGGCATAAAAAGCAAATTAACTTTGCCTTTTGGTCTTTACATATATATGACGCTCATGCACTTATATGTCAATGAGTGGATTTTTAACCTAACCATTTAGATGGGAATGTTTAATATTCCATGAATCATCTGTTCATTCAGGTGGATTTCAGCGGCGTGGACCCAGAATAGTTTTTTACTGTCAATCACTGGAGTGAACCAAGTGTAGCAGCTCAGATAACGATCTGTATTTGTCACTTACACAGTGACTCACAGTTATGTCAAATAGAGAAAGAAATAATTGAGTCTCATAAAACCCACAAAGATGCCTACTGGGAGAGTAGAGATTACTCAGCATTATGAGCAATAGCTCAGCAATTTCTTTTCTAGACTACGCTCACATTTTCTCTTTTGAAGGGCTAATTTGAGCATGTAACTTAAGGAGAAGCAACATTGATTACTTTCCTAATATAATAACAAATGACTATTCGCATCAAGTGTCATCCAAATGAAAAGTACTAAATGGCGCTTCACAGTATAGGTGACGTAGAAAATCGTCTGGTACCAAATTTTGTCAAACTGAAAACAAATATTGGCCTAAAAAATGGGGCTCAAGGTGTAGCCCACAGCTAACTTATTGTCTCCACGGCAACATTACACTTCCTTCTTGCATCCCCTAAAGCATGATGGGAACTGTAGCTCCACAACTCAGAGCATGTTTATCAAAACTAGAAGGGAAAAAAAAACAGATGTGAGGAAAATCCATGAATATTAGCATTTGTAGCTTTGCACTATTACTTAGAGCTGCAACAACTATTAACTATTTTTATGATGGATTCATCTTTTAAGCCATTTTCCAAGAAATTATGCGAAACATTTGATGTTTTCAGGTTCACAAATGTGAGAATTTGCCACTTTCCGTGATCTTACTTTGCTGTAAATTGTAACATTACGGGAGGAAAAGGATGAAGCTGAAGAGTGAAGACAACATAAAATCTGGACAACAGAGTTACTACTAGGTTTATGTTCTGCTCTGTCAGTTTAACCAAAAGGTCTGGTTGAACAAACACAGCATGGAAATACCTTGTTTATTACTGTGGAGATCTCAGCGCCTGGGTGTGCGTGCACACACACACAAATACACACCTACACAGACGCTGTTCGCAGCTATTCCGGTCACGGCTGCCATTCACAACTAAATAAAACTCTTTCTCCTTTTCTGTCCAGATTCATCACTTTGAAGCTGCACGCTGGTTTTTGGTGTTTTAAACATTGAGGAGCCCTGCATCATCTTCATACATGGCTGGTTTTATTCTCAGGGCTCTAATGCCAGTAAGTGAGTGGCTTTGAAAAAATAAGGGAATGCAGGGAACCCGCTTTTTTGATGACTTACTGTAATGTACTTAAAACAGCGTAGTACGTAAGTAACAGATAAGTGAGGTCATACTTAAAAATACCAGAATGTGTAATAATTGTCTTAACATGGAAAAGATTACCAAAGGGCTTTGGAATAACTATTGCTTCACAGATCAATGCCAAAAGTACAAGGTTTAGGTTGCTAGGTAATGAATTTAATAATTACAACATATATATATACATTTCTAATATAAAATATGCATTATTCTCAGAAAGCAGTTATTCTCAGTAAGTCAGTGACTAACTAGCATAAGGTTTTATGCTCATCTCTCCTGTCTAGGTGCAAAAACTAAGGAAAATAAATCTGCGGTTCCATGCATTTTTATAAATTATTATTTTATAGTAGGTTATGCAAAATTAGCATTTTTGCTGAACCATCTTTCCCTAAGCTTGCCTCATTAACCTGTACTTCAGCCAGTAATTTCAAACATCCCCCAAATTGCAACCCCTACAGCACACCCATAACTCTAGTTTCAGCGGAGCAAGAGTTTTCCAGTTAATCGCACATCATTCCTCAGGGCTGCATTACATTATCAAGTGCAAAGTCTACAGTCCTCAAAGAAAAGTGGTATCTCTGCCTCCTCCACAACTAATTCTTCCTCTTCCTCTAACTGGTTCAAAATTGAGAAGCCCTTTGCTCTTTGATCCTTTGGGACAGAAGTCTATTAGATTTTGTAACTGAAGTTAATCCACTAGTTATGAATCCATGTCGATCTTAAAATATAGGAAAGCAAACTGTGTTACTAACATAAAAGAAAGAATGAGCCTAAAAGTCCCTCTCTTACCAGGTCGGGCAGGAATTTTGAGTTGGACTGGCGGCGCTACGGCGTCGGAGATGCTGACAGTTACCACTGTGACGAAGGCTGTCGTAGCGTCAAGAGCAAATGAACACGTGAAGGAATCCTTCGCTTCACAGACAACAGGATTATCAGATGGATTCCCATCATTCACCTCTTTCTGGGACCTGGGAAACAGGTACGAAAAATACTGTGCTCTCAGTGGATATTCAGTGTAACAAAATATTATGAATTTAAAACATGTAATCAACACTAAATGTCGTTGTATTGTGTTTTTTCAGTATGTTGAATTCTTATGAAGTGAAATGGAATTTTCTGGAACTTCAAAATATGACCAAGTAGGACCTATTTAATTTGATTTACTTCAGACTTGTTAACCATTTTGCTGATGCTTTTCCACACAGACTTAAACAAATAAAGTTTGTTTTAAAATATCTGTCAGAGTTTAATCTTCTTTTTTTACATTTTTGTTGGAAACAGCAGTTGACAAATGAATCTCATATCGAGGTCTATTTACTAGCTGTTCTGGAGCTTTTGATCATATGACATTACCGTCATTAGCACGAATGAGAGGTCTTTCAAGTGCTCAGAAACAAATGTGGAAATTTGAACCTGTACAAATCCATGACAAATGGGAAACTTTATCGGCTGATGAAGATGATATGATTGAAAGTTAATAAAAGGAATGCGGTGAAATCATTTTGTCACATTTTGTTTACATTTATGGCAAACATTTCAGAACGGTGTACAACATGTAAGAGCTGCACAATATCTTATCAAGTGTCTATTAGATGATAATAAAAGCCTGGAGCCAGTGTGATATCTCTCAGCTTCCCCTCTGCTGATCAAAATAAACACACATACTTAACCCCCCACTGAGCAGTCGGGGAATGGTACAGATCAGACTAAAACACACACACTCAGACAGAGAGACTCATTCACACACTCAGAAAAATAGGACAGGAAAGAAACAACAGAAAATAATAAAAGCGTGCAGCTTCATACTCACAATAGGTGCCGTAAGCTAACTGCCATAAAAGCAGCATCGGTTGACGGTGGACCGTGAGACTGAAGGTCACAAGTTAAATTTTCCCAGTTTTCATCAATTCTGCACAGTATGTCCAAACAGGTGCCTGACAAGAAATCACATTTCCTAGTTAGTAGCACCATCTGCGCCATCTCCAGATTGCATTTACATCAGTTGACTGTGACCTCCTAATGTAGGTTTCTGAGAAAATGGCCTGGCTTAATAGTCTGAGAACTAAACCTCTGCTAAGAAATATTATCACTGCAAGCAGCAACATGGTGAAAGGGCCTGGCAATTTAGTCACGAAGGGAAATAAAAAGGGGATTTTAAAGGTCTGAGCTTAGAACTCATTGCTACAGAGCTAAATCATTCATAATGAAGTTAGGGGTTTTAAAATATATTTTAAATAATTAATCAGGATAAGTTTGGAGAAATTATTCTGGAAAATACTCTTACTTGAATGACAAGACAGCCATGCTAGCAACTCTATAAGGCTGTACTTAGCACTCAGCATGTTAACATGCTCATAATAACAATGCTAACCTGCTGATGTTTAGCAAGCGTAATGTTTACCATGTTCACCATCTTAATTTAGCATTTTATAATGCTAAGATTTGCTAATTAGCGCTAAACACAAATTAAGGCTGAGGATGGTAGAAGTATTGGACAAATTAAAATTTGGACCTGATGATGGCACTAGAGGAAAGGTTAAGGGAGCACCAAAGTTATTAAAATTCAACCTGAGGGGGAAATTAAAGTCTGTATTTCATGGCAATCCATCCAGTAGTTGCTCAAAACAGAGCATTTTAAAACAGAGCATTAAAGTCCAACTGAAATCACATTTAGTCATCCCGTTTGTAGTCAAATAATGACATTGTGGTTTTTAAATGTATAGTTAATAGTTTTTTTATTATTAAAAGAAAGAAAAAACTTATTTTGGGAAATATCAGAAATGCTCTGTATGTTTACATGCTGTTAAATGTGCTGCATTTGTGCTTGTGTGTGTGCTCAAAGAAACAGAATATGCTAAAAACGTCCTTGCGCTGACAGAGTTGTAGTTTCACAGGCACTTCAGAGATAAGAAAGAAACTTTCGAGGGAGAAAATAATCAGCTTTCAGACAAGATAGTCACATCTAGGGGAAGGGTCCCCATGGGACAGGGGAGTGGGGGTTTGTCTTCTTTTTAGGAGCTGTCCTCTTGTTGGATGAAGATGTTGCCACCGCGCGGAGAGAGCTAAGTCTAAATCCATGGACCATCCCCCAACACTTTTTTGGACAAATCAGATAGTAGCACATTCTCATTTAAAATACTGTGTAATCCTAAAACATGTTGTCTCTCTTGGGGTGGGGAGTTGCAGCTAACTGCTTTGCAGACTGTGGCTTCCTGAACTGCGAGAGAGCCATGTACATGCTTATTTTTGATCTTCTAATTTTAATAAACCATTTAAATTAAGGATTAAGTTCCAGTTCGTTTTCTGTCTTGCAAATAAAAGAACATGCTTACAATGCGAAGTTGTAGGACAAGACGTGTGTTAACACTTTAGTGTTAGCAGGAAAGCTAATGTGGGTTGTTGTTCAAATTCTTGTGTTGTGTAGCAGGTTGGTGTCTGGTTCAGTGTGACCGTCTGCTCTGCCTACAATGGAATGCTAACTTTATTGCTTTATGCAACATTTGATATCCAAACAATGTCTCCATCTACGTAAACTGATACTGGAATGATATTCAGTCTAATTAATGCAAAACTAGGGGGTGCCATCATGAAACCAAGCTGCTAGTCTGCCTTTGATCCCTTAAATAGTTTTGAATTGAATAATTTGTCATATTCAATTGGCTATTGCCAAAATGTTTACTTTCAGTTGGATAAAACAACCACATCACACTTCCCACATGTCCCCTGTCTGCCAAATTAATTGCACATACATAAGGTATATATAGCCGTATTTTTCAAGTACATTTTTGCATGTTACATACTCATTATCTACAGCAGTATGGGTCAGAACAGTGTTTTTGTTCAATCTCAGCCTTCTGCAGTCATTAACCCACACCTGTCTTGAAGATATTTTTTGTGCTGACAGCAAGAAAATATGTGAATACAATAACTATGACTAACAACTCTTAACTTACTCAGGGGATCCTGGAGCTGAATCACACAATAGGCCTCATAAAGCAGTCAGGAGGCACAGTGGAGGCCTTTAACTTCTCTGTTTAATCATCGGTGTTTAGACAAAAGGCTGGAAGGTCTAAGCTAATCACCATTGATTTGGATGCGTCACAGTGCCTCTCAGATCAATGCAAACAAACACATCTTCCTGATTTGTCTCTCCCTCATGTCTCTATATCGCCTCAGCTCATCTTCACCTCCACACTGACAATATCAAGAGATCATTTTATAATTATGACTCACTTGAAGTGGCCCCCATTTGCTTTTTAAACTCAGCAACTGTCCTTCTTTTTCTTCATGCTGGAAAACAGCGGTGGTGAACAATTTCCTACATAAGTAGAAGAGGTAAGAAACCGCTGGTTTGGTTCTGTTGTGCTGACTGATGAAAGGGAATCCTCATGAGACTATCCCCAGACTATCTCTGATCACAGCACATGACTCATATGCTCATCTATGCACCCGGACGGGATGCTGGGAGGGATGCCAGCAGAAAAGCAATTGAAGTGTAATGAGCCTGTCAGGTTGATCTTTGGGGGCATCTCTATCAGTAACAAGTGACGGTACTGCAGCCAGAATGATCAGGCTCTGTTGCATTAACCCCGCTAGTTGTTCTGATGAGCAGGAGCCACATCATACAGCTACCCTGTTGCTACTTGGGATCACAAGTATATCACTTGAATGTTTTCTTGTAAACAGACACAGTAGCGCTTATGTTCCTTAATGCAGACTGATGTTTGTCCGGTATATCTTCTCCGAAGTCAAGCATGGAAAAGCGTGAAATCCTCAGCAGGATGTGGATCATGTCACCTGCAGGCTCATGTGTGTGCTAGCAGAGAACAAACAAAATGGGGACCTACTCTTCAAAACATTGCTCTATAGTGCCACTAGTGGACAAAAGTTCTACAGGATCCCTTTAAATTGTAGAAACCATCAGCTTCAGTTGCAGTGTGTAAAGCCAGCCCAGTGTCCTAATAAGTACGTTGATACTGGATGATCCACACCTCACGATTTACGTCCAAAGCCAATAACATTCAGTGCCAATCCAAGAATGCCCTTAATAGCAAAGCGGCAATGAAAGGTGTGGAGGTCAAGATGGTGAATGGGCCTGACTTTCAGGAGACCAAGAGTTTACGTTCAGCCGCACACCTGCAAATAACATTTCTCTTTTTATTAACCGTAACCACGATCTTTCTCTAACCAAGTGAAAGTGTTTCAGTTAGGTTATTTTTATTATTATATATTATATATTATATATTGCGTTCGAATATTCTCCGAAAGTAGTTTGAGGGGTTACTTGTGAATTAAATTAGTTTAATTAAAAGTTCAGCAGATATACATTTTCTACTGAATTCATCCAGACAGAGTTTGATTATGGATTAAATGCAGCTGCTTCCAATATGTGGGACCAGGTCTATGAATGACAACCTCATGGAGCATCTAAGAACTTATGTCACTACTGCCACTGTATTTGTTGTGGGAATGGTTAATATCATCATTTGGCCCAACAAAAAGGCAAGAATCTTTACATTTATGAGCAAAAGGTCTTGAGTTTTAAGAATAAGCTGATTAACAGAATGGAGAACATCTTTAACTATGGCAAATGTGTGTTTTACAATACTCAATCACATTGCTACTTACATGCATCTCATCTCTTTGTTAAAAAACATTTTGCATACCAGTGTTGAATGAACTCTGACCGGCAGAGGGTTCATGAGGATGTGAATCGGTTGCAGAGCTCCTGAAGTTGCAGTGATGATAGTGTGGGAGGTTTGATTCAGAGCGGTTTGTCTCCGGTGAGTGTGTCTCATCTCCTTCTGCATTGAGGTAGGTTGACGGTGAGTCACAGCACAGCTCATCCTGCCATGGGAGGTCTAGGGTAACTGAATGGACGGAGGCTCCCTCCTCTGGCTCCAAACACTGAGCACCTGCTCACAGAGAGGCAGGGATTAACTTCCCTGGGGGGGTGGGGACTTTATAATTAAAATTTAGTTTTTTATTTTTCTACATCAGACAAGTCACATTACAGTATGATTATCTTATTCTGCTCAAGCTCCTCCTCAATTAGTAAATACTATATGCCAACTTATCAGCGCACTGCTCAAGGTTTTACCATTAATCAAACATTACTTGTTAACTTTATGAAATCTTGAATATAGAGTAAAAGAACAAAATGGCAGGATTGTTGGGAAAGAATGTAAAGTTAGGGTTAGATGAATGTCATTTTGGGACATCTTTAGGTCGAGTTTTGTTTCTGTTCCCCAAAAGGTTTTGCAATATCAACGACTCTTTCTGAGACATCTTGTGTGAAACTTTATAGTGAGGCAACAGTCAATTGCTTTGATAACAGTCCGTCCTTGTGTCTCAGAGAAAAACAGAAAAAGAGCATGAGAAAAGTACAAAGACCTTGTTAGTGCACACCTGACATGCTTTTGATTTAGCCCAGGTGAGAGTCATCATGTAGGTTTGACAACTGGCAGTGGATACATACTACATACTGTACTGTCAAAGAAGAGTACATTGGTTTTCATTTTGGCAGTTCTGACCACATGAGCTGAACATGGGAAATCTGTGGACTGTAACACAATAAATCTCAAGGAGTCAAGTGTCAACACTGGTATAAGGCTGCTGTGCCATGTGTATCTGGAGTTTATATGAACTTAAACATCATGACCAGTGTTACCTCTTCAAAACCTGAGTACTACTGAAATAGACATGTCACTTCCAAGCCAAAATTAAGCTTATATTACTACCAACAATTGAAAAGAAAGCAATAGGGATTTCAGGATGTAAGGACTACCATCTCCACGTAAGAAGGCCAATCTTTACACTTGTGCACGTTATTAACATCCAGAATTACTGTACATCTGTTAACCCTATCAGTTTCATCTGGAATGACATTGTTAGAATCTGCCATCACCAAAGCCTCGCAAAATCTGTTTTACAAATGAAATCGCTCAAACTGACGTGGAATAGTCCAAACACAGTGCATGTTTCATTTTCACTTTAAGTCAAAGATTGAGATTGATGCATGGGTGCTGCATGAATAATATATGTGAGGTTGAATATCATATCATATACAGTAAGTTCCCTCCAATAACTAATTTTATCTGTTTACTCCAAATGTGAACAGACTGTACAGGAATATTTTATAAAAAAAGAAAATTAGTACAAGGTGGAAGAAGACATCCTACAAGCTGAGAACGGTTGTGTTGGAGGTGGAACTCACCATGGGACACCAGGAAAATATGCATCAGGACTGTCAACATTGCAGACCAAACCCTGTAGAGAGATAGAGTAGGGATAAGTAATGGAGGGATGGAGAGATTGCAGCTGTACAAAGAGCAAAAATCTTAGCAATGTAGACAGTGAGAGAAAAGAGACACAGATGAGTGAGTCAGGTATCAGGGAAAGTAGTAGTTGATATAGGGTTTCTGCATAAACATAATGCAGGTGTAAAGTGTTCAGTGTTTGATACATTTTTTGCTATATGTTTAAATATTTCCAAATTCAAAACTGGTGGAATTGCAAGAATGTGAAAATTGGGGAAGTTAGCAATCTTCTGTGATCTAGTGAATGCTCTCGGTGACGTATTTTGAATTAGCGGGAAATGGGAGTTCTCCAGGTTATGCATGACATAAAATGACAAGCAATCCACGGTAAAAATGTCATACAATAATGAATTAGCCTATCTCCAAATCTGACAATGATTACAAAAGAACTAGCATCGTGGGAGAGCAGTGGGAAGTGTAGGCATGAATGCCACCATGAACAATCCAGCGGCAACAAACTTGACTCTGACACAGTTAGGCTGGAATAACTGGTGGACCAACTTCTCTACAGATGTAATGACTCATCTGACAAGTCTCTGCTGTGAAGCATTGCGACACAAGACACTGGTCAGTAGTTCACATTAACATACATTTACATTTAGTCATTTAGCAGACGCTTTTATCCAAAGCAACTTACATATGAGGAAGACAATTTAAGCAATTAAAACAACACAAGGTAACAAAATGCATAAGTGCATCAGAAACTAGTCAACACAGTATACAAAGCTAAGGATAGGAAGATATATATTTTTTTTTTAAGAAAAGAGATAGAAAGGAAGTAGAAGTTAGTGATGGTCAGTTAGGTGTTGACGGAAGAGATGCTTTTTCAGGTGCTTTTTAAAGGTGGCTACAGAATCTGCTGATCGTGTAGGAGCAGGCAGATCGAGAGAAGGTGCGAGAGCGAGATTTTTGTCCTTTTTGGCATGGTTCCACCAGACGTTCGTTTGCAGAGCACAGGGGTCTGGCAGGACCATAGGTCTGTATTAGTAAGTGAAGATATGATGGTGCAGAACCAGTGGTGGTCTTGTAGGCCAAGAGCATAGCTTATACATCTTTGTTGTTCGGCGTCCCCCCATATCCCTGTGAAGCAAGCTCTATTACGCTCTCATGGACATCAGATGTGTTCATTTGAATGAATAAAAATCATCAATTTTATACAAGACATAGGGTGCTTTCACACCTACCTCATTTAGTTCGGTTGAATTGTACTAGAGTTCGTTTGCCCCTTTGGTGCGGTTCGTTTGGTCAGGTGTGAAAGCAGCAATCGTACTCGGGTGCGCACCAAAAGCGGACCAAACAAGCGTACCGAGATCTCCTTCAAGAGGTCGAACCGACCCAACTCCAAAAAATACTGATCATTTTTGGACTAAACCAGCTGCCTCAGTCATATTTTCGGAAGATGAGCATGTCAGAGTTAAGAAGAATGAATGCACACCTCCGCTTGCATTAGAACGTTGTTTTCAAGCTGCATCCGCGCTTCGTTATAGAAATGTATTGTTTGCATAATGTGGTGTATACAACCAATGTAATAGATTATGGCCAGGGACAAAACCAGCCCGTGCAGTCGTCTCTCCATAGTTGCATTGTCTCCGTGTTGTTTGCTGGCTTTTCCTCTTCTATTGGAATTTTCCCGCACATAAATTCTGACCAATCAAAAAGCAGTTTAGGAAATACGCCACGGCCAATGAGTGATGTGGATGTTGCCATGTGACTGCATTTTGGTTCATTTCAACTGGTTCAGACCGAATTCTCAGATTAGTCTGTAAACTGCAATACTTACATTGTAGTGGTCATAGCGTGAGCATGACCTAGCTGGGCTTTGGCTGGGGTGAATTTCACTGAGGAGATAGAGAGAGAGAGAACGTTTTCAGAGGTGTCTTGAGGTGATAGTACACAATGATTTGAAGCAGTGCTGCAAGATAGTCAATTTTGATTCCAGCAGGGCTGAAAACCTGTGTTGTCATTGGAATAAATGAGTGTAACATGTCAGGGAACAAGACTTAAAGGCAATTTTTCTAGTAGTGGCATGCAAAGACTTTCTCAGACACATCCTATTTCAGAGGCAGGTCTTTCGCTGATAGGAGTACCACCCACTCTCCCGTCTCCGAGCTTCACTAACAAAATACGCCAGAAATGCTGCTCATTCATAAGAAAAGCTTATTCTGCCACAGGAAGAACAAGCAGTGAAATCACTTCTTTATTTTTTCTAGAGGTCATCAACCAGAATCATTTCCTAGAACGACAACCCACAGTTAGATAACAGGATGCTACTGTATTGTTGTTGTTTTTTCAGCATAAAATCCAACTTTCCAATCTCTTCTAGACATTTTTGACCATAAAAGTCATTACTTCTCAAATATTTATTTTCTGCTTTGACTGATTGACACTGCCCTTCATTATAAAGCTCACCGCTGCTTGTTTTGGTATCAAACAAGAGCAACAAGGCAAAACTTCACACAAGCCCGTGAGCACAGCTATTAATACATTGATATGGTAGACCAAGACAAACACAGTGCAAGCGAAAAAACAGCACCATCATAGACGAGCTAAAGTGTGTGTGGGTGTGTGTGTGTATGTGTCTGCAGTAAATATGATCCACTGGAAACAATAACAGGCTGGCACAGTGATTGTACGATCCAAATAAACAAAAACACGACGTGCTTGATTAATTCATTGTGGGATGCAAAAGCAGCTTCATCCGCCTGACAACAGATTGCAGGAAAAAAATAAAAAAATGACACTGAGCAGCATAAATGCATCTGTTCCCAAGTACAACACACACCTGTCATCACCTTCAGGTGTTCAAAACAAAGCATCAGTAGCTCCTAGTACAAGTACAGTAATGGGCTGTCATGTAGTGCTCCATGTTATCACTTATCTATAAGTACTGAGGTAGAAATGTTTCCACGTTAACTGGAACAGAAACCTTAATGAGGACACTACTGTGATTGATTAACTGGGAACTGAAATCCACAAGGGTGACTTTTTTTCTTTTTTTTTTACTATGTAATGTTAAGCTTTGAATGTGCTGGAAGCTTTTGGCGTTATATTTAATATAGAGCCTTTCATGGTGGACTGTTAAAGATCAAACCCTTTCTTCAATTTCAGAGACCTCATTTGGGCTTTGAACCAATTTTCCTGTGTTTTTATTGTTAAAATGACAGAAATGCTTGAATCTCATTTGGCAGTTGCTCGGTCCTTGAAACTGCTGTAACAGTTGTGGCAGTAACACTAACTAAACAAGTTATTATATTCTGCATTTTAATACATTACTGATTTTTATAGAACTGGATAAGTTTTGCTTTTTGCTGTTAAAAACTGGCAAATTTCAGCATTAGCCGCAGGCTGTAGTGGAAGGTAGGTTTCACACATTTTCATTTGCATGTTAGACAGGAAGAAGCAGCATCCTATCCAAACCAATGCTTTAGTAAGGCCTATGAGTGAGCAATATGGATACAATCCCCTATCAGAATATGAGTGATTTTTTATCACGAAAATATATTACAATAGAATACATTTTCTGTCTATCTATTAAAAAACTGTTTATGGATAAAATAACCAGATAGGAATGTATATTTTCCATAACTTCAAACTCCTTGAATCCATAACCCGAAAAATCTAAGTACATTTACACATTAATGCAAAATATCATATTAAAGTCCAACATTGCCACGAAGCAATGTGGCTCATTGATTTTCACCACTTCCTACAAAGGTTTAATCTAATCAGAGATGTTAATAGGATAGATGTCACAGTATAACCAATATCACAAAATCTCTGACAACTTTCCAAAGTATAAATCATCACATCGCCCAAGCCTAGTAAAGACCAATGGAAATCTCTAAGCCAATAGCAAGTAGCCTAATCTCACTTTCATATTATTGACTGTGTTATCCTAACAATGGGGTTTGGTTAGGATTTACAGCTTAACCAGAGTCAACTGTTGGTTTACCTGATACCTTATGTTGCTGATACATAACCAGCAGTGTTATAGATTACTAGTTACTGTCATTTGAGAGTAATTAGCTATATTACAATATTACTGTCTCTGAATTGTAATGCTTTACACTATTTGCGTTACTTTTGAGTTACTTTCACCAAACTAAACTGCCGAAGTATGATTTGGCATTCAAAAATGCAAAAATTTTGTTTATTGCAGCTCTCGGGTAAAAATGCTTGTAGAGTTTACTGAGATTGTAACAGGTACACTATAACAGACATTTTATTGGTAGTAACTAATGAGTTAGATTACAGGAAAAATCAGTAACACCTTACTGCCAACACTGATAACCACAGAGCCTAACATTAAAATAATCATTACACAATCATATTTATCCACTAATACCTGACCACTTCTATAGGGCTGGGACGATTCATCGACGTCATCGACTAGGGAAATACGTCGATTTGCAAATCGTGCACCCGGTCAAAGCATGGATTCCCCCGGAGACCAAGCTGCAGCATAATCTCCCCTCGCTCTGCCCCTCCCGTGCGGTTAACTGATAATCGCATATGCTCTGCAGAGAAACACAAGGGGAGAGAGTCTCCTGTCTGTGTACCCACCGTTCTTTTGTAAAAGCTTGTATTGTGCACCTTTTGGTGCCGATCGTTTCAGTAGGCGACGTTATAAACAACAAGCCTCCTCCACACGCGGCTCACCTGCAAAAGTCCAAAATGCCAATTTCTGGTGCGACTTTATAAAACAGAAGAACAGAAAGAGGCGGAGCGGGGCGGCCAGTGAGAGAGAAGTGTGCGCGTGTGTGTGTGTTTGTGTGTGTGTGTGCGCGCGCGCGTGTGAAATAATCGTTAGATTAATCGATGAAAAAAATATCGTTAGGGTCAGCCCTACAGTTCTGGTCTTACACAAAGTTAGTTTAGCTCACTGAAGGTTAGTTTAACAAAACGGCCCAGAGTAAGTCAAAGGATGCTCCCGAGACAAAGTCACCCAGGATGTGAGACGGATCATGGGACAAATGAAGAGAGGAACAGAGGACAGGTCAGTAGCCTTTATCATTGAATTAATAAAGATGTTGTGAATATTTGGTTAGATTTAGCATTTAAAGTATCTTGCGGCATTTGTTGTGCTTTAAAAAAATAGACTTCAGCTATGACAGCTAAGAGAGTACCACTGATGCTCATTATCTCTGAGCAGCACAATGCACAGGTACAACCACACCTCACTAAAAGAACCAGATGGAGGATGGATGTTCCTAATTAAAATAAGTTGATGCTGCTGCCATGTGGGGCTGCCTTCTTTGCTCCTAGCTTCCTTATCCTCTTTGGAAACAATTAGGCTTGATCAAGACAACCATCTGAAACTATTTTCCACATGTAAGGGAAGCTCTGAGCCCCTGCTCCCTGTCCTCCAAGGACTCCACCTCGCCAGCTATTCATCCCGCTCTGACTCACCCCACCCCACCCCACCCCACCCCCACCAGAAGCAGCAGCAGCATATTCCTGATAAGTTGTACTACTCTTTTTTTTTTTTTTTTTTTTCTGAGATAAACAGCATGTCACATGTGTTGTTAAATAGCCATTTACAGTGGATATTCCCCTCCTGACAAGTGTAATGAAAAGTGCACCATGAACAAGAGAAAATACTAAAAAAAATATATATATATAATAATAATTGTAAGCATACTAACAAATAAACGTTCAAAGACGTTAATGTTAACTCATCAACAGACAATGCACTGCACCTCCATTTGGCATCTATGCTTCTATGAAATGAAAGAAAAACACTAAATAAATAGGCTACACCAGGAGTGAAAAACATTCAAGCTGTCACTTTGACAGAAGTGGGTGCGTAATTCTCCTGCGTGAAAGAGACGCGAGGGTTCTGAAAGGTCACAAGAGCGTTTGGGAGCCCGATCACAAATCATATGTGGCTATTAGACAAGTCAAAAGTGATAATTAGTAATAATGACACCGTTATCTTACATCGCTCTTGGAAATGTCTTCTGGTTTTTGTGTCCAGGTTTCCCTTTGTCCGAGTCAGAGTTCAGTCAGGTGAGTTTAAGTTCCTCAGTGAAGATCTGTGCGCCTCCGTCAGGTTTGAGTCTGACTTCCTAAAGCACACACAATCGTTTTCCCTTTCTCACACGCCGCCTGCTGTTTCATTGAGGCAGACGCCAGCCGATCTTCCTCACGGCGTAAAGAAACGAGAGTGAAGGCTGGAGCTGAGACAGGAGCGAGAGGCTGCGGCGCCCCGCCCACCGTGACGCGTTCAGAAACACCTCCGGAAATCCCGTCACGTCGGTTGTAGCCTATACAGAAACTTCATTAAAACAACCATTTGCTCGGTGGAAATAATAACTTCACTTGAGTATTTCAATTGTATGCTACTTTATACTTCTGCTCCACTACATTTGAGAAGGAAATATGCTTTTAGCTCCATTAGGCTAATTCTTTGAAGTGATATATTACTTGCCTACGTAAATCACAAAGCCTAATCATTTAGTAAAGTATGATGCATTGTGAAAGATTACATAGTATTGAAAATAGTTAACATTTGCTCATCATTGGCCAACTACTAAATTTAAATTCTGCTTATGCATCAGCAACAATATTTATACAAACTGACAGAGGCATCCTAAGTCTGCTGCACAATGACTTTACTTGCAATAGTGTATTTTTACAGTGTTTTATTGCTACTTTTACTTGTACTTAGTAAGTACATGATCTGGATATTTCTTCCACCATGCCAACATGCAACTGGTAGTAAATATTTTTTGTGTGGTTTTAATTTGATTAGAATAAATCAGAGAAATTACCAAAGCACACACTGCTTGCCATCATAGGGCTAACACAGGACGAAAGGAAAACACAGCCAGATTCATAC
>CM022489.1:8671144-8694334 GCA_011952105.1 Coreoperca whiteheadi | reverse complement strand
GACAGAATACAGTCGCTAACAATGCCTGTCAACTCGCTCGGACTCGTTTCAATGCATTTACAATACAGGTCCGAATACGTGAGCACTCCGAATTGAGGTGCGGCTGATTTGACCACGGAAATGTGGGACGGCGGCTCACTTGACCGCAGTGATTCATACCTATGGGTTTGTTCGTCCAGTTTATGTCGTATCCCTAGAACATCCCACTTTTAGCTGTATTTGCTTTTAGCCAAGGGCGTAGCCAAAAATGTTGCTCCCTGCACATGCAAAAGATCTCTGTGGACCAGCAACTTCCCCTCTTCATTTATGGTTCTCAAGCTGCAGTGAGTCTGAAGCTCTGCACGTGAATCTGTAGTGGTTAATCTGCTGCTAATGAAACATTTTCATTTTGAAAATGCATCAAAATTAATTTAGAAAAATGAAAATGTGCTGTTTACTTATCCTTTAGTTTACAATAGTATTGGGGTATTGCCACTCCCACTTGTCTTTGGCTGTATGTGATAATAAGTAGACTGCTGGCAACATGAAGACAAGCATGATACTAAATGCTTTAATCAGCCTAATGTGTCTGTCTTCAAATGAATATCACTCCCTTCTGGTTTCTGTATCTCTTCCTTCGAAAAACAGATTTCTAGGGGATCTACAGAACAGCCACTCCCACCAAGTTTTCAAATGTCTATCATACAAACACATCTTGTATTTGTATGAAACAGGAGCCAACAGATTGCAGTGGAAACAGGTGTGCAAACAGTCTAGTGGTCCAGTGATCTCATGAAGGCTGAGATTAAACTTCTTTCTTATGTCTTTTTTTTTTATCTCCTAAAAAGCACACTGTTTTAGTCCAGGAAAAAAAGGTCTCCATCCAGATGTGGATCTTTGGCCACACCACTAAGTCAACCTACTTTTCCAAATGCAAACAGACAGTCCAGTCAATAATCCGTTATTTGGATGGAAAGTATGTCTGTGTCACTATTAACTATAAAAATAATTCTAAATGAGTGGATAGTGAATAATTTTGTTGTCCTGGTAATGTGACCTGATATTTGTGTGACATATTTATACTTTAGTCCAAAACTGCTAAAATTCCATGACACACCAGTTGAATCTACAGAACATACTTTATAACTTTAATGCTGCCTGGTGCCCATACATTTCTCCAATTTTGTCCTCCAGATTATAGCTTTAATTTACATATGCTGAGCATTAGGCCAAACAGAAACAGATGAGAGAAAATATCATTTTAGAGGGAAAAGATGGTTCATGCCAATGGGAAACAAAGATAATGTCAGTATGACGAGAGTAAAGGTGAAGAGACAAGAATGAGCAGGGCAACGCTCATTTTGTTTATCAATGTTTCTCACAGGCTAACTATTTACTTGTGATGTTGACCCTGCAAACTGCACTGCATTGATAAACTAAATAATGATTGCACAGCCCTTTTAATATATTTGCACTTTAAATTTTCTATTAAATATAGATTTTGTTTTAAATAACAAAAAGATTACACAATCAATGGATCTGCTGTCCAAATGAATTATATATGTCTACAGTTGTAACTAACCATCGCAGTGCTACAGATTGACCAAAGTATGCACATTTGCACATTTATTTAACAAGGAAGAATCATCACATTTACAAAGTGCTTGTCTTCTAGTGTTTTACATGGTCTACTACCTCTCTTTCTTCTCTCGTGAACAAACAGAAAGGTTCCCAACACATCTGGCTGCTTGTTTTTGTCAGTAGCTGTCTGCATGGGTGTAATGAGATTAAATGTAATATAATTACAACAGTAAATCACTGGCTGGCTTTCAGACATTATGGGAAGTGACATATACTGGTATATACTGGTGTTACCATCAGTAATTGTTAGAATAAGTAAATATCATGATGACAAGCATATTGCAGGTCTGTCTGTAGTTGTGAATCCTAATTAAATTGAGGTGTTAGTTTACAATCCCACGCCTTTGATTGTACTTGCTGCTCCATTGGTATGCTGTCATTGGACAATCTGTAGTGCAGGAGTTACTCCAGGCAATGAATGTGCACAGTATATTTTCCTCAGAAGTGCTCGACTATACTAGCCTACTAGTGAGGTTTACTAAGTATGTAATCACTACATTGTAGGGACAAACCTGCAGCCCCCACATGGTTAAGAATTTATTTTAGAGCTAGACTTGATTTTAGGGGCAAAGTTAGCAGTAACCTTTCATCCAATTCATACATTATACAGTGGCTGAGAAGAAAGGGACACTGTAAAGGTTGCCAGTCCATAACAGGCCTAATGTACATAGACAGACAATGATGTTCAAACATATGGGCAATTTAGAGTTTCCAATTCATCTAACCTGCATAACTTTGGACTGTGACAGGAAATCGGCGCATTTGGAGGAAACCCAGGCAGAAATGGGAAAAACATGGAAAGTCAAAAAAGGACACAGCTGGTCCACAGATTTGGACCCAGGACCTTCTTGTGCTAACCACAAATCCCATTATGCTGCCCAGGTTAGAATTATGACCAGCTTCCAGGGAATTAACACAATGCAATGCCCTCACAAGTATAGTTGTACAGGTTTTTGTCTGTGTGTAAGCGACAGAGTGAGATACTGCCTGCAGTCACTTTATGACGTAGAGAGGATGCGTCACTGTGTGCTTGCCTATATTTGCTTACGTGCAGTGGACGAGATTGATTTGCAAATGGTTTCCTTGATCTGCATCATGATGGAGGCACATCACTTCACTTTTGCAGCTCACAGATCTTTATAGAGACAGATTTAGCTCATTATTGTCAGCAGTCTGGCATCGCTCAGTCATTGAATGCGGCTGTGACTGTTGGGGATTATCAGCATCTTGTTTCACACAAAATCCCTTCAGAGGAGCAGAGAGGGTTAAGTAAAGTGATGAGTTATTTTCTGCAGTCACATTTCTCTTTTTTCACTGCCAAGTTCCAGTTACCGTCATGTTATTGTCAGATGACTTATGATTGTGTGGATGAATAAGTAGTAAACTGGCACTGATGACAAAATGACCCGATTAATGATTTTAAAAAACAAAACACATGCTGGACTTTCTTTGGAACCTGATGAAAGCTAAAAAACATTTTTTTGGATTGGAGCTATTTGTGGAAAAACATACAGACTTATTCACACTTACTGTCGACATTACTCGTAAATTCAACATACTTTGGATTCTAGAAAAAGACTTAAAAAAACGTATATGCTGCCAAAGCTAATCGCCTATGCGGTTATTCCTGCAAACCATGATCTCTAATGCACCTTCATCTGCACTTAGTTCCTGCTTCTGAAAATATGTCCCATTCCTTCGCAGCATGGCATCAAAGTGATACGTACATATGAGAGTCACAGCCTACTATACTTAGATTAAAATGTAATCTTCACTGATCAGACAGGGATGTGAAAGAGAGCGTGAGGAAGGGGACACACACTGTAGCAGCAGCCTCAGCTACAGTTTGCATTCAAAATGCAGAGATGACATCATTCCATCCAATGACATCATCCCAACCTGTGTATATCCTCTTGGTAGGTAATCCTCACGTGAAGATGTTTGTGTGGTGCAAAAATGAATAAACAAGTAAATAAATAGATACAATCTGATCATTTTTCATGACTGGTGATGATGAGGACGGTTTGATCAGTGACACTGGGAGGTTTTGCTCTGATGGATATGTGACAGTCCTCTATTGCTACCGACACAGGAGCAAGAAATTCATTTATTCTTCATCTATTTTGTATATACGCGAGCTACTGACAAGCATTGAGTCAAATTCCTTGTATGAGTCAGCATACTTGGCCGCTGAACTTTATTCTTATTTTTATACATTTGAAAAATATCATCCAATTGGCCCTTTTAAATGCCGTCCATCAAGAAATTTTTTGTATTTAAAAATGTTATTTCACAGAGGTTCAGATAGTCCTGTGTTCAATAGTCCTGTCGCTGTTAGAAAGTCTAAGCGCTGAACCAACATGATTATTCCCATGTCATCATTGCTTCGGGGGATGATTTCAAACCAGAGCTACATTATCATCACAACAGTAGATGAGTTAAGCGTTTTACATTGTATCAACAATATGAGTTGACTCTTTCTGACTGCAGCCTGCAGTGTAAAAATGTCTCTGTGTCTCAAACAGGGAAGCCATTCATGAATAATTAATTAGATTCTCTGGGTGGATTGCATACCAAGAGGATGATGTCATGTTTGCAGAAAAGTTGGGATGATGTCACTGCATATATTATTAAATCTCTTTGATCACTGAGAGATGCAATGCGACTTGATTATACATAATAAGCTTTCAAATCGTTCTGTCACTGTAGTGCTCTTCTGTGAAAGGGAGGAAATAAGGTGGGAACTAAGACAAAGGGCCATTGTTAGAGAGCATGCTCTGAGGGAATTACCTCTGAGCTGTGCACTAGTTTTAGGTGTGTGTTAGTGTATGGCGGGTTTTAGTGTCATTTATGTACTGTACTATAAGGAACAGTTTGACATGTTGTTAAATTTGCTTATTCGTTTTCTTGATAAGCATCAGATGAGAAGATCGATACCACTGTAATAACTGCACGTAAAAATATGAAGCTACAACCAGCAGCCTTTTAGCTTAGCTTAGCATAAAAACTGAAAACAGGGGGAAACAGCTTGCCAAAAGTAAAAAAAAAATCTATCTGCCAGCACCTCTAGAATTTGTTTACCTTTGGACAGAGCCAGCTTAGCTGTGAACCCTGTTTTAGTCTTAATGCTATGCTAAGCTAACAGTCGCCTGTGTCTATTTAGTGTATAGATACAAGAGTGGCATCAATCTTCTCATCTAACTCTGCAATGAAGCGAATAAGAATATTACCCAAAATGTTGAAATATTTCTTTAAAGCAGAGACATGAGACTCAGCAAAATGTTGATCTATTCCTTTAAAATCTCACTGCAATCAGTTTTTATATTTAATTTATCCAAATCTAATCTAGTCCAAATATAGCTTTCTGTCCCAAAACTGTACCTTGATATGAGAAATATTGTATCTTCTGTTCTGTTTGTGTGAGATATCTTCTTGCTTAGTTCAAGACCAAAACAGCAAGCCCAGCCCTGCACTTACAATTTCTATAGCCAATGCAGTGGAATAAACCATTACAAGTAATTCTATCTGACAAAGAAAGTTATCTCATTCATCAGCGCCAGGAAGAGGTCAATACCCGGTGCTGGGATGTTCACTGGTCTGCTGATGTCTGAAAACTCAAAGCCTCCTGTTGCTCATTTTCCTCTGGGAGGTCTGCATGGAAGAGGCCAGTGAAAGGAAAAGGCCAAAGTATGTAGAGCAAGTGGAGTAGCATTGAAGTGTCATACACAATTGCTAGTTTGACCCTCCACAGGATGTATGTAAATGCGAACGTTCTGGTCTTAGGAGAAAACTTTTTATACATCACTTTCACTCGTTTTCAATATGTACAGTGGAGCACAGCATGTACAGTACGTGAATCAATATATCATATATGATATTGTGGTATAAAAACCTTTTAACCATTTAGTGATCTCTTCTCGATTAAAGATGCACAAGTCCTTAGGTCAACTGGATTTGTGGTGACAGGTGAGACACTGACTCAAAACAAGCTTTGCAGCTCTTTGAGCGCTGTTATTGTTCCACTGTAGAGATATTTTTAGTTCATGTTCACTGTCATGTGGTTGCTGTTTTTTTTAAATCTGATTTTCTAATTGTGTTTCCCATTCATAGCTAGAATATTTGTATTATCAAGCTCTGTGACTTTCCATGTTTGTGGAAAGTCAATGTACTGGACCTCCTTATTTCCATTGGCATTATGCCCAAGAGTCACACTATGAATATCCTCGTTACTCAGAAATGCAACAGCCCCACTCTAGGAATGTTCAGACCGAGACCCGTTGAGCAGAGGAAAGAAAGTGGACCAAGCTAACACCTCTGCCTGTTCTTAAAAGCTTTCTCATCTCACCCTTTGCTTTGTTTTTTTTTATTTTAAAGTCATAATCACTGAGTGTGAGCTTCAGTCTGAGTGCACATGCTTGTTAATATCATGCATTAACTTCATCATCATCATGTAAGCAGTAGTGTGTGCTGACAAAGTTGGAGCGTGATGTCTTTTCCAGAGCACAGCTGTATCACATGTCTCCGCGAAAGCTACGCCTGCTGAAATACAAGCTGCCCCTGCAGCGTTCTCGTTAATGCGATTGATATCTATCAAATAAAACAGACCGATGGCTTGGACCCATCACTGAAAGAACAATAAAACCTGCTGACGTCTGACATTCTATGAACTGACAATGGGATACAAAAATGGTCTCATAAGATTTTGTGAACTAGAATTAAACAAAGCAGTTGTGTGACAAAAGTACAAACTGGACACAGTTGCACCTACTGGTCAAGTGACCGCGTTAGCTAACAGGTTACAGTCAGGGTATTAGCTGTGGATAACATTTAGGCAGTTGACAGGTTTCTGAAGAGATGGTTTAAAGTCTGTATTTGAGCTTCTGCTTGTTGCTTTCTCAGCCTGTTACTGTAGAATTGTTGGGACATGCCAGCAGTAACCACAACATTTGTGTGATCAATCAATCAGACTTCATTTGTAAAGCACCTTTCGTGCAGGTTAATGCCAATCAAAATGCACAGTGATGGGCTGGGATTCTTTAAATTATAAAAACACTCATCCTTAATGCTTAATATCAGGATAATCCACAGACCTCAATGTGAAAGGTTGTCATTGTTCTTTTCTGTGTGGTAAAAAATGTCAACTTTTGAATTTCAAGACAGAAATTGGGGGTTTTCCAATCACTCCTATGTTCAGTTTTCTTTGTGTCAGCATTTTGTGGCCGCTCTTTCTTAAAGCTATAGTGAACCATGAACCACAATATTGCATATTTAAACCTGAAATAACTGATTTTTTTAGGACACAACATTGACATATCATCACCTTTTAAGTTAATATGGCAAACAGTTACTTATTTAGACATCCTTATTTACAGAGCAACATTATCATTCGTTTGTAGTCTTGTCCCTGGCCACCTGACAAACGTTAGCCCAATATTAATATTTTTTAGCTCAGTTTTTGGTCTCCACCAGCTCTAGCTGCTAAATGCTCCACTGTGGTCACCAGCTAATTGTTAACTGTGTCTGTCTGCCGTTTGCTGCTGAGCAGGTAGTGGGTTTTTTACTGAAAATTGCTGTCTGCTGCAGTCGAAAACGCAATGAGAATACTCATGTACTTACTTACAAAATTGTAAATGGGCAAGCACCTTCATACCTGTCTGATCTCCTTAAACCTTATATTACATCCCGTGCTCTCTGCTCTCAGAATACAGGGCCTGTATTTAAAACCAATTCAGCAGGTTGCAGAGCCTTTTCCTATCGTGTCCCCTTCGTCTGGAATAAAACTCCCTGCTGACATCAGACAGTCTGCCTTTAAATCCAAACTTAAAACTCATCTTTTCGCCTTAACTTTCAGTTAGCTGCTTACTCTTGATTACCTAGAACCTTGTTACCATTATCCTTCTGGTGGGTCGGTCTCAATGAATCTATTAAGCCTAGTACAAGTAGTCCATGTTTGTCCTGCCAACAAGAATATTATAAACTTTCTGAAAACCACTGCATCTCTATAACCCTCTGATTGTTTGTGTGTGTGAGCATTCCAGCTGTGTGCCTATCTCTCTCTCTCCCTCTCCCTAGTTTCTCCTCCTTGTCCTCTTTTTTCACTCAGGCTTCTCTGTGCTGGACCATCGCCCGTCCTGGGACGTCTCTCTCTCCCCTGGCTATCGGTGCCTCATTCCAGATGTTTTGGATGTCGATCTTCGTCCTCCCGGAGATTCAGCCTCTCCTCTTGCCTCTCTCTCTCTTGTGTGCATGTTGTCCTTGTCTCTCTCTCCCTCTGTGTGGGTCTGTTTCTTTCTCCTATCTGTGTGAATGGTGCTCTTGAGGTTTGCCTCTTGTGTGTTTGTCTAGTCTCTCCCCCTCCAGGACTCCATGGTGGAGAGGAGATTGGGGGACTCAGGTCTGTTTGGCGACACCTGAAGTTGCTCGACATCCTCCCAGATCCATATTCTATATGTTTACGATCTACGTATAATTTTGTCATCCTGATTATTCTATACTGTAATTTTACTCTGTTGGTCTATTCAGTACACAGGATGTCTATTGCATGTCTGTTCATCCTGGGAGAGGGAGCCCTCCTCTGTTTATCTTCCTGAAGAGTCGTCCATTTTTTCCCTGTTAAAGGGCTTTTTTGTGGAGTTTTTCCTTATTCTCATTGAGGATCTAAGGACAGAAGGTGACATATGCTGTACAGATTGTAAAGCCCTTTGGGAAATATAAATAAAACTGACTTGACTTGACTTGACTTGACTTGAGAGTGAATCAAAATGGAGCTAAACTATGAGCTGAAACTCGCTATGAAGCACAGTAAAGCCAGATTCAGGTTATAATTCTCTACGAGTGACCCCTTTCACATTGTCACATTGTTTTCACATCATCATCTGATAAAACGTTATTGTAAAAATATAAATTACATTTGTTTCATTTAGATATGTTCTCTGCTCAACTCATTTTGCACCGTTAAGACAATAATTTTATAAAAAGAAAGGAAAAATGGTAGAGATGGTACTTTTCCACTGTTGAGTCGTTGTTGATTGAATTAAGAGAAAAGATTTCCAAGTGCAGAGCACCTGCCAAACATCAAGTCCTGTGAGAGACGAGACAGACGGAGAAAGTTTTCTGAGAAGCAGAGGAAAAAAAGAGAATGAGTCAAGAAAGCATGTGCGGTTTGGGCACGTGCTTTCTTGACTCATTCTCTTTTTTGCCACCACATGGCAAAATAAATTCAACTGTACAGATTTACTGGCATTTGTGCTGTATTTGCAGCTAAGGACAAACACTTTGCCTTCTCTCGCTTTCCCGATAATCTTAATTAATTAGTTAAATTTACACAAAATTAATCAACAACAATTTTGATAATTTATGAATCTTTATAGGTCCAGTGTTTAACGTTTAGAAGGAGCTATCAGCAGAGATGGAATCTAATACATAAAGTATTAGATTTTTGGCTTTTCTCAGTTTTAAATAATTGTAAATTCAATATCTTTGAGTTTTAGGCATTTTATAGACTAAATCATTGCTTAATATATTGATACACCAATCAAGAAATGAATTAATATTCAAAATAATCATTAGTTGCAGCCCTATTTTAATATTTTCTTTCACTTGTCCTTCTTTTCGTCAGTTCTCCTTCTCTGCTTCTCTTATGGAGGTTTGCCTGTGTGTCGTAACGCAACTGGAGCTGAATTTAGGTCACGTGTGCACTTATGACGCAAGAAACCCACCCAACCCAGCTACTGTGTGTGTCTGTGGGTGTGTGAGTGTGCCACCCACAAGTCTCACAGTAGTTAACGAGGCTAATAGATTTAATGGGTCTTTTTACTGACAAAACGTATCATCTGGCACAGAAACTGGCCTGGAAAACACAAGGAGCTGGGTTGTCAGGGTTTGTGGATGCACAACATGTGAACAACACACATGTGAGTGGATAACATCTGGTGACACCGGCCAGGCTTAAAAGATGAAGGTTTGGGGGGTAATACTTCAGAAACCAAAGAAAAGAGCCGTAAGGGGTGAGATGAGCACTGCTTATTCATCTTGTGGTCATTCCTTTCTTTCTCTGTCTCTCTCTCTTTCTGTCTCTCTCCCTCTATGTCTTACGCACACTCTGACATAGACACAAATCAGCACACAATCTGCCGCAGTGTGTGCACGATGATGTGATGAAATGACAGCACTGTATTGGCTCGTTGCTGCTTGTTCTCTGCACTGATATAACCCCATCATCAAAGCATCATGGAGTCAATCATTAAACCACAGTCACAGTCTCTCCCTTGGATACAATCTCAACCCTGTTTCTGCACACATACACACACTCTCTCTCTCTTATATTGAACTGTCCCGTCACTCACTCCACGTGCTCATACACTCACACAGCTTTCCTCTCACTTTCTCCTTTGAGAGATAAGTAAAGTTATAAGGGAGTACCTCTCTTCTTTCCATCTTCCCAGTGAAAAAACAAATATGGAAAGACTAAGAGAGCAAGGCTGAAAGAGAGAAAGTGCTGAGGTTTCCCAATGCCAAGCACATGCGTCACCAGATTTTATTATCTAAAACCTAGTGAGATATCCTTTCCCAGCCAGCACAATAAAGAAATGGCTAGGGGGTCGAGTAGGGGGCTGTCATCTGGTGGCCGATCGAGGCAGTGTTATTACTGCTCTCAGCTTGATAAAATTGTATGACTGCTTCAAAACAGATTAGGGTTTTAGAATAAATGGTGAGCAATTTTAACTAATTGTTACTCCCTTCTGCTTTTGATGAATCAGAGGGAGAGAATGTGTCTCATCGAACCAAGCTTGGGATCTCCAAAATCCCAAATTTACATTTAGCAGACGCTTTTATCCAAAGCAACTTAAACACTCACATACCGAAGGCACAGCTTCAGAAGCATTTTGGGGCTCAGTATCTTGCTCAAGGATACTTCGACACATGGCCGGGGGAAGCTGGGATCGACCCGCCGACCTTCCGATTGGTGAACGACTGCTCTGCCACCAAGCCATAGCCGCTCTTATTACAACGTTTGAGATATTATACAATAAAAATGTGAGATTTCTAGTGGATGCAAAATTTCTGTTTTTATTTGTCATTTTTTATCAGCCAAGAGTGATCATGTTTGCTGAAGCGGCAACAATAAAAGCTTCAAAATGTCAGTGAGGCCTCTAATTAACACATTGGCCGATGGAAATGCTAAGCATTAACTCTTCATACTGGGGCTGTCAGTTTGAAATCTGAACTGCACTTCAAACGTGGGGGAAAAATGTATATACGATTGGTAATGAGCTATTGGAATTTGAAATTCACAGTATTTGTGATGGACATGTAGTCAAGGAGTTGATCATTTATGGCAAATGGATAAAAAGTTGGATTTGGTGAAAAAGACTGATCTTTGAGGGAGCTCCAAGCAGCAACAAATACAGACACGTACATGACCATTAGAATATAATAAGTCAACAAAACCAAAAACTTAGCACATAAGGAGGAGGTTGGGGTGCTGGAGGGAGCTACATTACTGTACCAGAAGAAGCGTCAAGTTATGAAAGCTGGCTATGCACCTGTATAAACATGATTGACTGTTACAAGTCAGCTGGTAGCCATGCAACTGATGAATGTTGATGGTGAAGAATAAATGAAGAAACTGATGCCACATCAACTGCAGCTTCAGTTCTCTGCCTGAATTAATCCAATGCTCCATTCGTGTCTTAAATAAATAACATTAAATTCAATTTATCAGCTACTGTAAATTAAACTCTTCTAAAAGTTTAAAACAGCAGCTCTAGATGGGATATGATACGGAAATAGACTATTTAAAAGTGAACAAACAATAACAAACTCAGATAAAGAAAAGGAAAAATTTGTTGGAGTCCAATACAGATTTTGTTTTGTGGCGATGGTTTAGGATTTGAGACATCGTCAACAAAATATATTTTGTAAAAAAAAAAAAAATCAATGGCACAGGTTGTCTTCCAAAAACTTGGTCTAATCCTAGTACATACTACGGACCAACCTGTACCACTAAATAGACTCTGAATGTAAAACTGTACATGTTTGAGCAATAAATGCTGGTAAGATTGTTTTCTGAGATGTCTTTAATGAATTGTGATTAACAGGCAGGGAAAGTGAAGGGAGCAGAAAGATATAGAAATGCAGGAATGTGGGTTCATATCAAGCCACTGGGAGTCTCACATTTCCACATAATATGCCCACAACTCCCCAACCACCCACTTGTGTCTGTGCATAAGTTGATATTTTCATTCAGTGCCCACTCATGCTGAGCAGTCTGCATCAGTCAAGCAACAGCAATAACATCCTGGCGGCTCTCTGTTTGAGTCATACCACTGTTCTCTACCTTAGCGTCTCACTGCATCCTCTCAGTAGTGGAGAGGGCATCAGTTTGGCCGTTCAAATGCTCTTATTTTTCTAAATGGAAGCTCTGAGGTCATAAAGCCTGGAGGGGAAGTGTCATCTGAATGTACTGAAGCAAAGTTTCTTACAGTGTTTTTCTAAATGAAAGCGCTCCATCTGCTCTTACTGAATCAAACTCCCCTGGCTGGGACCATAGAATCACCCATATTGTTTTGTTAATATTCCATTCAAACCTTTTCCGAGCAAACCTGGCTTGTAAACATGGTTTGAGTTGTTTATTTGCAGCCTGAAGCCAATAATAATTGACAGTTAATTTTTTTTCTAATCAAACTGCATCTTCATTATTTTACCGTGGGGTTAGAGCAGACATTTCAGCTTACTAAATGAAAAACTTTGATATATAAAAAAAGTGGGATTTAAAATGCCAACAAACTCTTAAAAAGTGTACTGTACATCCATACTAATGGCATTACATTAGTTCAACTTATGTTTCCGAGACAGTTTTGTTTGTCTAGCCTTGTTTTTTCCAGCGCTGGGTGTGCAAATGCATGTGCATGTGTGCATTTCTGCTTGTTTTTATGTTTCATAACAAAATAGATTACCACAAAAATCAAAACACAGCACATAACGAATATAAACCTAAATAGAAAGTGAGGGTGAATTAGTGCGAGAGGAACGTGAATGGTGAGAGTGCTTGTATATAGAGGATAAATAAAGAGGTAAGCAATGAAGAGGACAGCGATAATGACAGAAAATGGAAAAAGTGGAGGGGAAGCAACACAATGAACCAAACAAAGTGGAGAATTTCATTTCACTGGAAGTCCGTGATGTCAATATTTTCCAATAAGTACAGAACGGGTCAAGTCTCCCTAGAATATTTGCACTGATGTACCTCTAAAAGCATTATTGTCACAAACAACAAAACAACAAGTGAGGCAAAGTAGTTTGTTGACAGACTCACAGCTCCATAACATTCGATGATGATGTGCTAATTTAGTTTGTGTATGGTGTAGCTCCAAACTGGTGGCTCACAGGAGACCAGACAGACTGACAGACAGGGAGTGCATTAAAAAGGATTCAAAAACACAAAACACTCGTGCACAGTATGGGTATATCTGTTTGGCCTGTGAAGGTCCATGTAGTGTTGGAACTCAATAAAGTTATGAAAGTCTCTGTAATTCCTAAAACCTTGATCCCAGGGTCACTGTGGCATCAAACGATATCGGTTGTCTGGAGTAAAGTGCAGTCAGTCCAAGGACATGTAGTCTAAAGTGGAAACTTTAAATGTTTGAATGTGAATGTCGTGTGTTCTTGGCATATTAGCCAATCCTCCAGCTCCCTGTGACTTTGAATACCAATAAGCAGGTGTAGAGAATAGATGGATGGACCTAATTATTTTTAAAAGCTTTAAAAGAATTCTCATGGAGAAATTCTGAATATTTTATTAATTTATTTTGTTGACATAAAGGAATCATATTTAAAGGAAAAGGTCGACTTGTTGGGAAATAGACTTACTTGCTTTCGTGGGGCGAGGCAGATGAGAATATTGATACCACTCTCGATCTGTACAGTAAATATGAAGTTTCCACCAGCAGCTGGCTAACTTGGCTTAGCATAAAGACTGAAAACAGGGGGAAACAGCTAGCCTGGCTCTGTCCTAAGGTAACAAAATGATCCTACCGCCTTGACGAGATATAAAGTGCCGGTAAGTGGGTTTTTTTGCCTTTAGACAAGTTTCCCCTGTTTACAGCTAAATTAAGTTAGCTGGCTGCTGGCAGTAGCTTCATATTTAACGTACAGACATGCGTTTAATGTACATGAGAGTGCTATAAATCTTCTCATTTAACTCTCCGCAAGAAAGCAAACAAACATATTTCCAAAAATGTCAAACTTTACCTTTAAATATACATCACTAAATATAAAAATTCTGGAATACACACTATGTATACGTTTTTAAACTACATTATGTAACCTGCCCCACAGATTGTGAAACCCCACAAATTCCCGGAAAAATACCGAGGACAAGACCTTAATGTCCTTACTGGTAGGTACAGCACTTCCTAAAGCATGAACATAAAGATCAGCTGGTTTAGGACAAGGTTAAAGAATCATTCACACATTTCGCTCCTGTGTAAATTCAGTCCTACGGGTCCAACTGAGCAAACAGCACAGTACAGAAGCCCCTCATCACTATGGAGCGCTCTGTGATCATAATCTCACCGTTTGCACTCCTGGCGTAAATAGACCAAATGGTCAAATGGATAGCAAAATGACCATGGCTGTTAGGTCTGACACAGATTGGAAAACCGGACTCTCCACCTATGAGAATCTAGCACTGGACTGTCGATCGAAGCCAGCCTGGTCATCTTTTGCCCGAGGCGCTTCTGAAATGTGTCTGTGGCCAAAGCATCTGATCTCAGCTCGCTGTCTTTTGGTGAAGCCTCAGACACTGCAGTCTGCACATGAAGGCTCTTTTCACTGTTTCACAAATGCACAGAACTCAAATATTTTAGAGCCAAATGTACTGTAAGAAGAAATGTGTTTAATCCCAGATAAGAAGAGTCTACAGCCACACTAGTGGTTGTATTTATATATTGGGGAAAGCAATGCTCTTGTTTTTAAATGACAGAATATTTTTGACATCGAGGTTGGACAGAAAGCTACATTTGGACTAGATTAGATATGGATAGAGCTTCAATAAAAGCTCCATACAGTGAGATTTCTTGCCAAGAAAATCTGTCTGTTAAATATGAGCCAGCAGAGCTTAACTTGGTGTTGTCCAAAGGTAGAAATATTTCTACCAGAAGCTTTGAATTTTTACTAATGTACATGTTATATCTGTCACCAAGACTCCAGGAAGTCACTGAGCCTAGCCAACACATAACCGCCCGTAAGACCCCAACTTGTCAGTTTTATGTACTTTTAAGCAATTTTTTACTTATCAAAGAAATAAGACATAACACGTTAATAAGTAGGCTTTAGGGGGCTGGTAGACTTATTTTTGAAATTTGGAGAGAGCCAGGCTAGCTGTTTCACCCTGAGTCCAGGCTTTACACTAAGCTAGGCTTAACATGTACTGAATTCATCTCCATACTTAACACACAGACCTAAGAGATTTTCTCACCTCATGCTTGGAAAGACAAATAAACAAATTCCCAATATTTAGGCTTATTCCTTTACCTTTGGATTTTTAGGGGCTTCTAAGTTCAAATGTGCACAAACAAAAGAATTAACTGAAAAAATGATTTACCCTGAGCTTATGCCCCCCTCAACTTTAATTTCTGCCTAGAGGAAGAGATACAAAACTGCCAGGATCTCTGTGTTGCACTGCCTCATTAAAATTTGAGGCAGACAATATGGAGGTGGAGGAACAACGTAGAGAGAGAAAGCAGCAGATAGACAGACTGCATTTTATCACAACAAAGAGTTCAGGGTAATTAATTAGAGGGTGAGACATAGGGAGAAGAAATTGCTGTTTTAACATCACAGAAGAAATAGAGAGAGACTGAAAAGAAACCAGGTTGAGTCAGCAGTGTTGCCCAATTATCATTGTCGTTGTTGTTATTAAAACAACTCAAGTGACTCAGTGTTAAATCAATAAGGAAACTGACAGTGTTTTAATTGTTAAGTCAGTCATGTGAGTCATTGTGGGCAGCTTGTACAGGGTGTCATTCATCTCACAGCTTTTATTCCACGTCTTATGAAATGTCGTAATATTGAGAGAAATTACTCACCAGCTGGCCCACACCAGCGCACCTCCAGAAGCCTAACATGGAAAATATAGTTTGCCTTCCTGCTGATATCCTGAACATTTGTAGTAGTGCCTGGGACCTGGCATTTTGAAGTCCCACAGACAGAGAGCTTTATGTGGAGCAGTGTGTCTCTGGGCGTGAGGGGCTATTTCTGATACACGGTGTCAGAATACACACCAATCACTCACAACACAGCACACAGGGCAGGCTTTGCATGGATGTGTTTGCACCACTCTGTGTATCTACAGGTGTGTGTGTGTGTGTGTGTGTGTGTGTGTGTGTGTGTGTGCACCATAAGTATGGATGGGGGTTGGATTTTTACTGGATAAAATCCATCTCTATTTTTGTGTGCTTGTACATGGACTGGATGCAGCTGTGGGCACAAAGGGATTTCACAGAGCCTTAGAGAAACAAGAGCTTAGTGACAAACCTACCTTCTGTCAGTACTCACCTCAAATTTTCCCCTCTAGTTGAGGTACAGAGGGGTTTTCTATGGGCCTGTGTGTGTTTGTGTAAGTGGCAAATGATATTTGATCCCCTAATTCCTCTGACGCACTCTCGCCAAGTAGCTGCCTTTTGGCTTGCAATCCCATGCCATTTACAGCAGCTCCCTCCCTGACCACACTGATCCTGACCAGGCCAGACAGATTTTCTGGAATACAACCCTGCTTTGTTTATCAGTGAGATAGGGGGGGAGGGGAACTCTATAACAGAATATCAGGCGGTTGCAAGTGCAAAAATAAATTTTGATTGTTTAGGTGACAGAGCTCTGAGTGTCAATACAACAGGCACAAAACGGTAGTTCAAACTTTTCCATCTTTCAGCTCATTGTTTTGGTTTTCTGGGCCGCAATTTTAATGTTTTGGTTCACTTTCACCTCTCTTATAATGTCGTTTTCAGATCTATCAGGTAGCTCTGATAGAAGCTCTAAAAACTGACTACCTGCTCAGCACCAAACTGCAGACAGACACAGTTAGCCGCCAACTGGTGAACAGAGTGGAGCATTGAGCAGCTAAAGAGCCACATATGGAGTTGGTGGAGACCAAAAACAGAGCAGACAGAGTGAGTTTTCGACTTGCCTTCGTCATGTGACCAGAAACGTGACAAATTGCAAATAGCAACAAACCCCAACAACAGCCATTCTACTTTTTAAAAATCAGTTTTAAAACCTGCTTTTATAAGCCTGTAAAAGTGATTATTATAGCGTCATTGTTAGTTTCCATCACAGCTGCAGTTACATTTAACCTGTGCTTGTGAAGTGGCAGAGCCAAAGGGGAGGCCTCTATTTTTAAACTGCCAGTAAGATACCAAAACTCTGCTGACCCCTGCAGAGTTGACCTGCATGACACCTAAAGCGGTTTGAAAACACCATGGAGCTTTAGCTCGTAAATGCATGGATGTTCTGTCAAATGTACCTCAGGTCTTCAGAGACATGTTACTTATGTAACCCAGATTGAGCTACATAATCAGCAATGATTTACCGATGCATTTTCTCACTGATCTTACCCTATAATAGTTTATGTTTACATACATATTGTACTTTGTTACAAATAGTCCACCACAGTAATCAAAAATAAGTCGTAATTTTTCATAATCATTGCAACATGGCTGTGTGGGCGAAGCAGGCCACTGTTTTGCTGTCAAGTTCACATACTCTAAGCCAAAGCTGTCACGCTCTTGCTGCTATTCTGCCTCTAAATTATCTGATTGGCACAAAATGTGATATCCTCATCATCAGTTGCTTCAGGCACATCTTCATTTTCAAAATGACTGTTATTCAAACGCTGCAGTGTAAAATAAAGTTAAGCTATGCAGTAAACTTGACACGCCGGCACTGTGACAGTGAAGACATGCTTTTGTCTGTGCTAACTCATACTATCCATGACACAAACTGTCATTTAAATAACGGTCATATTGTACATATTCTTTAATATTTTCATAAATTTCTTTTTATATTCTTTAATATCTTATTGACAATTTTATATTTTATATTTATGATTCTAGACCTGCAGTACTTGCTTTATCTTTATTTATATTTCTGCTATGTTTATTGTTTTTGCACCAAAACACAGAAGCAAATTCCTTGTATGTGTAAACCTGATTCTGATTCTGACTAAATGAAACCCAACAGGAAAATCCAATGTTACCTGCTACTATTACCTCTAGAGACACTATAAATGTTTTAGAGTCAAACTTTTAATTAAAAAAACAATAATTTTCAACAATTTGACACTTTGACTACAGAGATTTGTTAAAAACAGATACTTTGAGCAATAAAAGGGACTGAATGAAATGAAGCAATTAGGCAGGATGTAATATGGACACGAGTCTGCATTTTAGGGTTAGATCTTTACTACTGTACTGTACTATAATGATTTTACTGTTAGGAAGTATGACCTTGTATTTGTAAACTACCAAAATCCAAAATGAACACAGATCTGAGCACATCTTCACAGCCAGTAGTTAGGTAGCTTTTTATGACAAAAAAAAATAATTTTCATCATCTCTTTGGTCAGTGTTAATTGTATTTCTAGGTTCTCCTTAGAAAGACATTATTGGAAGAAGGCTTGTATTTTGGGGGGATTTACCAATGCAGCAGGTCATCTCTATGCACTGTTACTGATCAACTAGGGCTTAAACTTTATATAATTCAAGTATTTCCATCAAAATCAAAAATGTTGTTTGAGGGGATGAAGGTGCTGTGCAGCTCAATAAACATCAGGCTTATTCAGCTCATTGTATGTTGCTTGTTCTCCCCTGTGAAGGAAGCAGTGGAGCAGGAAATACCAAAGACAATATGGAAACTAAATCAAATGATCTGTTTCTGCTCCCTGTGTGAAATATGCTCACCCAGGCAGCAATATCTGTGCCTTGGCATGCAAAATACACATTCCTATGAAATGTACATGCCTGCGCGTACGCACACACACACACACACACACACACGCACGCACACACACACACACACACACACACACACACACACACACACACACACACACACACACACACACACACACAAACAAACACAAACACCCTAAAATGGCAATGCCCTGAACTCTTATTGCATCACATAGAGGATAAAGCTAAATGCTCCCTTCTTTCATGTGACTACATGTAGTGAGGAGAGTTTAAATAGTAGTTTATGACAAAATCAGAGCACTTTACAGAGGAAGTCTATTCAGTTAAGTGGAAATGTATATTGTAAGCTTCAGCACAAAGAGAGCAGTGGTAATAAAACTATTCTCTCATAAAACAATCATAATGATACCCCTCATCTTCAGGTGTTTTACAGAGACATGAAACATATGGCTTGAATCTATCTTATGGAAACTCCCTAAAACATGACTATTTTTGTTGGTCAACAACTCCCTCAACCTGCCTGTCTCCTAACCATAATGAGAATAACAGTTGGCAGCAGTGGATTTTAAATTAGGTGGCTTTCCTGTTTTCCCCACGGTGTGGGTGCCTGTGTATTCAAACCGTCTGAAGGTCTAAATAAGACCAAGGTTTTTAGCCATGCTTAAAAGGTCTGTCTGTTGGTCAGTTGGTCCACCACTTTGGTCCACACTGAAATATTTCAACAACTCTCAAATGGATGGCCATGATATTTTGTACAGATACCCATGGTGCCCAGAGGATGAATCCTAAAGACTTTGGTGATTCCCTGACTTTTCCTACAGCACCACCCTGACAAGGACATTTGTGGTTTTGAGTGAACTATCTCAAGCGCTATTGGAGGGACTGCATGAAATTTGGTACACACACTCATGTTCCACGGATAAGGAAACCTAATGACTTGGGTGATCCCTTAACTTTTCATCTAGTGCCAAAAATGTAACCTATCCAAAGTGTTGGTTCATGAACAAAAACTTGCAAAACTATTCACATTCCCATCAGCCTCAGCTGTTGTTTGTGTTTAGTGCCAATTGGCAAATGTTAGCATGCACTCTAAACTAAGATGGTGAACATGGTAAACAATATACCTTCCAAACACCAGCATGTTAGCATAGTCATTGTGAGCATGTTAACATGCTAGCACCGCTGTGCCCAAGTACAGCCTCACAGAGTTGCCAGCATGGCTGTTGACTCATGTCTTGTAATCATGGACATGGACAGTCTGTTTTAAATATTTTTGTGTAATAAGTTATGTGTTGCCTGTTACTGATATTTTGGACATTGCAGGTCTTAATTCACTGATGGCCATATTCTGCATTTTCAGTATTGATATGAAGCTTTGTCTCCTGCATCTACACATTGTACAACAGCATACAACACAAAAGAGCAGTAACACTAGAAAGATAACTAAATACTTTCCAAACGAATTAACCATCCACAAATGTACAATATTTCTTTTAATGACCATTCACTGGAGAGGCCATGTGAAAGCCTGTTTTTTTTTTATGTTCCTGATAAGTCCCCCGACTGGAGGAGTAGCGTCTCTGGAGACATACGAATTTCCCAGCCAGTCAGACAACTTTAAGATAACAACAGTACATAGTGTGCTTGTACAACAACTCTAAAGTTTGCTTTTAAAAAAAACCTATTTATGTTTATGTACTTAAGCAGTACATGCACTCTTTACCAGACATATCCAGTTTCACAGGAACACAGTTACACACGGTCAGCAAACAGAGGGTTCCAGCAGGAGGTCTTTTATCAGGTGACCCGTGAAGCACTTAGGGGTTAAGTGCTTTCATTGGTTAATTAACAGTAGTGCTTGACAGAGTGAGATGCATTTATTATTCAGTTCCCACCGTCAAAAATATTACAACTTCTCTAGATCGACAGTTGTGATGCTTAAAAACAACGTTCTCTGGCTAAATACCATCTATCATTTTGTCAAAGCATGGTGCACCCTGTCCAAGTGAATCTTGAATTAATTCAAAACATTTGGCTTTGAATCAGACCTCTTCTTTTAAATTCAGACAAATAAATCTAATTTCAGAGTGTGCTAATAAAAAAAACATGTTTTTTAGACCTCCTTCCCTCTCCTTACATGGTTATTCATCTGCACAGTAAATTTAGCAGTGCTATTAAATATTGATGTCGCTTTTCAGACAGTAATAATCAGCCACATTTGCACATACAGTATCTTGTAGATGTACCACTCAGGCTTGCAACAAGATGAATCAATAAGTAAAAGCCAATCAAATTAAATAAAATAGAGGTTTAATAGGGGTTTATAAGCCCACATTATTTAAAAAATTAAACCAAGTTGTTCTTTCAGTGGGTAAACAAAAATATATGATTTATCTGGGTCAGATGAGTCAACTTTTCAGTTGTGTACCCTGCACCTGAAGACAATGGGAGGGTTACAGCAAATCATTTCTTTTTAAAGTCAGCATATTTGAAGTCTAATGTTTTGCATGCTCTTTTTCATGGGGTGGTTCTTTCTCACAGATTCATACTGTGAGAAAGATGTGGTGTAATTTAGTTTTAATAAATGGCAAAGCTTTGATTAAAAGTAGTCAGTCCAGTGGGAGATCTTCTCTCTCTCTTGAAGTCAAGAGTTTTGAAAATCAAGTTTATTTCTCATTTTTTTGGTAATATGATATTCCAAAGAGAAGCCTATAGTGTTTCCTCAACAAAATTGACAATTTTGAAATGCCATTCACTGTTCGTTTTTTTTTCATTCAATGCAGAAAACTAACAAGGACAAACACTTTGACAAATGCCTCCCTCAGTGTGCAGGCTCAATGATTGGATTGCCTTTTTAAACAGATTGGTAGAATAAGCTGCTAACAATAACAACAAATTAAACACATCATAGAAATAGTGCACATAGAGTCGATCTCAAAATAAAAGGTGGGGCAGTACATATATTTAAACATATAGAAAAACAGCTTCACATGTGGCAATCATACTCTGTTCAGAAGCTGTAATCTCTCCTAATTCCTACAATTGGTAGAAATGAGTAGTCCTTCCATTGCATTTCATAATTAGTATTATTTTCTAATATTTTATCTTTAATCTAGTGGTTAGTAGCAGAAGCACCTTTAACTGTTTGTGGTAACATCCATGAATGTGCCTAAATGGTTGTCGACATTCAACTTACCCCAAAGGACATCCATGTCCTCGCTGGTATTAAGATATTTATTTGAAACTCTTTGTGTGTGAGTTTGTCAAATGCTGAGTCCCCAAATGGCCAAGCTGTCCCCAATTAACTGGAAAAAGTTGATTTTCTGGTCAGTGGCAGTGGTTAAGGTAAGGTTAGGGGTAAGGGTTAAGGAAGGGCAAGTAGTGGTTATGGTTAGGGTTAGGGGAGGTCTCCAGAAAATGAATGTAAGTCTATGTAATGTCCTCAAATGTTACATAAGCAAACTTCTATGTGTGTGTACCAGTATAAATTTTAGATGAGATGTGTGCTTAATGGCGTACGATACCATGAAAAATAAACAAAACATCGTCCTGTGCTAATGGTCTATAATATAGATGGATATAGACTCTATATCCATCAGTGCTGAATCTCTCACAGGAAGTGCGTCAGCACTGGCAGCAGAGCCAGTTAGAGGGGGGAAAAACTGAAGAGTGCAGCAGTAACCTTATTTTACAATGAATCACTGATTTGGGGGGGGGGGGTTCAATTACCCTAAATTTCCTTCTGGATAGTCAAACACTGACACTGCAGTCCTGTTTTTCCCGGATCTGGGCCCCATGGGAAAACTTATCAACCCCTAACTGATCACATATGAGCAGAGTTTAAGATGAAGTAGTGAACAGCAGCATTGTAATGCGGCATATTGTTCTGTTTCCGTTACCATCAGTGTTGAAATGCTGCACTGCCACTGACAGGTATTATCTCCAAGATTAAATCACTATTTACATTGTATCACTGATAGTAAAAAGCAAAGCAGACATTTCTTATATGAAAAAGTTGTTGTAGCATTGATTCTAGTAATTAAGGGGAACAACAAACTTTTTCCAACGGGCAGAAATGTTTTCTACTCATGGATGATATTAATAGCGGTTGATTTGTTAAACACACTCAATGTTGAAAAGTACAGTAACTAAGTACATTTACTCAAGTACGGTACTTAAGTACAATTCTGAGGTCTTTGTACTTTTTCCATCTTGTGCTACTTTATATTTCTCCTCCCCTACATTTTTTTAACAGTTAGTAGTCAGATTAAGATATTACATAAAAAATATATAAGGTTATAAAATACAATTCACTGTACAAAAAACAAAAAACAAAAGGGTCAAAATACAGTGTCTTATATTAGCACCAGACAGTACCTATAGTTCTGACATTTCGTTAGTTCTATGAAGTCCATGTGGATGGTGTGGAACGGGTATTCTGGGTCGGGAAACTTCCCTCGCCTGGGTCGCATGTTGCCTTGCGGGTATTGTCGTCTAATCTTGCTCCCGCTGTGAGCCACCCCTTCTGTTCTGCAGCTGGGGCGTGGTGTTGCATATCTCTCAATACCTGCTGTGGTATTGGTTCCGGTATCTGTAGCGC
>CM022489.1:8510864-8671044 GCA_011952105.1 Coreoperca whiteheadi | reverse complement strand
CACTCTCGCCAAGTAGCTGCCTTTTGGCTTGCAATCCCATGCCATTTACAGCAGCTCCCTCCCTGACCACACTGATCCTGACCAGGCCAGACAGATTTTCTGGAATACAACCCTGCTTTGTTTATCAGTGAGATAGGGGGGGAGGGGAACTCTATAACAGAATATCAGGCGGTTGCAAGTGCAAAAATAAATTTTGATTGTTTAGGTGACAGAGCTCTGAGTGTCAATACAACAGGCACAAAACGGTAGTTCAAACTTTTCCATCTTTCAGCTCATTGTTTTGGTTTTCTGGGCCGCAATTTTAATGTTTTGGTTCACTTTCACCTCTCTTATAATGTCGTTTTCAGATCTATCAGGTAGCTCTGATAGAAGCTCTAAAAACTGACTACCTGCTCAGCACCAAACTGCAGACAGACACAGTTAGCCGCCAACTGGTGAACAGAGTGGAGCATTGAGCAGCTAAAGAGCCACATATGGAGTTGGTGGAGACCAAAAACAGAGCAGACAGAGTGAGTTTTCGACTTGCCTTCGTCATGTGACAACAACAGTACATAGTGTGCTTGTACAACAACTCTAAAGTTTGCTTTTAAAAAAAACCTATTTATGTTTATGTACTTAAGCAGTACATGCACTCTTTACCAGACATATCCAGTTTCACAGGAACACAGTTACACACGGTCAGCAAACAGAGGGTTCCAGCAGGAGGTCTTTTATCAGGTGACCCGTGAAGCACTTAGGGGTTAAGTGCTTTCATTGGTTAATTAACAGTAGTGCTTGACAGAGTGAGATGCATTTATTATTCAGTTCCCACCGTCAAAAATATTACAACTTCTCTAGATCGACAGTTGTGATGCTTAAAAACAACGTTCTCTGGCTAAATACCATCTATCATTTTGTCAAAGCATGGTGCACCCTGTCCAAGTGAATCTTGAATTAATTCAAAACATTTGGCTTTGAATCAGACCTCTTCTTTTAAATTCAGACAAATAAATCTAATTTCAGAGTGTGCTAATAAAAAAAACATGTTTTTTAGACCTCCTTCCCTCTCCTTACATGGTTATTCATCTGCACAGTAAATTTAGCAGTGCTATTAAATATTGATGTCGCTTTTCAGACAGTAATAATCAGCCACATTTGCACATACAGTATCTTGTAGATGTACCACTCAGGCTTGCAACAAGATGAATCAATAAGTAAAAGCCAATCAAATTAAATAAAATAGAGGTTTAATAGGGGTTTATAAGCCCACATTATTTAAAAAATTAAACCAAGTTGTTCTTTCAGTGGGTAAACAAAAATATATGATTTATCTGGGTCAGATGAGTCAACTTTTCAGTTGTGTACCCTGCACCTGAAGACAATGGGAGGGTTACAGCAAATCATTTCTTTTTAAAGTCAGCATATTTGAAGTCTAATGTTTTGCATGCTCTTTTTCATGGGGTGGTTCTTTCTCACAGATTCATACTGTGAGAAAGATGTGGTGTAATTTAGTTTTAGTAAATGGCAAAGCTTTGATTAAAAGTAGTCAGTCCAGTGGGAGATCTTCTCTCTCTCTTGAAGTCAAGAGTTTTGAAAATCAAGTTTATTTCTCATTTTTTTGGTAATATGATATTCCAAAGAGAAGCCTATAGTGTTTCCTCAACAAAATTGACAATTTTGAAATGCCATTCACTGTTCGTTTTTTTTTCATTCAATGCAGAAAACTAACAAGGACAAACACTTTGACAAATGCCTCCCTCAGTGTGCAGGCTCAATGATTGGATTGCCTTTTTAAACAGATTGGTAGAATAAGCTGCTAACAATAACAACAAATTAAACACATCATAGAAATAGTGCACATAGAGTCGATCTCAAAATAAAAGGTGGGGCAGTACATATATTTAAACATATAGAAAAACAGCTTCACATGTGGCAATCATACTCTGTTCAGAAGCTGTAATCTCTCCTAATTCCTACAATTGGTAGAAATGAGTAGTCCTTCCATTGCATTTCATAATTAGTATTATTTTCTAATATTTTATCTTTAATCTAGTGGTTAGTAGCAGAAGCACCTTTAACTGTTTGTGGTAACATCCATGAATGTGCCTAAATGGTTGTCGACATTCAACTTACCCCAAAGGACATCCATGTCCTCGCTGGTATTAAGATATTTATTTGAAACTCTTTGTGTGTGAGTTTGTCAAATGCTGAGTCCCCAAATGGCCAAGCTGTCCCCAATTAACTGGAAAAAGTTGATTTTCTGGTCAGTGGCAGTGGTTAAGGTAAGGTTAGGGGTAAGGGTTAAGGAAGGGCAAGTAGTGGTTATGGTTAGGGTTAGGGGAGGTCTCCAGAAAATGAATGTAAGTCTATGTAATGTCCTCAAATGTTACATAAGCAAACTTCTATGTGTGTGTACCAGTATAAATTTTAGATGAGATGTGTGCTTAATGGCGTACGATACCATGAAAAATAAACAAAACATCGTCCTGTGCTAATGGTCTATAATATAGATGGATATAGACTCTATATCCATCAGTGCTGAATCTCTCACAGGAAGTGCGTCAGCACTGGCAGCAGAGCCAGTTAGAGGGGGGAAAAACTGAAGAGTGCAGCAGTAACCTTATTTTACAATGAATCACTGATTTGGGGGGGGGGGGTTCAATTACCCTAAATTTCCTTCTGGATAGTCAAACACTGACACTGCAGTCCTGTTTTTCCCGGATCTGGGCCCCATGGGAAAACTTATCAACCCCTAACTGATCACATATGAGCAGAGTTTAAGATGAAGTAGTGAACAGCAGCATTGTAATGCGGCATATTGTTCTGTTTCCGTTACCATCAGTGTTGAAATGCTGCACTGCCACTGACAGGTATTATCTCCAAGATTAAATCACTATTTACATTGTATCACTGATAGTAAAAAGCAAAGCAGACATTTCTTATATGAAAAAGTTGTTGTAGCATTGATTCTAGTAATTAAGGGGAACAACAAACTTTTTCCAACGGGCAGAAATGTTTTCTACTCATGGATGATATTAATAGCGGTTGATTTGTTAAACACACTCAATGTTGAAAAGTACAGTAACTAAGTACATTTACTCAAGTACGGTACTTAAGTACAATTCTGAGGTCTTTGTACTTTTTCCATCTTGTGCTACTTTATATTTCTCCTCCCCTACATTTTTTTAACAGTTAGTAGTCAGATTAAGATATTACATAAAAAATATATAAGGTTATAAAATACAATTCACTGTACAAAAAACAAAAAACAAAAGGGTCAAAATACAGTGTCTTATATTAGCACCAGACAGTACCTATAGTTCTGACATTTCGTTAGTTCTATGAAGTCCATGTGGATGGTGTGGAACGGGTATTCTGGGTCGGGAAACTTCCCTCGCCTGGGTCGCATGTTGCCTTGCGGGTTGTGTTTGCAGCATCTTGTCTCCCCTTCTTCTGTTTCAGATGTCTGAGTTTTTTAGCAGTTTCACCAAAGTGTGATCTCCCCTCTAAACTTCTCAGAAGGTGTCATTTAAATAAGTATTTGAGGCCCAAACGGGTAAAATTATCCAGTGTATTGCAAAAAAAAAAAAGCAAAAATGTCTTTCATACTTCATTTATCATCTCATGATCTTCTAATTTATCTTGTGACACTTTGGAGGGGGCATGTCCCCTAGGTTGGGAACCACTCAACTAAAATACCTAGTAATATAAGTCATAAGTCATTAGAACTAGGTCCATCTGAACCAGCTACAATGACAAAATGATACTTAAGCCTTAATGCATCAGTAACAATCTAATACTGTGATATATGATAATATATCAGTCCATTTTCCTCCAGAACAAGTACTTTTATTTTACTTTACTAGTATGTTTTGCTGTTAATACTTCTGTACTTTTACTTAAGTAAGATTTTGTATAAAAGACTTTTGCTTGAAGTGGTGTAGTTTTAGATTGTTGTACTGGTACCTTTACTACAGTTAATGATCTGAGACTGAGTATTTGTCATTTATGATGGCAACTGTGTACTTCATGTGTTGTATGCTGCCACCCTCTAGTGATCAAAAGGAAAAACACCAAGACACATAAAATCAAATGAATGTGGCTCACCCCTTCTGTTTTCTGTTTATTATTTATTTTTGTGCACTGCACTTGATCATTATGTACATCCTGTAACGGTAAACAGAACTGAAAAGGAGCACATGAACATAATTTTTCCAATTTAGTAATACTTGAACAGCAGACAGGCAAACACATAACGTACAGTAGTCTGTATCCAGATCTGATCACTTCCATACATACCACAACTTCAAACAACACACATCCAATGACTATACTATAGAGGTTTAGCTTTTTAACATAGTTGTAAGATTGCAGATAGAGAATTCAGTCAGCGAGGGAGCTAATGAGGGTTATTTCACATAGGTCCTCAGTGGAAATAGAGCACAGAAGCACATACTACACACCCCCTGTGTCTGGTAAGTCACCAAAGAAAGCAGCAGCCTCTAGATCAGAGTTCAACAGTGTCTTGTTCAGGGATGTGATCCATTCTGGGTCCCATACGAGTTGAAGAAAATACGAGTTGAAAAAACAGCGCTTTATAGCAGTGATACACTTTTTCCACTGATAAGTATTCAGTCAACATCCTCAACATAGATGAACAAACTGGGAATCCTGGGCAATTATCAAGTCCAAGAAAGGGAATCTAATCCTTCATCTAAATCTCCAAAACAGAGAGAGAGAGCATGAAAACAGCTACGATATAAAGAATATTCTGCTCAATCTGCCTTTGTTAAAATTGATTTTAAACACATTTGTGAACTGATAACAGATGTCAAACATCAGAATAATGGTCAGTCTGTAACACAAAGCTGAAAGGTGAGGACAGAATCATATTAGTGTCCTGTGAAAACCCCAAATCCCTAAAATAAATTGAGAATTGCTTCAGTAACCACTTGTTAACAAGTAAATACAAATATTTAGTTTTTGCATATGTTTCGCATTGGCCCATGGACTTCATCCCAGGACTTTGAAATATTTGTTACACAAGAACATAATGTCATAATTCAATTTCCATCATACAGAGGAGCAATCACATTAGTCAGCATATTAGAGAAATTACATGGAGAGAATTGACATCTTTTCTGGATTCAAACTATTAGAAACGGCAACTGCGACATGTACAGCTCCTGAAAAAAAGTTGATATTTTGAGCCATGCGTGTTGTACCTCACTGTTGATATGAAATAGTGTCAATATTACTCATCCAAACAAAAAGCTGAATAATAATTATAAATAAAAGTGTCAGTGGTGTGACAGAAATGTCTCACAAATGTAAACAAATTAAATAAAGTCATAAAACTAACATGTCGCAATCACTGCAAATCAGTGCCTTGATAAACGTGTGGTAATAACAGCAGAAATAAGTAGGATCTGAGTGAAATTAGGAATTTGAGATATGAAGTAGTGCGATACAGTAAAGCACATTAATTCACTCATCAGTCTGACAGTTCACATATCATCTTATGAAAAAATACTCTGCAAAATCCCCCCACGTCTCTTTTAGCGTTTTAGGGAGTTCGTGGGGGCAATAGAAATGTCAGATGAGCAGCACTGCAGTGTTTATGCACATAAGTGCCATTTCTGTAGTCTTTGATATAGCCTTACAAATGATTCCCGTGTTTTCCTAGTTTGTGAGCCGTTTATGACTTAAACATAATGGTCAAAAAATCCCAAACATGTCTTTTACATACGTTAGATGATGGCATGTGCAGTTCATTTAAACCACAATGCAGCAGGTCTGACGCACCAAGCAACAAAACGAAGATGAACAAATGAACTAATAAATAAATAACAATGGCTTTCCTTCAAAGCTGCACCGAGTAAAGTTGTCAGTTTGTGCTTTCACAGAGCTCCCTTGCAAAAATATGTTACAATGATTCTGTATAAGTGAGTATGCATGAGGCCTCAAGGTGCTTCATGCATGGAACTGTACATGTGCTAACCCCTAAAATACAGAATACAATCCCCAGTCCCCTGCAAACATGGAGACACACAAGGCTTGATTACATCAGACACACCATTGATAAGTCACTCTCCTACAGTCCATCACCTTTTTGTTAATCTGTCACATGACTATTAAGTCAGGAATTGAAATTGGAGCAACCTTGTGACCTGTGTTTTTATTTTAGAGCCCCAAGGTTTTTTAATTTAATTTAGTTTTTCATTTTCAAATCAGTTCAATTTTTACTTCAATCAGTGAAAAACGTATATAGTGACTTGATGCTGCTGATCTTTTTTGTATTTCTAGGAACATTTAATTGCATGAAAAATGTGTGGCTTTTATAGGACAGAACTGATCATGGATCCAGTTTTCCCACAAAGTACAAAGCAAAATCTACTTCCCCAACAGAATGTTTTGTGGGTAAATGGCTTGATTGCTGTTAAATACTATCGGTGCCTTACAGACTACCTGGCGCTCTGAATCCCTTATTTAGAGCGATCTGTGAAATGCTTATCGCGTTTACTCCCTGATGTGTTTTTCTCTTATCTTGTGTGTCCTCTGAATCAAGCGTTTCTCTGTTTTTCCGGACATCCCGGTGACTCTGCTTTCATTGGTAGATTGGTTCAGGGCTAAGGACACTCAACAAGGAAGGACAATGTTGCACCACATACATACAGTAGGTAGGTACATTTGATCTACAGGGAGTCATTTGTTCAGTTATATTGTTAGTCTGGGCACTGGAGTTCTGTAGTCTTCTGCCGTCTTTGCAGATGAACTGGATGTTCTGTGTTCTGTGTGTGTGGTGAGAAAAGAAGTACAGGTCAAAGCACAGGTATAAAGGCAGATGTTGCAGGGTTGTAGCTGTAGTATGTTGACCAGAGATGGTGACACATTTTTAGGATTAGATGACAGAATCAGCAAGGACATCTTCTCCTCGCTCACTTTATACTATATTCAGTAGAGGGGTTTTTGTCCTTGGCTTTCAAATTCTGACCAGGCGTCATTTAGTTCCATGAAAATCATCTTGGCATATTGTTCATAGGGCTGTCCTGTCGCCTGTGAGTGAAGACACATAAAAACACATAGGTAAAATACATAGTAAACCCCATAGGAAAATCACCTTAAAACCATTTGCAATATTCAAATGAGAAATGCAAACCAGGTGTTTTGTCTATGGAAAAACACCTGGATATAAATCACCTGCTTTGACCAAACAGATTGGACTGTGGCCAGACGTTGTGAAGCTGAAACATGCTCTTACAATTCAACAGTCGCAATATCACGCAATATGTGTGATTCAGTGCCCATTTTACTCTATGGCTGCGGTCAAAAAAAGAAACCAATTGTCATACAGACACACACACAATATCAATGCATTCATGCACAGGTGAGGAACCATTGGGAAAAAAAGGTTGATGACAAGTAAATTGTGGTTTAATGCAAACAACTCAAAGGCGGTGTGGTCCAAACAAACAACAGGTCTAAAAAATACTCCCAAATTAAAACTTTAAAAGAAAGATGATCATCCTCCAAATGTTGTTCTTGACACATTCCTTTGTGTTCATGAATGAAAAAAAGACTCTTTAGTTCAGATAAGTTGCCATTATTTACTATCTTTTATATTTATCACTTTTATATTGTGTCTCTATTTCATGTCTTGTTTTTGTCTTTTATTGTGAAGCTTTTGAAGACTGATGTAAGTCCAGTTCATGAACAAGTCTGTATGTTCTGTATTTCCTATTAACAATAATCAACATGTTTACGCACTCTACTATATATGTGTGTCCACATGTCCAGATAAGCCTGCTTTTGTGTCCTTTATATGCATTTACATTTTACTTTTTTCCTTGTAAATGAATGTTTTTTGTGGGATTATACAACTGAATCGTATCTGACATAACACTACCTCTAAGTCAGCCCTGTTTTGATGATTGAAATCCTGCCGTCTTGTAATGATTGATTAGTGTGTATTGATCTTGTGATTCTCCCACTAAACCACTGTGATTGCGTTCATTTTGGGTTGTGCCTACACTCTTGTTCTGATAAAAGAGAGGATGACTAGAGACGTCAGAAGTCTTGTAGTTTCTCCATGCAAGCATGCTGGTGGTGTTTACCTGACATGATCCCACAAAAAAATCTTAGAGCTATAACCTGAATCGCCTAAGTATTCCTGACAGCAAAAGGAAAAAGGCTGTCAGACCGCGGGCTGCTGACTGAAACCACAGGTAAGTTCATTTTATGGACTGCTGTTATAATACCCTTTCCCTTGCCTTGACATATGTAAGGACAGTGAGGAGCCTAGATTTGCCGTGCTGTGCCGCTGTGAGTCATTCTCTCTTCACTCTGTTCATTTCACAGGTACAACAAACTTGCTTACAGACTCCTGATTATGGCTCTGATGTTCAGCTAGAGCCCTATTGACTCTCTCTACATGACAAAAGCATATCCGCAAAACTGCTCTAGTCTATTGCTGTGAGGATACAGAACCAGATTCACTGAAAGAATGCCCCTGATCCTACATCTCCTTATACTGATCTTGGTGGAGCCCGACACGGGAGCTCCACAGGTCATGAAAGCACCAGACATAAGAGTAGATGATATCAACTTTTTTCTGGCTATGGCATGGCAAGTAGCCAACTCCATACGCCCTAATTCCAGCTGTTATGTCTGTGGCCTAATGCCCTACACAGCTGGAGATGGATTACCTCTGATGGCCCTACCTGCCTCTGACTGTGACACCTGCCACCTGATGCATATTCCCTTGTCTCAGTCTTATTCTCACCCTGATTGTGCCAGAGTTTCCAAAATGAGACCACTTAACTGTGGAGGACATGCAAACTGCAACAGATGTCTCCAAACCCCAAAACCTGTTCCCATAATGCTGATTCCTCAGCCGTTCCCTTGGTGTCTCCAGAATGACGGCGAGACCCCTGTCGGACAATCTGACTGCGTTCGTACATTCAAATGGGACCAACAAACCAATATTGACTTGAAATCTCTGGATTCTGCACCTCAGCACTGTTTGGAAGTAGCAGGTCAGGCTCGCCTCAGTGCTCTAGCTCACCGCACTGCGAGCTGCTCCATCTCCTCTCCTGTAGGAATGTACTGGGTATGTGGAAACCGTGCATACCCGTATCTTCCTGTGGATTACAAAGGGCGCTGTGGCTTGGCATACGTCGTCCCGGCTATGAGAGTGGCTCACTCGCTGCCCCAGAAACCTCTTCCTAAACGAGCACGACGTGGAGTTTCAGATATCTTTGGGACTCATCATCAATCACGCTTCAAGAATGCACTCGGGCCCCTTCTTCCGTTTTACGGCGTTATGTCTGCGTTGGATCAAATTGCCGATCTGTCTCACGCAATAGAAGTTATAGCTAATGAAACCAGTAAAGCTCTCAGGCTTATATCTAGTGAACTCGCCTCCGTTAGACTTCTAGCTTTACAAAACCGAGCCGCTTTGGATTTTCTTTTAGCAGCCCAAGGAGGAACTTGTGCTGTTATTGGTTCTGAATGTTGTACCTTTGTGCCTGATTATAATGCTACGATTGGTGATATAATTAATCACCTGCATGATACTGCTAAATCTGTTCAACAGGATAGTAGTTCTTTATTAGACTGGTTTACAACTACCATTGGATCAATGAATTATCCCATTGTTAAGATGATGATTATTTTGGTTGCTTATATTGTACTACTGTTTTTCCTTATATCATGTATGAAAAAGTTCCTGTTCAATATTAGTTAAGTACAAACAAGTCCTCCAGCACAAGCATTTTTCAACTTTGCCAATATTTTTAGATTACAATGAAACTGTAACAATGTGCTTCATAATACATTGTCCTGAACATTGTTTTATAAGCTTGATACTTCGTGACTTTTCCTAATTTACTGAGAATTGCTTATAAAATGTTTCAAAAGTCTGACATTACTTCTATTTGGGGTCTCAGAGACCACAGCTGTAAGACATAAATACAGTGGATTTTCATTTGCTCTATATCTGTGATTGATGTTCACTGAACATTTGCACCACACTACCCCTCTATTATTGAAGTTTTATAACAGTTTGTCACAGTTTGTACACTTCTTCGCAAATGACTTTTTGGCAAATAAAAGGGATGCATAGCCTGCATAACATATAGGACATGAATATTTTCTTATTTGGTGTTGATGTAATAACACTGCTTTATGGTCATTGTATTTTGTGCCGAGCAAGCCCAGTTTGTGCCAAAGAGAAGGGCTATCACTTGAATACTTTTCTAAATATTGGGGGTTAATAATAAAAACAGAAGAAAAAAAATTATGGGAGAAATTAGATAAAAAGTTTAATTGTTCTTACTGTTTTGGGATTATCTGTTTTGTCTGTGGGACCCCAAACAATGAGGGAATAAAGCCAATTTCAACAAAACATGAAGGTCATTAGAACTTGTTTGGACAGAGAAGTCTTGTTTTCTCTTCCTGCATGCATACTGCTAAAGAGTCCACCAGATGTCCACCAGTCATTATCTGTCTCACCTTATCTGGGTGGACGACCAGGACTGCTTTGCGGTAGACCTTCTTGACCTGTTCTGGAGTAACCAGGTCAGCCATGCCCACAGGCTTCCAGCGCGTCTCTCCCTCCCACAGCACAGTATGCATGGTGGACAGCAGAGCACGGATGTTACGCTCCTTCCCCTCGATCCAGTCCAGAATCTGGGTCAGAAACAGGAGAGGGAGAGAAGGGGAGCCATTAGCCAGTGACCAGTTTTGGAACAATAATTAGCAGAAATGTTTTCAGCGATTTTGGCTCTGGGGAAATGTTTTTAAAAGAGTAATTAGAAAAACCAAAGTTTGGTCGTGGGAGACCTACATTGGTCGCTTCATTAATTCTGGAATAAACAGAAAGGCTTTAACAGCCAAAGGTTTTTGAGTACACTATCCTACTTTTGAGAATCACTGAATAGCTTCTATTGTGCTACACTTGATAAACAGATGACTACAATCCAGTGAACTGATGTCAAACTGTGATTCTACTCAGATTTAGTGATGCAAGAGTCATAGCACTTCCTGGTGTTTCTCACAGAAACTTCAAGAGTGAATAAGAACAATAAACCACGCCTTATTTTTATTAGTACACAGATACTCAATATCACATCAGAAAATAGCCCCTGCCTTTAGTTTCTCAGGGTCCATCTCTTTGGCCATCTCCTCCTTCCTCATCTCTGCTATAGTCCGTGGCCCTTTCTTCTCTTTGGTCCCTGCAAAGCCCTGACCAGACAGCAGGTCATCAAAGTTGGCATGCGACGCCTTGGGCTTGGAACCTGGCAGAGAGGGATGCAAACACAAAGAGACCTGCTCAGACACTTAACGTCTATTAGATGCACTATTAGATGCAATGCACACACAGCATCAACATGTTAATGTACTGGAATACGAGACATCAAGTATTACATCATGTACTACCTCTCTGCTCTCTCTCCTAAATATATCTATTCTTTGTTACTTTATTTAAAAGAGACAATACAGATACACATTGTTGTTGTAGACAGGAGTAATGCAACAGATATAATATATACAGGGCTTCTAGCAGAAGCCATCCCTGCTTAATAAACAATTAGATGAAACTGATTTAGGATAACAACAACAAAACAGACAAACAGATTGCCTGCATGTGTCTATGTGTATACATAATCTATAAGACTGTGTATGTATTGACATATAGATGCAACAGTGTGTGTACTAGTGTACAGTGTATACTGTATGCATACAGTTTTGTAGATAAACACATATGGGACAAGTGAATGCATTATGAAAAGCATTCAGTGTTTTCATCTTATTAAATTAAATATCAAATACATACATATTATAAAACACAGCAGCATTCTATAATGGTATTTCTATCAGGGTATGAAATCTGTGAGCAGGCATTTTGTTTTAAAAACAAAACAAGCACTCAGACAGTGCATACGGCACCTCTACTGAAGCCTGCATCTGAATCTGCACCAATGTAAATATAGTGATGGAAGTGATGATAATATTAGGATTTTGTAGAACGCTAAATTGTGCAATATTTCAAGTGAATAAGAGTAATGACCATGATCATGGCCATTTTAATTTATTATGTTGCTTTAGTGCCACCTAAAGGCAATTTTTTTTGCAGGCTCACTTAATATTTAAGTGTCATCTAAATTTTGCTTTCATGAACAATGGCAATTTATGTTAAATATGTCATGGCAACAAGAATTAAAAACAGACATCATTGCATCATAACAGACAACATCAAATCTAATTCAACAGCTCCTGCTCACCCATGCCAGTCTGTGCTTTGCCCCCTGTGCTAGGCGAGCCCCCTCCCATTGCAGAGAAGCTGACATTGTAGTTGGGTCGGTTCTGGGGCGATGTGTGAGGCATGGGGGTGTGGCTGGGGCTGGGGCTGGGGCAGGGCTTTGGCTGCGGGGCAGGGCCCTGTCCTTGGGGTTGCCATCCTCCACCGCTTGCAGCACCTGGCTGCCACGCCGGGAAGCCAGGTGCGTGCTGGGGAGATGGAGGAGGCCGCGATGGCGAGCCCATGGGAGGGAGGGACGGGGTAGGTCCAGTAGGAGTGGTGGGTTTGCTGGAGAAGCCAGAACCTGCTGAAGGAAAAGACAGAGATTACGAAATAAGAGATGGTGGCGAAATAAACAAAACTCAGTGCGTGTACTTTGGAAGATTTCCTGACCTCCAAGGCTTCCCCCAAGGTTGCCTAAGTCAGCGAACGGGTCCAGGGTGTTTGGCTTGGTTTGGTGGGTGGGGGTGCTGTGGACGGAGCCTGTGGGGCTAGTAGTGGCTGATCGACTGCCCATACCAAAGCCTCCTCCTGGATAAATCAACAAACAACAATGCTGGAGAAAACACTTATACTTGTATACATATATTTTTGAGCCTTGCATTTTGGAGCGTTATTTTGCTCTTCAGCATTCAATTCCACCAGCTTCCACCGACATGAATGCATGGTTTGGATGGCTTCCCCAATTAAAGTATTTGGTGAACATTCAGTGCTGTTCGTGTTTATGTACGTGTGTGGGGTTGGGTTACTGGTTTCTACCTGTGCTTGTGGTAGCAGGTCTGTTCCAGTCCCATCGTCCCTTGGCGTTTTGCTGCTGAATGTTGACGGTTGGGGTGGTAGGCGGGACAGGGGAACTCCGGCCTATTCAAGCACATAAAGGTTTGTCACAGACTAGGCACACAGTGAATGGGAACTGAGCACCATGAACCCACAAAGCCAGAAAATATAATAACAGGGTTGAGAGGTGTTTTATGTAGCTGTTGGATGTCTAAATTGATGAAGTTATTAGTTAATGAAACTAAATTTAATGTTGATATTTCCATGCTTAAAAGGCATCCAAAAATTTTCATAGCATACTGCAAAGGTCACGTACAAGTTATTTACAATAGTTGAAATAGAGGTCTGAACCCCTCCTCCAAATCTATTAAGCCTGTTGGGCTCAGGCCAGGGTCAGACCTGTTTTCACAAGCATTACTGTGAGTTCAGTAATTATGTTGTTGTCTTACTTCATCATGCACACACTGCTCTGTAAAATGTGTAAAGTCTAAAGAAATGTCTAAATCTAAAGTAGCAGAATTGCCCTGCCATGTTTGAAGTAAAAATATTGACTTTAAGTTCAGGCTGAAAATGCTGATGGGGAATGATTCGTGCTCGGGGTGAAATATCAAGCCAGTGCGATCTCTATGCAATACTAATCAGACAGGCTGCAAATAATCATCATACATCATGCAAACCCATTCACTGCTAAACATACAGCAGCAATATAAAAAAGGCTCTTGCAAAGACAGTTTGTGAGTAAGCACTAAGTAGAGCAAAGCTAAGAAAAAGGAAAAAGATATTAGAAACACGGTAAGGTCTAATGAATCTTAAGAAAATTAACAAATAAGTATGTTTTGATGCCAGTTTTAACCAGAGTTGACGCGCAGGGACAATCACGATGCATGTTTACAACAGACTTGCAGATACTGTGTAACTTTCCTTACCCTGATGTGGACTCTTTAAAAGGTTTTATTCCATCCAAAATGCTGTGAGTGTGCAGCAGAGCAGCAGAAGCATGCCTTACCCAAGCTTGTAGGCTGAAGGGTGGGTGATGGAGAGCGAGCAGCATGCAGGAAGGGGTCTGGCTGCCCCACGTTACCTGGTCCAAGGAATGAACCAATCATGTCCTGAGGCTTAGGCATGGGACCCGTCCCAAAGGGATCAAACGCTGAGGGAAACGTATCGACCATTGTTACTGTCTTACTCTAGAAAAATACATTGTTGTTTCATTTTATTCTTCTTCACTTTTGCATTACAGAACGTGTAGTGCCCCTGGGTGTCTTTGTATAATATATTTTCAAATAATCCTAATTGGTTTTCCAAATGCCAAAATAGTAACTGCATTACATATTGTGAAATATCCAAAATGATATTCTCACCTTCCTTATGGACTACTATTATCTTTTAGAAGGAAAATTAACTCATCACTAATTAATGTGTTAAGACTTTTCTGGCCTGTGACATATTTTTCAGATCTCTAAATTTTCATGACCCAGGTATGAGAATTATGGCATATAGCATTATAGAGACTATAGCATATTTTTTTGCCTTACTTGACTTATTTACAGTATTAATTCATGGCAATCCATTTGTATTCCATGTAATTAATTCATAATGACTATATCAGTTTTCCAAAATAAGATTCATTTAAGGTCCACTTGGTTGTGTTTCAAATCAAATGTAATTTCAAACCTGGTTTCTCACCTGGTGGCGCAGGAGAGTGACATGGCGAGGCAGTGTTTGGGACTGCTTTATGTGGTGTGGACTGGGCAGATGACGGCCCACTGGTTGGCTGGGTTGGGGCCCCGAACAAGTCCCCTAGGAGGTCAGTGGTTGCGGCTGCAGTAGACGGGGGCTGAGATGAAGGACACAGACAGCTGATCTCCTCCCCATCGAGGCCAAGAAGATCCACTTCCTCAGCGGGTGCAGGGGCGGCAGGCATTGAAGCAGGCAGGTCAGGTTTCTGGGGGGCCGTGCTGGCGTTGCTTCGCTGGCTGGAGAGAGAGAGCATCTCATCATCCGAGGGCTCGCTCTCCTCGCCATGGCCCTGACCCTCTGGACCGCCGTGGGGACGGCTTGGCTCTGCAGGAGGATGAGATGGAAATAGAAGGAAAACGGTAGAGAGAGAGAGAGAGAGAAAGAGACAGAGAGAAAATGCAGTGAATTACCAAATAAGAGAGAGGCATGCAAAGTGGAGAAAGTACAGAGTGGAAGAAATAAGAAATCAGGAAATGTATTTGGGCAAAGCAGTTCAAAGAAAAAGGGACAAGAGTGAAGTAGGGGATAATGGGTTACTACGTAGGTCCTCTCTGCTACAAGCAGGAGCTATTCTCCTGACACTGTGCGCTGTGTGCTATATTACACTATGCTGCACACTTTGCAGTAGCTGCTTTTAGCTACAGTAACTGGAGGAGATCATTTCTAAAACAACATGATAAAACTTTATTTACAAGAATGCAATCAATATACAGTATATTTTTAAAGAAGGGATGGGGTGTACAGCATGACTATAAACCTCAGCTAGTATTAATCTAGAGCAATATTTCACTTTGGTAGAACTGTTATAATTTGTAGCACTTATTGCTGCACAGTTTTTCCCTTAGATTCCTTTAGCTATTACCACTGCGATCACGTGTTTTTCCCCAGTTCCATAAAAACATTTCTCTGGATTCAAGGAAAAAGAAACACTGGTCTACTGTTGCAGGATATTATGGGATTTGTGGGGAATTACTTACACTAGTCATTTATTCAGGTCCCCAGATGATTGGTATTTAAGCCAGAGACAGATTAAAATCATCCACCAAACTGATATATCACACTACCAAGGTTGGGGTTGATTTCAATTCAGTCAATACGGATCGTAAATGGAAACAGCCATTTGATTTTCCAATAACAGAATATTTATTTGTCAGTAGGGTCAATGCTCTCATTTTGGGGAGAGTATGATTGAATTGAACCAAGCCCTGGTGAACTAACACTGTACTGAACAGTTTCTCTAACAGGTCTGTGTTCTCCTCTACTGCCTTACCCTCCAGATCCAATCCCTCCATCTCATCTTGTAGGGACAAAAATGAGAGTTAGTTCATTAGTTTGTTCATGTGTCTGCATGTTAGCGTATGTAATGTATTACAGTATATGACCTTATCAGTGATCTACTGAAGTTGTGCACTGTCTTACACATTTGTGCATAGCAATGTGTGCATGCATAATGAATTTGTGAATGTGTGTTTTTTGTGGATGTGCATTGTTTCTATCCTTATGAGAACAAGTCTGAATTTTAGAATGACATCAGAATGGCAACTGGTTTGCAAGTAAATTTTGGCTAGCCCGCAGTTTTTGTTAATTTAGTGTAAAGTTTGGGGTTAGGACTTAGGCTTAGGGTTACTTTAGGTTTATGATTAGTTTTAAGTAAGGCTAAATAGTTAGCTGTTAAATAAAAAAAGAACAAACAACAGTTAACAATTAACATTAAGCTTTAATTAAGCTTACACGCTAGCTAGCAGTTTCACTAACTTTTGTTCCTCTTTTTGTTGTATTTTCTCTTTGAGGTTGTGAGCTGATACTTGATACAGGGCTTTTCTGTCCATATTTTTAGCTGAGCTACTACTGCTAATAATATAGTTCGCTGGTACAAATTTGACATATTTGTCATTTTAATAAAGACAACAGTTAGCAACAGCTACAGCTCCCATTAGGCTTTGACAGCGCTTCTGTGTCAGTCATACGAGATGTTGTCATTGAATATTAAAAATATAATTACTGTTCTATCTTTGTTTAAATGACAAGCGTTTAGAAGACAGCATGGCTGTGGACACCTTTTTAGCTATGAACAGAAAACCCTGGTATTGTGACTGAGCTTTTCAGAGAGGCTGATGAAAGAAAAAAATACACAAAAGCTAATGGATCAGAAGCTAAAACATCATCCCCCCTCAAGTGTGATGTACAGTATGGATTAAACATATCTGTGCAGCCAACTTTAGCAGAGGCAGTTTGTATTTGTCCCCAGTGTACCCGTCCCCACAATACCAGCAATAGCCAGTGCGTCCTGATGCTCCTGGTGGCAGGAGAAGAGCACGTTGGGGTTGAGGTCTTTACAGGGGAACTGCTCCCACGGCGGCGTCAGGTCTTTTTGCTTGTCCACCTCCTCCACCTCCACGTCCAGTATCACATGGAAAAGCTGGGGATACTTCTCAGGAGCGTCACATGCATCCAGTTCTGGTCTGAGAGAAAAAATAGGGTGCATGAGGAAGAAAATGTATACGTGTTATAGTGACAGGCAGAGAGAGGGAAAACAGAATCGAATTAACAGGATCGCTTTTAAAATATGTATTTCTGAAAATCATGACTTCAGTTGCACTGTATTTTCAAGTTGTTGGGGACAGTATTAAGATATAGTTATTGTAAAGAGATCAGCAGGGTTTGTTTTCAGCAGTACTCACACAGTACGAGTGATTAAATAAAAGAAATGTACTTACTTGTTAAACTTTAACATGGTGGTACCAGGCGCAATGAAGCCAGTGTGGAACTGGATCTGGAAGATCTGGGTGTTGGATACCTAACAACAGTAAAACAAACGTAAGTTTGGACCATGTGATATTTAAGTGTATCACACCGAATTGCATCAGTAGTCAAATGTACTGTAGTCTCCCCCCACATAACTATCCTAACTTTGTTTAATTACAAGCGTTTAGTAGCCATTGTGGCAGTGGATCCTTATTTAGCTATGGACAGAAATCCCTGGTATTGTGATTGAGCTTTTAAGAGAAGCTGATAAAAAAGAAAATAAGAATTTCTTTGTACAACACAAGTCGGTTTTCATAGATTTTGCCATCATCTCTATGACAACATTTTATTTGTCAGCTGAATTGCTGGAATATACAGTAGATTTTAGATCTGGAGTGTCTGCTCAATAGATTTAGTGGAGTTTGAGGGGGATCAAAAGGGGGATCAAAATCCAGCTAGTAAGACTTTAAGCCATTTACCTGAATTAACTTAGAGTTGAAAAAGAAGGTGAACTGTTAAGTTATTACCTAAACTGTCTGGTGTAAAGGTCACATATTTTAGTAGCTTCTTTCTAGGAAGCCTTGAATTACTGTAAAAGTTGTAGCTGTATCCACATGCACTTTTACAATGCAATTAAAACCTATAAAGGAAATGTTGGGGGACATACACCTTTAAACCAATATATCAGCAAATGTGCTGTTGGAAGTAAAATTATATGATAACTAGAAGAAATTATGGAAAGAAATTGATCCAGGTTGTTTTTGTGGGTTTGAGTTTGGACTCAAGATGAACTTATATTCAAATGCTGTATGTTGCAGTCACATCCTTAGACTGTTTGATGGCTGATAGTTCAACATGATCTTGTGCCAACAAGACGTTTCCAACATTGTCATGGTGCAACATGTTGTTTTTGTCATGTTTGACTAAGATGTTGACTTTATCGGTATATAGACATGGTTTCTAGTTTGCTCCCTCAACAGTTGCTGGCTCTTTCAATAAAAAGACTTTGTAGGATAAAGCGCAGAGCACATGGAGTTTACCTTGGCCTGCAGACGTCCTCCAATGGTCGACCTCATGTGGTAGACTGAAACAACGACGTCTCCTTGCACGCTCACACCCAGAGGGAAAACAACCTTTCCCTCTTGGACCCTGTGCTCTCTAGACATTCAGAGTGTGGGAGGGAGAAACATGGAGAATTGAGACCAGATGATGACAGAATAAATGGGGCACCAATTGGGAGAGAATATTTAAAGTGAAATGTTGCAGAGAGAGAGAGAAAGGGAGTGGAAAATGAGGAGAAAATGGACTCTTTGATCATACCTTCATATATATCATACACTGAATAGAATCTTGATTTCACTTTGAGGCTTACACACTTCAAGTAGGACACCACTGCGCAATTCCAGATGTGCATCACTGTAACGCTGTTACTCCTTTCCAAAAGCTATCTCTGATGTTATTGTAACAATGTCATATAATGAGTTCATTTAGTTGGCATGAAAATGTTTGTTAGCAACTGTTAAGCTCACCATGTCTGAGCGTTTTAAATCTTACTTTGAGCATCAGTCACAAGCCCCTACCTCATCCTCTCGTAGTCCTGTGCAGTGGTGAAGATCTTTGTCTCTCCTAGGAGGACGTCGCAGAAGGGCCGACAGCCACTGCGCTGCTTGTTGAAGAAGGGGACGGGAATCATGGTGAGGGCCTTGATCACCAAGGGCTTTGAGTGTGGTAGACTGGGCTTCTCTGATACCATGCTACACACATAGCCTATGTACCTGCATGGAGAGAAGACAAGATAATAGTTTTTATTTTTCGCTTCATTTTTCAATGTCCAATGCATCCCTCTCTTTTATGTCCACATATAAGTTGTTATTTTGGTTATATGTATCATAAGTCATTCACACACTGACAAATGTTAAACATACAGTAGGGGCTTATTATACTCCAGCATCTAATGCTGTGGTCAAGCCAACAAACAGCCACAGCACAGTTAGAGGAAGGTGAAACACACTGATAGGTGCAGGCAAATCAATTTAAGGACAGTGAGCAATGCCCAGAATGATTATTGCTGCCATTTCCATAAGCACTCAGTCAACTTGCACTAAAACTCTGACTCATGAGGGCATTGACTGATAAATGCTACAGCCACTGCCTGGCAGGGTAATAAAATCCTTGAGTTTCTGCCATCTCTGTACCCTAAGATTCATGCTAAGGCTGAGGAAACTGAGGACTGCTGGCTGCACTACATGTTTTCTACCTATATTAACTAGCCTATTACCTACCACCAAAAGCAAATGATCTGAAATTACGCTATTATGCAAGAATCTAAAAATATGCATTGCCATCTAAAAAATCAGATAGGAGAATAAACATGGCTAATGGTCGAACCCGCTGATTATGTGAATGTGTTTCTAATCTCATCAAATCAGTGTTTCTTCATGTAAGCTGGAGAACATCCAGTAAACCAGGAATTTTTGCATACATGTATATAGACAAGTGTTTAGAAGAGTAAAAAATAAGCTGTCAACTTACTGTCAATACACTATCGATGTTAATGGTCAATTTATTAGACAGCTACATTTAGTCATTTCAACAGCTGAAAAATATCAAATCTGCATACAATAAGTGATGCTTCCAGGTCATGTCTATTCCCACATAAACCACTGACTTGTAATTCCGACCATGATTCTTATGTGATAGGTCTCTTCATCGTTCTCTAATATCTATCAAAGCTACATTCCACTTTCCTCTATATTTCTGCTTGACTTTAATTGTGTTTTTGTGTTCATTTTGGCAGCTTAAAACAATTAAACAATGGGAAGTAACGGCAGAGAAAACGGGAAAGAAGATGTGTAAGAGGTGTTACAAAGTATGTCTACTGTAGATGCCATTTCCCTGTCCGTTTGTTCTTTCTCACTCCCCGTCTTCTCTTTCTCTCTTTGTCGCGCACACACATACACACACACACACACACATTTAGGGATGCAAACCTGCGGTGTGAGGGCCAGAGGCCAGAACCTGGTCTCTTAGCGCTGAGCAGGTGCATGGCGGGAACCGGATTGTTGAAGAGGTGGCAGAAGCAGAACATGGCACAAACCAAAACACCAGAGGGAGAAGGACCGTCCTAAAAAAGTTAAAGTTATCTCATTAACAGTGACTCAAACCTTCTGAATGCTTGCTCTAGATCTGCACTGTATCTCCAGCTCTAAGATGAACTGTTAAAGTAGCCAAATGCGACCTTACTTACTATAAGTCATAGCTCAAACAAGTTCATACAGCATCTAAGTTTAAGGATTTGTCTGATGATGAAGTAATGTCCCCAAATAGGCCAACACTAAACGTAATGGTAGAAGAGACTTTTGTTCCTTGAATGTATTCACTGTTATACATTCACTCTGAGTTTAATAGAGGTTACAGGGAGACAAAAGCATTCTTGTGATCTGAAGCAGTGAAAACTGTTTTTAGAAAGGAACTGTTTGGAGGAGGTTATGCAAGGCAGAGCAGTTTGCCAAGCCACAGCAACACCGCAGTGACTTGGCAATAACATGTTCCATCACATACCAGTGTACAGTATTGCTGTCACTGAAGTAAAACAGAGAGTTTCACTGAATACTTCAGTAGTGACTGTATTTGCGAAACATGTGCATTGCAAAGTGTTAAGGGTTTTAGCTGTGCTTGAAATATGTCTGACATTATCAAAGCTTTAATGCATTATCATAGGTGTACTAAAAGTGCAACTGGTTGCTGAGGAATCTTTGTTGAATTTTCCAAAGTGATCTATGACCAACATACTAAAACATGACTCACATCCACACTTTAACTGTTTGTGAACAACGTGCATGACTAAAATGCTCTTCTCTTCTACTTTGTCAGGAGAATTCAACTCTCTTTTCACTACAAAGACCAACTGTTCAGCAACAACACATGTAAAGACACTGATAGGGAAGACTGATAGGAACTCAACCGAAACAATGAAAGCAGTTTGATAAGCTCTAAGCTGTGTTTTACTGTATTTCAAATTAAAAACAAGGCAGACCAACATTGCCACATTCAGCGTTGGCAACAGTGAAAGGAGAGGAAGAGCAGAGAAACAGGAAAGAGGCTAAAAGTGGGGTTTGTTAAGATTCCTTGTCTGTGTGGTATTTGGTGGAAGATCAGCTTGAGAATTTTGTTGTTACTTATACAGGAAAAAAACAAGAGGTTGACGGTTTTATTACATGATAACTAAACATGTCACATTTTGAAATTTTAACAATACAATCACCTTGTTTCATACCAGAAAAAGCTGTTTTCCCTGTGAGTTTTTTTCTTTCTCCAAGTTTCTCAAAAGCACTTTATTTGATGGTCAAGCTGACCAATGTGCGTAATCTTTTCTGAATCATTGTGCAGTGAAATATGTTCGAGGGGATACCGAGGGACATTGACATCTCATTTAGTCCTCTGGCAGCATATTTGGAGCATTGTACATAGACTCAAAAGTGGGTCACAGGACAATTAAAACACATCTCCAAAAATGTGGGGATTGCGTTGTGGAACAATCAAAGCAGGTACCCATACATTAAAAGTTCCTTTTCATGTACCTTCACTTCATAGTAAACTGAAGGAAACATGACAATGTACGGGGGTTAGCAGTGTAAAAGCAAGCAGTACTTATATCGACAAGAATACAGACAATCATCGAAACATAAATGGAGGATAGGGATGAATATGATGAAGGTACTATATGTGAGCGTCTTCTTACCGAGCAGGTGATGACACACACATTCTTGGGATTCTGTTTGAGCCAGTTGTGCATGTTCTTACACACAGCAAACAAGTTGTGAAGGCTGGGAGCCTGGCGAGAAGGCCAATTACACTCTGAAACCTGGAAAGGCGCAAGAAATAAGAGAGGGAGGAAGAATGAGGAAAACAGAGAGAGACACAGAAGACACAGACAGATAAAATTGCAGAGAGGACACAGAGGCCAAACGAAAACGAGCAAAGGACGGCAGAGAGTCAGGGGAGAGAAGAGGGAAGAAGAAAGGTGAAGAAACAGGGAAGAATTCAGAAACCCCCAAAAAAGACAGAAAATCAGTAGGGGAGGGGAAAGGAGAGGTGGAGGTTAGCAACAGCACTGCATCAGCAGAGCAACACAACACGCCAGTTGCCACGATGAGTCATCTGCTAGAGATACAGCTACTTCCACAAACAGACAGACAGGGGGCCATCTTGGCCGTGTTAACTCCACAGCTTGACTCCTCAGCTTTCTTGGATCTTTCTGCCGGAGGGTGGCAGTCTTTTATCTGCAGAGATCCCACATGCTTCACTAGAATCCGAATCCATATTAATTCTGGCTTTTGAATGGCAATTCACCTTGGACAATTGGATTAGTGACCCATAAATTGTATTTTTTATGTATTTAGAGACATCTGTGGTCACAAGTGGTTTTAATGCTGTGGTGTAGTATGACACACGGCATGTTGAATCACAGCTGTGTTACATCTCTTGAAGATTAAAAATAGCAAAAAAAGACTTGATATTTCTGCAAAAATATACTCCCTGACGTTGCTACATCACTCAGGAGCATCCCCAAATCCCTATATGTCCTTCCAGCTCACAGTTTATCCACAAAAACAGTTAACTGGAAGAAGATTTTGTTAATTGGGGATGCTGTGGGGCTCTTTATTAAAATCACAGAGTGTATTGCATGAAAGGCTAGTACTATATGGGATTATCGTACTAAAACATTAAGAAGTAGAAGCAGTAATGTATATAAAATTTTCAGTTTTAAGTTTTATAGCCATGTGTTTAGATGGTGTCTGTCTCAATTAAACGTCCTTTTTGATATTAAAATAAAATGAATCTCTGTAATATGAGTTGCTAGTACTACTTATGCCACTGAGAAACAACGTCTAACTCTGCTGCACTTTGAAGCTCTCAGCCTATTGGTTTACACATTCAGTAGACACAGAGCAACATTGGCATTACTTTGTAGTTGTGTTTCTGGCATTCTGATGAATGTAAGTCCAATATCAACTTTCATTTTAGCTCGGTTATTGGTTTCCACCAACTCCTGAGGGAAATATCTGTCTCTTTAGCACCTGAATGATCCACTATGTGTCTGTCTACTGTTTAGTGTTGGACAGGCAGCAGACACCGGGTTTATGAATGAAAGCAGTGAGGGTGAAACTAAACTAAAGTTGCAGGCCATAAAACCAAAACAATAAGAAGTATTCTAAAATGTTCTGTAGACCTGTTTGTGAATTTCAGTCGGGTGATTCTCTCTGGATTTGTCACTACAAGCTTGCTCGATGACTTGCTCCCCAGTGGACAAAATTTACATATGGTAGCTTTAATGACAGAGGAGTGATAAGTTATGATAGGCCCAATTGGGGAAATCTAATTAGAGACTTAACTCTGGGTGTTTCAATAGTTTATGAGCACATGTAGCAACGGTCCCCTCTTACCAAAATAGCCAGCAAACTGTAAATACTGTGATTTTTCATATCTCACTCTGGTATTGTAATAATCCATGAATCCACTAGGTACTAATAATTCTGATATGGTTTCATCTGTAGCTTCATAGGGCTATATAACACTCACCCTGTTGGAGAATTTGGCGCCGCGATAGTTGCGCTGTGATAGATTGAAGACAGTGTAGTGGTCGGCATGGCAACTGTCGAGGAAGGAGCGAATGTCCTCTACATGGTTCTGGTAGCCAAGCTGTACTGACTCTGCTGGGTAGGTCATCACTGGAAAAACAAAATCACTATTCAGCTGCTGATGAGATGTTTTAAAGAACTTCATGCACTGTCGGTGCAGATGTTTACACAATTGTCTCTCCTCTCTAATTTCTCAGCTGCAAAAACGGACTACTACCGCTCAAAAATCAACAACTCACCTGACTCGCACACTCTCTTTAAAACCTTCTATGCTCTCCTTTCTCTGCCTGGTCCCTCACCTTCATTGGATTTAACAGCTGATGACTTTGCGTCTTTCTTTGTAAAGAAAACAACCGCCACCACCAGTCAATTCTCTGCGCCGCCAACTGTCGACCTTGAACGCATCCCAGATACGTGTCTGCTCCCCTCTTTCTCTCCTCTATCTGAAGCTGACGTTTCCAAGGTCATTCATTCTAACCACCCTACCACCTTCCCGCTGGATCCCATCCCCACCCATCTCCTTCAGGCCTGGTCTGTTGTCCCAGCTCTGACCCACATCATCAACTCATTTCTCACCACTGGGTCGTTCCCCACAGCTTTCAAAGAAGCCCGCATCACACCACTACTGAAGAAAGCCACTCTCAATCCGACACTATTATAAAACTACAGACTGGTTTCCTTCCTTCCCTTTATTGCCAAAGCTCTGGAGCAAGTTGTGTTCAACCAGCTCTCTTCCTTTCTCACACAGAACAATCTCCTGGACCACAACCAGTCTGGTTTCAAGAGCGGCCATTCCACGTAGACCGTGCTGCTCTCAGTTGTCAAATGGCCTGAGACTGGCAAAGGCGACATCCAAGTCACCTTTACTTATTTTACTGGATCTGTCTGCGGCCTTTGACACAGTTAATCATCACGTCCTCCTGTCCTCTCTCAGTGCTATGGGTGTCTCTGGAATTGCGTTGCAATGGTTCAAATCTTATCTCTCGAGTAGGTCTGTCAGAGTATCCTGAAGAGACGAGGTCTCTGAGTCCCAACATCTCAATACAGGGGTGCCGCAGGGCTCGGTGCTTGGACCGCTACTCTTCTCCATCTACATGACATCCCTCGGCTTGGTCATTTAGAAGCATGGCTTTTCAATGCTATGCGGATGACACGCAGCTCCACTTAATTTCTACCTGACGATTCAACTGTCTCTGCTTGCATCTCAGCATGCCTGAGTGACATCTCGCTTTGGACGAAGGACCATCACCTGCAGCTGAACCTCAAAAAAACGGAAATTCTTGTGATCTCAGCCAACCCAAAGATTCACCACAACCTCTCCATTCAACTAGGCTCATCGACGTCGTCCAGCACGGCCAGAAATCTGCCAGTGGTAATTGATGATCAGCTAATGATCCAGAAGGCGACAGCAAGAGTGGTCTTCAATGAACTGAAGAGAGCGCACGTAACTCCTCTCTTCATTAGGTTACACTGGCTCCCTGTTGCTGCCCGCATCAAGTTCAAAGCAATGCTCCTGGCCTACAAGACCACCACTGGTTCTGCACCATCACATCTTTGCTCGATAATACCCTGCACTCTGCAAACGAACAATGCCTGGTGGTACCATCCCAAAAAGGAAAAAAATCATCTCTCGCTTCTGTAGCCACCTTTAAAAAGCACCTGAAAACGCATCTCTTCCGTCAACACCACAACTGACAATCACTAACTTCTTCTTCCTTCCTATCTCTTCTCGAAAAAAAAAGCCCTTCCTATCCTTAGCTTTGTATACTGTGCTGGCCTTTAATCAGACTAGTTTTTGATGCACTTATGCTTTTTGTTACCTTGTGTCGTTATAATTGCTTTCATTGTCTTCCATCACTTTTGATAAAAGCCTCTGCTAAATGACTAAATGTAAATGTAAATGTATAATAGGCTCACACTCTTGACAATGTCCTTAATCTTTAACCCTTTTCTATGATTATCCCTCAATAAGTACATTGAAATTTGAAATATGGACAGCAGGTCCACATTCAAGCATGACTATCAGCAGTTGCATGCAAAGCATTATGGGATAGAAGCCCTCAGAGAACAAATGTCCAGCTGACAATGTTCTCTAAAGGATACACTGCTGCTCCACACTCATGAGCATGTGTAGCTGTAAGCAATTTGAGAATGACAGAGGAGGACAGAGGGAGAGCTGAGCGTGCAGGTGTCTATTTATCATTATGTGTTTATGCTTATGTGTATGTTAATACTGTCTTAGGGTTATACATGAACCCCCATTCTCTTATATTACGCAGATATAATATACCGTATTTTCCGCACGATTAGGCGCACCTAAACGCCTTCAATCGTTTCAAAAGCTGATCATGCGCCTAATAATACAATGCGCCTTGTATATGGCCCAGTATTAAAACGCATACAGGTCTCAGTTACGGTAAGCAGCCGCGACTCGATTTTCCCCCGTAATAGTGCGCAGTGCATGCTGGGATACCGGGAAACTGGCGTTTCATTTCCATTTTAATATTTTTGTAAATACCCTGAAATGGCTCCTACCAAAAGACACGCGTACAACGCTGAGTTTAAACTCAAGGCGATAAGCCACGCACAAGAACACGGCAATAGAGCAGCAGCGAGAGAATTTAATATCAATGAATCAATGGTGAGGAAGTGGAGGAAGTATGAGGATGTCACACACTCTCTCTCTCTCTGTGCGTGACTAGCGTTCTATTGTCAGGAAATATCACAGAGTGTGGCATCGTTTCATACAGCGATGATCTTTGTAAGAGTCAAAATCTCTGCGGAAACAGCCCAAGCAGCTAAAGCTCTAAGTTACAGTGTGATCGTTATTTTAACACTGTGATTTCCAGCGGAATTATTTCTTACATATCGTGTTAAGGAATATAAGTTAAGATTTATCTGAGAGCCAGATGCAGTCGTCAAAAGAGCCACATGTGACTCGCGAGCCGTAAGTCCCCGACCCCTGATCTAATGGATGCGTTATGCATCTAATGGATGCATAACGCACCGTAACTCCAGCCTCTACTTTAGCGCCTTATGCGAAGCGTTTTATTAAAGGTGCGCCTTATGATGCGATGCGCCTTATATATGTAAAAATAATTAAAATACGTCATTTATTGAAGGTGCGCCTTTTGATGCGGTGCGTCTTTTCGTGCGCAAAATACGGTACTTTTACCTTCTTATGTGTGAAGTAGTTTTCTACATTGTCAGTTTAAAGTCCCTGGAAGATATTTTCCTAATCAGCTTTTGACTCTGAGCATCAGGATCTTACACGAACACACAATCACTTAAGATTTGAAAGTAACGTTTCAGACAGATGTTTCCCTGATTTATTATTTCTGGTGACAATGTCAAGAGTGCATCTGTACACACAGCTCACACATGCACACAAAGTCCATTAACTACAACCAAATGTGCATACCTATGATCCGTGATGTGATGTAGGCAATGTCCAGCTCCCCTTTAGTGTACCTGTAACAAAGAAAGGAACCTTTGAAGATTATTTTAAATATTTATTCATGCAATTCCCATGGCACAGACAAAAAGAAAGATTATAAGCAATATTAAAAGAGTCCACGGAAACTCAAAAAATGTATGTATTACAGGTATACTGTTATATTAGATAAAGCATGTACATGTTTTTTCAGACAACTTTAGCATTTAATCACGAGGGTCAGGAGATTCAGCCTATTCTTGAATAATATCAAATCATTAAAAAGAGCTCAATGCATGACTGTCCAGCCTCCAAAAGGTTGATCCACCTCTCTGCTGCTCACTGTCTGTGCATCAGGCTGCATGTCATGCATATCAAAGTAATTATACCCAACAGGCTTTAGAGCAGAAGCTTCCATGTGCCTGGCTGTGGGAAAGTTGTCTCTTTCAGGCTCACCACACTAGGCTGAACTGCTGGAGATCAAAGGAATGCCATATGTGTATTCTTCAATTGAGCATCACTGCCTTTCATTGCCAAATCGCCATGTGGAGAAATTTTTGTAACTCTGAGAGCAGCTGCAGTGCACACACATACAAGAAATCCACTACTGCTCCACCATGGAAGTGATGGAAAACAGTGGTCATGAAACAATAAGAAGCAGGTGCAGGGTGGGGTTTGGGGTTGGAGTGGGATTTGTTTTAATGGACTACAGACCCACAAAAAGTTTCTTATTTTTTCTTGAAATAAACAATCGAGGTAATTTTCTCTCAACAGATGTCCAGGATATACAGTAAGTGAGAGAGAGTTTATTTGAACAAAAAATTGTTTTACCTAAAAGCAGAAGACAGCTTGACTTCCCACTGTACTGCAATTATCATGCAAAACACATTAGAAGGCTAATGTGTTTCAGATTGAGTTGAGTTGTTGCCTACTGTGAAAATCCCCCAAGCAGGGCTGATCTGGGGCAGTCATCTCTGTGTGGTCGTGGAGGATTGCCATATGGCCCTGATGCAATCCTAGACCTGGTTATGTAATGCACTGCTAGTCAACAACTCTGCTTGGGAGTGAGAGCTTAGTGTGTCTTATGATTTTCTGTAGTGTACCACATAAATGCATATTTGGATATTGTGATTCTTCTTACAGCGTCATATATGGCAATTCCAATAAAACCATGTATTTGTTGTGTGGCATAGCCATGAAAAAGCAGAAAACTGCTAATACAACAGACAAACAATTCAGTTCAATCCATCAGAGAAAAAGGTAGGAGGAGATGGCTGTTGTGTCTGTAAGCCCTGGATTATGAAGTAATTGGACCACAGTTCAGGTTTCTATTTTCATCCAATTCTGTGTGTTTATCCCAGGAAGTGACATGAAAGGGGAATATCTGTACTGCATACTCCTATTTAAGCCACTATACATTACTTACTTACTTTTTACATTACTTACTTACGTATTACTTTATTACTTTTCTTAACTGTGAGTTTGCAAGTGTGAATATAGTTTAATACCTTTAATAAAAGCACCTTTAAAAACAATTTTAAGGAACTGAAATGGCACCTTTGTTTTTTGCCCCAGAAATATATTTCACACATCTGATCAAAATTATTAAATAGGGGTGAGATTCATTCATGATAGTATCAATGTGAAGTGTAAGTCTGTTGTTTTACTTGCTTCTCTCCTGAAATAGCTGGTTGGGTATTAGAGGAGAGAAGCAGGTCAGGTGCCAGGTTTAAGTGCTCATGGCCAATAGCCACAGAGTATGCAAATGAGCAGTCTCCCTGAACTCTTGAGGTAAGAACTGCATTTAATTAAAATGTATTGCAAGTTCTGGCGCAAAGAAGGAAATTGGGGGGAAGGTCACTGGTCACTGACACTGGGGAATTTTCTTCCCTTTTTATGGAAATTGGTCAGTAAGTGTTGTCCACCTTCAGTACGATGGATATGATGTGCTATCATGACTATATGTAAACCGTAAAATTTAATACTAAACTTGTTTTCCATAGGCTGTTCCTGGATTTCAATGGCTAAACTCTCAAGTAAGATTATATAGATTATATAACGGTAATATATATCCAAACATTTTAACATGTGTAAATGAGCATAATAGCTCAACAAGTGTTAAGTGCAAGACCTGACCTTTCTACACTTATACTCCAGGTTCCAATTCACTGAATGGAAGATGGAAGGTCAGAGAGGCTGATATTCCTAAATAATGACACATCCCTTTTGATTCATCAAATAATGAAATAATGTATGAATACAATTTGGTACAGTGATTGTTGGCCTTTTTGGTAGCTGAAAAATCCTCAAATATTCTGGCTATAGTTTGGCTCATATTCTCTAGATCCATTTCTATTAAATACTCGGGAATTATGAAATAAAAAAAATATAAAAACTGAGACTGTTAAATAAACAAACAAACTGTGCTTAGTGGAAGGACCCCCCATCAGACACAGACACACAACTGACAAGTTTTGATTGAGCAAAGCAAAGCAATGGCAAGCCAAAGTTGTTGCACCTGGTCTTTATATATGTTGCTTACTAGCTGGCTAAGAGCCAGATGCTTTGCAGGTCACATTTTATAACACAATTAGACATTTCCTGACACTTTCGTTTGGAAAGTCCTATGTATTTTTTGTCTGGCTACACAGAAAAACTGACAGAGAGTGAAAGAGTACAAAGCGCTAGATAAAAAGCATCTATTGTAAAAGGTAGGCCTATACTGTGACCCAGAGTAAAGTGTCTTTGTGTGTTTATGCAGTTGTGTGACCATTCTGACATCAGCAGTTGACTTCAGTTAGAACTTTCTCCTTACTATAGCAACTGGCACAGATCTATAGCAGTTACATTTTAAGGCTACGTCAACAATAAACGATCTCCATCCAGACGAGCGTCTCAGGCCCGTTTCCGAAATAATCTCCATCCATACTACTATGACTCAACCCGTTGTCCAATAGTTTTTTCACAGTTTCACAAAAACCTCACAGGCCAACTACAGTCTTCAACCTTTATTGGAAGGGTATTTAGCTCGCTGCATAGCAGCGTACTTACACGCATAGTGAGTGCAGAAGAGTGACAGCAAACACACACACAGACACATGCAGACACCCACAAGTACCAGCATCATAGTGCCTGTTGTTTATGTTTCCTCCTGGAAAGTAAACATCGAGGGCACGGATGCCATTTTAGGCCTGATTATATCTGTGGAGAGATAAGTCTCCAGTGACTACACACACACACACACACACACACACACACACATTCAAACAAACACATAAGTGGGTTAGATCCCAGTGGATATTAGATTTGGCTTTTCTACATTCCCTCCATGCTTCACTCCAAAATTCTCCATTCTACAGACTTTTTGTCTTTTTGAACAGCATTGTTATAGCATATCTACTTTCTAATGGATGGTTTAAAGTAGAAAAAGACAAACAATATAATGGGTACTGGCCATATAATGTTTGCACTGCAACCCACTAACCCCAGGGCCTGATTTAACATCTTTCACTCTTAATAATCTGCCAAAACTAACCAGATACACCAGATTTTTTGTAGTTGATCCTGATTCATTTCATCCCAATTCTCTCAGCTTGTTTAACCTAAATTATGCTAACCTAGCATAATTCCTTGATGTTATGATTTATATATTTTGGCCACTGGAAAATAGAGAGAAAAAAACTGTTGCTTACTGGAGAAAGAATTACAGAAAAAAAGAGATGCACCCGAGTTTAGTGTTAATGAAACGGGGACAAATGAGAAACAAAATGAAACTAAGTGAGAGAGGATGTATGAAATCTAGTGAAAGAGAGAGAGCGACTGAGCAGAAAGGAGAGAGAGATGAATGTGTCTCAGGTGGGGAGGGGGGGGGGGGGAGACCAAGGACACTGTGCTTTTCACAAACCCAGATCATTCCATCGCCGTTGTGTCTCTCACAGACGGATGAACACACAGTTGAGCTTTGTTTCCAGATTGGTTTCCCTGCAAAATGTCTCTTCAACCAGGTAAACAGACAAGCAGGCTGCTTTAAATAATTCAGCAACAGCCTTTGGCCTTGAATATAGATCAGCCTGAAGCAGAGAGGAACCAATCAAGTCTAGTTTGGGGTGGCCTGGTGCTTGCATGGGTTTTGCTTATCATCATGCATGCTCAAGGGAATTTCTACTGAAGTTTTCAGTCAAGTCACACGTATGCAACCTCCAGCAGAAATTCTGCTAATCTAGCAAATATTCTACAAAGATTGCTTGAAACTAGAATAAAATCATGCTACTACAAAACAATACCTGAAGAATAAAAAAAAAAAAGATTGTTTGATTTAAACCTGCATTAAATTATTAGTTTCGGCCACTTCCGGGCAGCGCAAAAAAGCTATCAAACACTGACAAAATATTATTTGAAGTCGAACTGTTGCCTATTTACAAAATCAGCAGATATAGGGCAACATTAGCAGTTATTATGGGAGACTTTTTTCACCTGGTGTACGTAAGGTCAATATTTACTCTCCTTTTAGCTCTGTTCTGGTCTCCACCGACTTCTGAAGGAAATATCTTGCTCTTTAGCTGTTAGATGCTCCACTGTGTTCAACAGGTAGTCGCTACCTTTGCTGTTGCTGTTTGGTGCTGGGCAGATAGTGTACAGGTTTTGTTTTTTTTCTGAAAACAGCTATATGCTGAGCCTGGAAACAAGGTTGATAAGAGCAGTGAGAACGAATCAAAACAGTAAAGTTGCGGCCTGCAAAACCAAAACGATGAGCTGAAAGAGGGTAAAACACTCCGAGTAGGATGATAATTCTCTGTGGGTTTGTCACTATGAGCAACCACTAGCCCTAACCCTATCTATTTAATCTTTCCTTCATGCTTAAAACTGCTCTGTAGATCTACTATACTAGATATTCAGCCATATAGCTCAGTTCACAGTATGTTTATTTATTCATGAGGGCAATAAACCATTGAGTACACCCTCAACCTTGGGAAATCACACAATTTCTTCTGTCCTTCCATTTCTAAATTAAGCTATTATATGTTAAACATACAACAGCACAATTAACTCATCAGTGTTCCAGATCCTAGCAGGATAATTAATGTTGACACATCATAGAATCATCAAAGAAACCTGCCTAAGCAGTTTTAGAGTGTACTGAACTAAACTGTGGCACGTTATTATACCTCTGCCCATCTACCTTTCCTTTCTGAGGCTTTCAGCCGGTTGCCACGGTTGCCTGCCACCCACCGCCCCATTATCCCAACCACCCACTCACACATACATATACAGTCCACACAAACACACCCCACCACACACATGGCCCTGATGAAATGAATCCTTCTGTATCAGCAGTGCACTGGCCATTTGGCACAATGAACTGCCATGAATAATTCAGCCAGGAGAGGAGCAATAGACGGCAAAGAGAGGAGAGGAGAGGAAGGAAGGTGGAGTCGAGATGAGAGGCGGCAGAAAACATGAGGGGACGACGGGACAGGAGAGTGGGAGTTTGCCAAGATGTGAGCAGCAGAGGAGGGGAGACACAAGAGAAGAAAAATCCCGATCAAACTTGCTGAGTCAATAGTGAGAGAGGAGCTGTGAGTTTGTGTGTTTCTGACAATACAGAGGCCCCTTTGTGCTGCCCTGTGCAGATGCCTGTGCACAAACACACTGGGACGACCGAGCTGTGCCAGACTCTGCTACCTCCCTCTTTCCTCCCTCCATCCACACTGCTGTGTTTCACATCTAAAGCTGCTGGAGACTCACTTTACATTATAATCAACAGCTGAAACAACGTTTAATTATTCAAGGTAATCATTACATTTAATATAAACTAGATTAACATGTTTTAAAATAAAGTATTTTATTATTTGAACTAAATTACTGAATATTATTCATCATTCATTATAATCATTATTATTAATTATGGTAATCTCTTGTTAGGGATCTTCAAAATAATAGTCACAGGTGTTAAAATATTCAGTGTAGGGAGTGACCAATAACAACAATTTTAAAATTTAATTTAATGTCACACTGTGCAAGATGGGTCCAATAAAGTTGCAACTGATATCAGATTTTATCATATCAGTATTAAGGCATCTATAATGTAAACAGAAACGGATGCGAGCAAAGACATGTCGTAATCCATCACTCATGTTTTAGAAATGTAGCAAAGTTGGTCACAGCACGCCGCTGGCAAAACAAAACCTAAGAAGAAGAGGAGTAGGAGAGTGTGGGTTTGGTTGCTGATAATGCAACGTGTCTTTGGGGTAAATATGTTTTTCAGCAGTAGCATTACACTACTCACTGGTGCATTATGGTAATTTCTTGTCATTTTTGGATTGTTTGGTTTGTAGATTTGGGTTGAAGCAGCTATCACATTGTGGGACTTTGGTCCCCAATTTCTGAAACTGTCCTCTCAAGGATTATTCTCATCAACACACAGTATCTTTGGTATAAAGAAGCTGAAACCAGGCCTAACCAATGTCACCCAGTTGCAGAGCTGTGGCACTGGCACTTTCACTTGCACCACCAGCAGGCAATGAGTGTCAGCCTATGTCCTTTGTCATTTCCTTTGCTGGTGAATTTGGAATGGAAAGGGTTTTAAAGGACAGAGCTCGCAACCAGATTTTATTTATCTGAAAGAAAAAGGGAATAGGGATGCAGAGGCCGAAAGAAAATAAAAAATAACAGAGAAGACAATGTAGGTTGACTAAGTTTCCAGAGTGATGTTTCTAGCAGCTTGTAGGAGAATCCTGATAGAAACTCACTTGATCACAGCATTTGGCTCTTCAACGTCTAGTCATCTCTAGCCACATCAGGGATCTCAGAACTCTATATACCAGCACATAGTGTACAAATTATATAGCAAAGAAGAGAAGAGTGGAGTCTGTATGGAGTTTGTATTGATGCTACTGAAAAACCTGGCACAGTTTGTGGAAATATTGGATTTAAATGTAGGAACCAGATTATTTGGTCACATAGTGTTAGGATTGCTGTAACATACAAAGTGCCTCGATCACAAATAGGGCTTAACTATCCCATACTATACAAACATTTCTCTAAACCGTCAAACCAGAAGTGATGATATGATACAATTTTCCAAGTGCGGCAAGATTTGAATAAAAAAGCCAGCAGTCAATATTGTAGCTGTAATGCAACAAAAATGCAGTTAAAAGTTGGTGCTATGCAATAGTACAGTACATCATGTGTATGAATGCAGAGGTAACGTACGTGGCAACCTGATGCATGACCTTGGTGGAGGTGTCTTTCAGCGTGTCCTTCAAGTTGTCCTTGAAGTTGCTGAAGAACTTCCCGGCTCCTCCCTTCACCATATCCAACAGTCCTCCGCCATAACTGGCATCCATATCTGGGGACAGAGAACCTTTAGCCAATCAGAAGGAAACAAAAGAGAGGGAAACAAAACACATAGATGCACACACGCACACACTGAGGATGCCAACAGAGAGGCACACTTCCATGTAAGTGCAAAGAAACCTCCTATCTTACTTTTAAACAGAAAAATAATGGCCCGTTTTCTATGCAGATGATGTCTTTTCAGAATTAATACAATGCTTATCGAATAATATGCAATCCTTCGATTACAAACTGGAGTTATTTGACTACAGCAATGAACATATGAATCACTGCACAACACACAGAGTAAACACGTGTGTAGGTGTAAAGGACTCACAATAAAATGCATACCATCTGGAGCTGTGTATTGCTGTGTGTGTGTGGGTGTGTGTGTGTGTGTGTGTGTGTGGGTACACTGTCTGTTGGACTCAACAGACTCAAGTGTCATATCTTAGTCAGCACCCCTCTGGTGATCTGAGATTTTCTCTCCCTCCTCTCACCCTCGTACTCTGTCTCCCCTTCATATAGCCACACACAGAAACCAAAGTGGAATCACTTGAGATGTAGCTTGGCAGTGCGGACAAATCTACAGACATTAAACATGATGCAGCAGAAAATCAACCTCCACAGGGATTTACAGCCTTTTCAGCAGGAGTCTCCTCTAAAGCACCTGGGTTCATCAAAACTTTCTTGTACACTTGTCCACAGGAAACTACCCACAGACAGACCAACAATCAATTTAATTTATTTATTTATTTATAAGGAGAACGTACATTAATCAACATTTCTGTAAATGTGCAAGTGTTAGCCAGCTGGCTAATTTGGTCGGTAGGCGAGATGTTTTGAAACCAATGAGGTGATGGTCGAAATTTACAGACAGAAGACAACAAGACACCGCAAAACTGTCATTTTCATCAGTTTGTGCTCTAGCTTATCATGTGACAAGGGTCAACTGGCTTTTTGAAGTAGAGGTTCTCATTGTGTGGGCCTTGATGACAGCAGGTCCCGAAAAAAAGTATCAAGTTTTGGGTTGGGCTTGGAGCTGTTGGCTCAGATGAGGTTTGGGTTTGGTTATTTTTAAATATAATTACTGAAGAAGTTTGCGTGAAAGTAGGATATTTTATGCTAAACGGGAAAATAAAAAGCGTTGCATTAGCCTGGAAAGCTAAAGCTGGATTTTATGAGGTTAAACCTTTTAGATTTAGATTTCAGTGTCAAATTTCACCTGCTGATAGCATCACTGCAACACTAAACAGATGTACTACACATCCAGCTGTACCGTGCTTTGTTCCCAACAGTAACTTTGTTTACATTCTCTCGTTTACTACGTGAGAGTGACGGCGGGAAGGTCGGCTTTGTTTCATTACTGAATAAGAAACAGTTTCATTTACGTGAGGTATTTACGTTCAATTGTTCACCGTGTTAGAGCGATGATCATGGTGAACAGAAGGTTTCAAGTGGAGACGCAGGTTACTGAAAAGGAGACAATAAATGACCTCTTTTTCAACATCCTGACCATAGCTACAGCAGCTCCGTGTGTAGGCTTCGTAGCTACACCGTAACCCACCGTAACACCATAAATAAAGCTTAGTCTGTTATTGAAGAAATCAAGCAAAAGCTTGTGTAAAAGGGAGCTTCTCAAATTCCCCAATTATCCAGAAGAAGACGTCTTCATTGTGATAACATTATGACCTTGTATGACTCTGGGTCACTCCTATACATCTGTTGTGGATTTATTACTGTTTGTCAAGTTCTGCGTTAACCAGCCATGTTCCTCCAGCCAGTAGTAAAGGTAAGCTGAGTATGATATCGAGGTGAGGCAGATGGATCATTATGATGAGATATGTGTCATTAGCTGGGGTGCAATTTGTGTGATGTTATTGCCACTAAAAACATAACCTATGAGGAATGGCTAATTGGCTATTACAGGCCACTTTTGCTTTAGCCGGGGTGCCTTATTCTGTGTAGACCTATTACTGATATTATGGCCACTTCCAGAGTAGTTGACTCTTCGTATGAGAGAAAGCCAATCTGTGTGTTGAAAGGCATCATAACTCTTTCCGTTTGATGAATAAATAACCAAATTATAACGTTGGGTGAAGCTCAGGTCTGATGGATGGGGGTGCAGGCTGGGTTCAGGTTTCCGGTTAATGTCCATGCCATACTCCTCACATACAGTGCTGATGTTATCACACTAATTGTCAATTTTTTCCTCATTGATAATCCTTTACCAGTTTCTTTGCAAGATAACATAATATGCGGTGCAATGGAGGGGCACACTTTTAATTGATTTTGACAGCAGATTTTCACACTTAGGCACATACTCCCAAAGACATTACGGACACTGTCTCTATAGGAAATCTATCTAGAGAGGAATGATGGCTGCTGAGACAAAGTTTCCTGATTAATCACAAACAGTAACTGCTTCAAACTCTTTCACTTTCCCCTTACGCCATCACAAACCTTACTTGTCTACTTCTGATCCCTCCATTCCTCTCTCTTTTCCCTGTCTGGTTCCCTCCACCACATTTTTTAGACAATTATTTCATAAATTCCAAATTTAGAAAGTTCATCTCTGACCACACAGGCCTGAATTGTGTGACAGGGATGTATTCTTTCTGAAGAATAAAGCTCCTGCTTGTTGAAATCATACAGCATATGATCCACAGAAATTTCCCAATCATAAATGGGACTTTGCCTATGTCAATCAAGAATACTGCTGTTAAATGAGACTTGGTCAACTGAATTACACAATTTTTTTTAACTGCATGGGCAAGCAGACGCTGCCTGTGAAGTGTAGTAATGGCTGCATTAAAAACGTTTAATAGAGGACCTCAATACAAATATACATATATATCATTAGGGTTATCTCAGATTAGGCTTTAGACTTAAACATTGTAAAGAAAAACCTGTTATGAATTTGAGATGTGGAGTTTGAAAGATAAATAAATAAATATTCCACTTTAAAAAAAATCTTCATGAGAACGACTGGCTGTGACTGGATCTGAAGACTTAAGATCGGAATCTTTGTAAATCGCACACTTTACGATGTTATCTGCTGACTGTCAACAGCAACTTACCCAGACTGGAACAGACCAGGTCCAACTGGGTCTGATCAGTCGTCACGCCCAAATAATATTCATACTCAGCTTCACAGCTGTAATGTGTGCCCCCGGCTTCAGCCCAAGATTATAAAATTTCTTCAACTGAAATGAACAGCTGAAAACCACTAAAACTGGAGTTTGAGCTGAAGAGAGACAGGAAATGCAGGAGCGAAAGAGAGAGATGACATGCAACAAAGGGCCGCGGGATGGATTCAAACCCCGACCGCTCCCTTTAAACCTTTCAACCTTTAGCTGACACCAGCCCTCAAGAAGTGTCCGTTTTGAGGTGACATTTTGTGTGTGCTTGGGTCATTCCATCTTTATTTGTCTGTACAGTAGAGGGTGTCAACACTCGGTAAGAGACAAAGACAGGGAGGATAACGCGCAGAAAAAGCTGAGCTCTCCAATAAAGCTGAGCTCTCCATGTTCTGCCTAAAATACAGAGAATAACCCTGTTAACTCTACTGCTGACTGAATTCACTTCTAAATAATTTAATTTGCTGATTGTATCCTGGGCTAATGCCATACAATCACCATTTAACCTTCATTTAAAGGAATAGTTCTACATTTTGGGAAATAGGCTTATTTGCTTTCTTGCGGCGGATTAGATTATAAGATCAATATCTCATGTCTGTACACTAATATAAAGCTACAGGCAGCTGGTTAGAATACAGATAGCTAGCCTGGCTCTGTCCAACAGTAACATAATCAACTTACCATCACATCTAAAGCTCTAAAGCTCACTAATTAACATGTTATATCTTGTTTGTTTCATCCCTACAAAAATGAAGTCTGAAGGCGGATTTTGTTGCATTCGGAGAGAGCCAGGCTAGCTGTTTGCGTTTGCCCCGTTTCCAGTCTTTAACCAACTGCTAGCTGTAGCTTTATATTTACCGTACAGACATGAGAGTGGAATCAATCTTCTCATTTAACCCTGGGCAATAAAGCGAGTAAGCATATTTCCCAAAATGTTCAACTATTCCTCTAATATGGAAGCCATAATAAGCATGTCTACACTGAGGGATACAAACCGAAATGCTCTCCTTGCATTCGTCAGGCAACGCTGTCATTTCACCAGTAAATCTTGGTCTATTTTTAACTTCCTTACTATGCAAATTTCCCACCCAGTGAGCATGACAGGATGTATTAGAAAAACCTGGATCCTGCTCTGCCTTGAAATCAGGAGCTATATGAGTTAAACCTGGATCTGCCAATCATGTTTAGATACATGCACAGGTAAAGAGGCATCTGTGATGATGAAGGGAAAAAAAAAAAACGTGCTTCAAAGAAACCTCATCAGCGAGAGCTGTTCCACAAAAACCGGACCAGGCCAATAGCTCACCCCTCCTCCCTCCTCAACCGCCTCCTATCGCTTTCACAGAGTCGACCAATAGGAAAAGAGAGAGGTAGAGAGAGAGATGCCTAAAGGAAGAGGAAAAGAAAAGAGAAAGACAGTTCTAGTTATGTCCAGAGGGATCAGTGGGCTGTCTGAATATGTCTTGCTCCTCCTACAGACCCAAACCTTTCTCCCTCAATATCCGGCTTGGTGTGAATGACACAGAAGCATACACACGACAATAAAGCTTGACAAGCAAATACACTGCACTCGATCTCAGGGCACACTACACTGTGCTGGGCCTTGTTGTGTCCTGGACCTGAATGAGTGCGCCGTAAATCCGGACTCTAATCTGCTTAATTATAGAAGCTGCTGATGAGACAAGGACTGCATGAGAGGAGTATTCCACTGCTTCTAATGGCAAGCAAGCGCTTACAGGTCGCTGAAAGAACGTCACATTGGTAAAAGCTGTGACAAACTGTACATGTAGGTGCAAGCTGACAGTTAAATAGTCAAACAAAATTTTGTTTAAAAGGTCTGAAATCCTTAACTTTAAAGCGTTCTTCAAAGTAGATTGATTGATTATCATTCTCCATGACATAAGTGGTGTCCAAACAAGCTCTTAAATGTGTTTACTCTCTATGTGTAAGGAATTGGGTTATTTTGTTCTTGCCATCAAATGTGACCGGTCTGATTAATTTGTGTTGGCAAAGTAGCGAGATGACAGGGAATGAGGGGCGAGAGAGATGGAGAGCGACATGTAATGAAGGCTGCCAGGCAGACTTGAACCAGGGATGGTTCGCGGTCTTAACCACTGTGGGCCACCAGGGCACCCCAAAACTGCATCGCTGCATAACAAACTGAATCCATCACTTTGAGAGTCAGGCTGGTTTTACTACTATCAATCAAAATATAAACAAGGCCAATGAGAGGGGAGACACCTGCCTTATTCACAGCAAAATATGTAGAGTAATATTGTTGAGAGATTTGCAGTGCTAGAGATCATGCTGAAGATTGACCGTGCTCCTGGTAGCCTAGGTAGAAGATGAGTCCGGCCTGACGTTACAATTGCTAGTGCAATGAAGATCATGTTTAGTTTTTGGTGCCTAAAATCAAAGTTTTCATCAGTCCCATTTCCAGGCCGACGGATTAGTATTTTCTTCAAAAACTGGCCACTATTTGAACATCTCCAAACAATATAAACAATAAATTTAGATCTTTGTTTATTTACATGTTATTGTCCAACTAGGTCTACTATGTTGTGTCATCACCTTTTATATCTTCCCTGTTCTGCTTCCCATCCTGAGTACAAGCTGTATAAATCTATTATGTACGCAGTGTGAATGAACCGTACCGTTGCTCCTTACATTTCAGTTCTTCTGTATATCATGTGCTTTGCCTCTGTTTTATGTTGTATCTATTTCTCTGCATATCTGCGTGAGTCTGCTCGCTTGCTTGCCTATCTGTCTGTTAGCAGGTCTGTGTGACGATCTCTCTCTGTGGCCAGATGGATGTGGGAGTGTGCAGACTGGTGAGCCAGTTACAGTGACAAACCTTGCTAATACGGGCACCATGGGGAGGATCGGATACAGGCTCCATCAGGTAACACAGAAGCAGAGGGCCCAGCCACTCACAGGAAGACAGAGCGGGACATCAACAGAAGAGAGAGCTCTTGGCATTGCCAGAAAGATCAATGGTTTGTTTGAATGTGTCTCCCTCCTTCTAGAGTGCCAACCTTTAGCCCTCAATATCAGGCTTTGTGTGAATGAGACAGATGGATAGACCGGGACGAGCACACACGTACATAAAAGAGACCATCTATAAGGCCTGGCAGGCCAGACAGACATCTGACACTGGAGCCCACCACCGCACCCCTACCCCCACCACACCCTCCCCCATTACCAACACCAATCCCCTTTCCTGATTGACCCTCCTCATTCGCTATCTTTTGTTTCACACAAGTGTTCATCCCTGGAGGCTGGCTGACTCCACAGAGCACTGCAGTGAGATGAGAACACATGGCAGGCTAACTTTAACTTTAAACACCTAAAGTAACAGACTTCCCTGTTAGCTTTTATTTATTAGAATACTATAATTACCGTTATTATTTTGTAATATTGGCAGTAACAGTTGTCAGAGTAGTCATTTTTTTACTGGAAACTGCACAATGCTTTAAACAAACTCCAAGGACTTTTTAAATGGTTATGAAACACCATAACCAAACACCAGTTTAATAGAGATGCTTCTATATGACCTACATAAGCAAACGAGACTATCAGTGAGTAGTTAATTCCATATTCTAAGTGACTGTCACCAGGGCCGATTCCCCATGAAATCCGATTAAACGATTTACGGCACGCAGACCATAAGAACCTATCTTTACATTTTCACAGGCAAAGTATCACAGTCAGTAGTACGTTAGCCAATTAAAGATTCAGTGTGTGACATTTAGGAGGAGCTATTGAAAGAAATAGAATATAATATTTATTCACATTTTTCGCGAGTTTCGCAGCCACCGTAGCTTCTCCTAAACGCTTTGAAGGAGAGGGTGAGGCGAGCGGTATTCAAATGGTTGCAAACTGCAATTTCACCACTAGATGCCACTAAATCCTACACACTGGCCCTTTAAAAAGGAAGCCGGCAGAGATTTATTTTTAGAGAATTTTATTTTTGATGTTATAGTTTGTGGTTATGGCTGATACTGGGGCAGGATCGGCAAAGAGAAAAAGGGACAGTGATAGAGCACGGGCGAAAACATTCAACAGATGGAGAGAATTGTGGGATGTGAAAGTATTCAAAAAACGATCCTGAATTGGCCCTCTTCCTCCTAGACAGGTATGTAAAATGTGTATTTTATTTATGAAATACACTGCGAGATGTGGAATGGAGCTCGTACAGGTCAAGGTAGACATTACTGTAACGTGATTACAGCTGGCTTATAATGTAACATTTTATGTTGGCCTTGCTACTGAGCTATACCTAACTGTTGGCTTATTATTATGAAGACATAACATTACTAGGGTATGTTGGTAACTTTAGCTTTCTCAACAAAATGACTATTACCGAGCAACCGAGTCTGTTAGTTGTAGGTTTACAAGTAACCTAAGTGGATGAACAGTAGGTGCTTTAAGATAAAATCAGAAAATGATTTTGTAAACATGGATGATGCACAAACACTGAGTTGGTTGTTCACATATTAAACATGTAAATTAGCCAGGTACTTTGAGCAAGCCCTTTATCAGGGTAAAATGTAGGCTTCTAGCATTTCATTGCTTGGAATAAAACAACATAAAGATGATATTTTGAAAATATATAGAAGTACATGTTGTACGTGGTGTTGATGATTTTCTTGTTTGATGTTGATTAAATATTGGCATCTTGTAATCCCATATGGGAAGGGCCAAATGTTTGGTATGAAACATAAATAAAAACGAAGTAGTAATAGTAGTTACAGTTATAGCAGTAGTAGTTGTAGTAGGCCAAACGGCAGCAGCAATGGTCGCAGTAGAAGAAGTAACATCAGCTACCATCATAACACTTTATTCTTCTCTTTTACAAACAACAGAATTGATCTCAGTGAGAGTAATGTCAAAATAAATGGGTTATTATGACTGAATTCAATAAAGGAGGGATTTATCATTAGATTATTGATAAACAGATGGATTATAGCATGGATTATATGTGCCTTTATCATTCAAGATCACGTTTTTTAGTTTTAATGGGATACATTAGGCTTGCAATCCATCATCCATGGCCAGTTGAGTAAACTTCTAAACTATTACTAGTATTTTGTGCTTCTGCTGCCTAAAACTGAAGCAGGACTTATTCTACTGACTAGTTAATGTAATTTCACATTGAAAGCCCATATGAAAAAGTAAATAGGCTATGAAATGTGGTTATCATGGTAGCTATCACAGAAAATAGTTTACATATTTCAATATATTATGGACACTGAAATTAGTATTGAATTATCCACATTCAACATATAGGCCTATGTAAAATGAATGTCTGAACAGACTTTTTGATACTTTACACATTTAAAGCATCTAAACCATTTAAGTCTAGTCTGAATTGTAATGTGTTAGCATAAGTTTCCACTATAGGAATACATGTTACAGGACTGGGCAGCACCTAGTAAGAACAGACATAATGCAATCGATTTTACAGAAAACCAATGGTAGCCTACCAGTATTGTCCTAATCTGGGCTGCATACAATAACCCAATATGGCCATTGAGGTGGGGTCTGGGAGCCACTATGAGCCCTGGACAGGAAGCCAGGAGGTGCACAGCATCATTGTATAGGCTACTTTCCCTATTGTTAGGCCACGTTAATACTCTGTAAAGTCATCACATCGTACTCAAGCACTCTCCACGTCAGTGTACAATCGCCATCCCAGTTGCCGGAGGCGGTGCGGACTCTTACCTGAGCTGTCCATGGTGCTGCAGTCCTCCCCTCTCAGCGGGCCTGCCTTTGGTCCAAGGGTGGCCGCTATGGAGCCCGCGAGTGTGGTGCTGCCGCTGCTGCTCCCTCTGCCGATACAGAAGCTATCTCCGCCACTATCGACCAACTGCAAAGATTCATAGCCATCGTAACTGGTCTTTTTCTTGTAGGCCCCCAGCAAGCTCATTACCGAAGGACACACACGAAAAAAGCAATTCAAGACAAAAGAAGCCCCGAAGACGTAGTAGGCTACGCCGCGCCGTCGCCGCCACACACCGCCACAGCCGCCGCCGCTGCCTGTGCTGCTACTGCTGCTGCTGCTGGGTGCACCACATGTCCGAGGAGAGGACGACCGGTCTCTTCTGTTTTCTGTGGAAATAAATGCTCTGCCGGGTGCTCTCGCTCTCTCTCTCTCTCTGTCTCTCTCTCTCTCTTTCTCCGTGTTTCTGTCTATCGCCTCCTCTTTTCTCAGCACCACCGCATTTTACTACAACGCTGCCGCTGTCGCTGTAGCCCCGACTGAGTAAAAGGGAAATCCACCCAAAAACACAATCCTCTAATGTTATTGCTGCGCCTATTATGCACATACTCTAATCAGTAGATGTGACTACGACTATAGACCTTTTTACTAAAGCTGATCAATACAGGAGATTTTCATGTTAAAAAATTACAAAAAATAAGGCCCTATAGAAATATGTTAGGATATCATAAAGTTAAATATGACAGTACACTTGTCACATCAAATTAAATGACATCACACCTGTGATGTCATTTAATTTGCTCACATGCACATCTATGTAATATGAGTGGGATCTTAATTTTGTGAACAATGTCACAGTTCCTATTCTGGGTGGATTTCCCCTTTAAGCTCTTTTCAAAGGCCTATGGGCTTCTAGTCAATTATGATTGTCCTATAGGGAGGTAGATGGCAAGTGTTCCACAATGCATGTTGTTTTCATTGAATATTGCCTGCATTAATTACACAATTTGAATAATTAAGTAAATTACAATTTCACTATCAATTGATCTGACCATTATTTTCTGGATTAATCGATTAATCTTTGTGTCTATAAAATGTGAAGAATGCCCATCACAATGTCCAAGAGTTCAGGTCTATAAATTGCTCATTTTGACCCAATCTAAAGAGATATTCAATCTACAATAATATAAGACATAGAAAAGCAGAAACTACTTAGTGGTGCCAGCAAATGTTTGACATTTTAGCTTTAAAAGTGACTTAAATGATTAATCGATTTCAACAAATCATTTCCTTTAAAAAAAAAAAGACCAAAGTAACTGCTCCACTTAAATGTACTGTAAGACAGATGCATCATAGATGTATGATGGATGGTGTCTGCTGTAACCATGACTGCACATAGTGTAGACGCACATGTGATAATGGTTTAAAGTGTGCTAAAAAAGTCAAATTTGCAGTGTCATCTATTAAAATAACAGAAGTCCTCAGGGAGAAAGTGTAGAAAAATAAAGCCCTCTCTTGCTATGACCTGCTTTCTTGAGTGTGGGCCCATAATAGAGCACATTTCTTACTTGAGTCCTGTACTGGAAATGAATGAGCACCCTTGGCCTTGTCATAATGAAAGATTAAAATAAGAAGAGTCGTGTAGTCAGCATTGCAAGACAACAGCACCATGCTTTGTCAGAAAAGGGAAACTCACTCTGCATCACAGGGAGTTTTCTCAGCCTCTACTCGACTAGTAGTGGCCTTGAATGTTGATAGGCTCTTTGTAATAGAATTAAAATATAACAGATTTTTAATTTTAGCTCCAAATGTTGTGTTATGACCCTGGATCCATGCAGGAAAAAACTCTGACCACTGATGGCATGGCATTCTTCCTTCCTTGGCCTTGTCCCCTGGCAACGGAAACCCTGCATGGTTCTGAAAAGAGGACATGAGCCTGGGAAACTCTTTTAGGAGAGCAGACGGGAGCTCAAAGCACAGCAGGAACGGAATGTCCGAAAGGGAGGAACGATTCCCCCACCATAACCGGACGCAAAGTGCTGCCGCTCCATTGTTGCAGCGGAGCTTCCTGTCTTGTTCCTGGCTGTGCCTACCAATATTTACCCCTTGATGCCCTTATGAGCGTGACTGTTTAGGATACAGCATGCAGGTGCTTTAAGGAAATCACAATCTCTGCCACCATCAGAGGTATAAACGACGAACCCAATCAAACACATAAACAGAGCTGAAACAATTAGCATATTAACTGTTTAATCCATCAAAAGAAAAATTATGACCAATTATTTTGTTAATCGATTAATCATTTCAGTCATTTTTCAAGCAAAATAGCCAAACATTCACTAGTTCCTGCGTCTCACATGTTTGAAGATGTGCTGGTTTTCTTTGTCATAATGATAGTAAACTGAATATCTTTGGGTTTTGGCCTGTTAGTCAGAGAAAACAAGCACATTGTGGCTATATCTCCTTCGGCTCTGGGAAATTGTAATGGACATTTTTGGCAGACAAGAAGATTAATTCATTAATTGGGAAAATAATCAGCAGAATAATCAATAATGAAAATAATCGTTCGTTGCAGTCCTGAAAGAAAATTTTGAAAAAATGATATCGTCCAACTTGAGCAACATTGAAGACTTTGCGTAAAAAAAGCTAATAAAATAATATTTTGGCCTATATCAGACCTCTGGTATTAACAAAATGCTAGGCATTGTATTATATATCCTAGATTGATCCTAGATCCTAGATAACCCTTATGGGTGTTGGGCAACCATTTCAGGAATATGGGCAACTGGCTCACGACAACAAATGTACGCTATAGTGCAGCACTTGCCTAAGTGACCTGGAGTAATAACAGGGATGCTGTAAGACAAGCATTGATTTACATCTCTCCTTTAAGAATTACTGAAAAGCCTATAAAACGCAATGCTCAGTGCCATTTTAAATGTTTTATGACATTGCTGCTGTGTCACTTTTTTCATTGGGGGGGGTTTACCACCATTCTCAAGGATAGATTGAGGATTAATGATTATCCCCATACTAGTTAAAGCAGAATCCAGGAATCTGCTGGATCAGCTGTAGGACTAACTTGACAAGACAGACGGTGGACTTGAGTCTGTGGCTAAGTCTGTGAGACTTTAGATCCTGTAATCCAGGGTACAAACTGAAACATAACAGGTATGCACTGGCTACTTTGTGTCTTCATAGAAAAACAATGGCATCCATGGCGCCCTGGTTCGCCAAGCTACCACTGAGCTGGCAGGCGGCCTACTTTAGGGACTGGAAACTGGGGGATCACTGTTTTCATCAGCAGTATCCTGTTGAAATGGTGCTGAGCACAGCACAGATTCTCCACCTGTTTACTTACGCTAAGTCCCTGCCTTCAACCATAAAAAAGGCTTAAACGCCTTGTACGCCTGCTCTTTTAAGTGCACCATAAACAGAGGCATTACAAATACAATCATCTACTCATTTAGAAGTCAGATTCTATGCTTGAAAGACACAGTGAAATGAAAAATACACTTATCAAGTTATAATCCTGTGTGTTGATTATTAACTTATCTCTAGTTATAATATGTGAAAACAATTTTTTTGAGTATCATATCAAAATCCCTCTCTTTTCACTTCTTGTAAAACATACAAATATTTTTTGATGACTCATCATCTTCAACTCTGGGGTGTGACCACGGCTGCTCCGGACAAATCTGTGGATTATCTTGAGTAACCGGGTCATGATTTCTAGAGAGAGACATTGTTGAGTTTTTCAAATGCATTTTTTATTTTTTTGGTCCAAAAGATCGGAGTACTTCTTCCATCACTGTACAGTTATAGCTACATGCTCCATACATCTCAACCATGGATGTATAGAGCTCACTTGTGAGGGATCCAATGGGATTTGATCCCCTTGGAATTAAACCTCGCCCACATAGGGCGTGTTACTTGGTCGCATACCGTCTCACTGTGACTTTAAATTGCGTGTCCCTCTGTCAGCTTTTAAGCATAAAGGCAGCAAAAAGGTGACTCAGTGTCTGAAGATCAGAAACTACACCAAGCTGTTAAACTGCTCACGTGACGTGACGTGGTGACGTGGCGGTGGCTATTGGACAGTGCAAGAGAGGAGCTTTCCTCTCAGTGTAGAGCCAGTCCTGGATGATGAAGATGGCGATTCTGATAATAGGTCTACAGATGATCAAGATACAAGAAACATCAGTCACGTCCACATGCCATAATACGTAGGCTATATGGTAAAAAAATACCTGTCCTCTTAAAATATTAAATCGATTTTTTTGAATAGTGCTGTGTGCCTTTAGCTGGTGCCCTGAAATGCCGTTACCGAAATCATCAGCTGACAGAAAGATCTAGCTGAAGTGGCAACCATCATACTGTTCATTCAATCTAGTCCTGGGTAGGCTATAAAGCAAAAATAGAAATAATTCTCATACAGGAAAATGCCTTTTTACACATAGCCTTGGCCCGTATGTGAAAGAAAAAAAATCGACACCCATTGAACAAAAATAACCCAAATGATGTCATTCATGATGCTCGTGTGCGCGTCAAGCCACAGAGGGGCCCTGAGAGACACGTTTGTGATTTTTGATGAATTTGTCTCCTAAGTGCAGAACAAACGGAGTATTTCCCCTCGGAACACAGGCACGTTGATGTTAAGCTCTCTGTCCACCGAGCAGAGTTGCACTACGAGGGGGGTAGGGGGGGGGGGTGGGGGTGGTGTGATTTTCCAGAGGTAGCCTGGTATTATGTAACATCCACACACCGATCATGGCGCGCGCTCTCTCTCTCTCTCCTTCGCCTGGTTGGAGATGCAAAAGAGGGGCCAAGCCAATAAAACGTGTCTCATGAATCACATCAAATGAGTAGAAAGCTACGGATGACTTTACCTTTCAGACCGCTTTCTACCATTCTCCCGGGAGCACCGTCTTGTGCCGCGGTGGAGATGCGCTCTGAACCCCGGCTCCGCTCACAGACACCGACCTTTGATTTGTCATTCGCTGCCAGTCAAAGGTCAAGGCGTGAAACGTCCTGTGAGGCACACTGTCCTACAAGGATTCCCCGGTATAGCTCCCAGTTAACCTGTCGGTAAATGTACACAGGCAGCACCAGGATACGGCAGCATCATTTAATCACATATTGGCACAGGAGCAACATCGCACATCCCGCGATGGCGATTGGCGGATATGTAGATACTGTGGATCAGCCTAATCGAGACAGCACAAGGGGGACTGGATGTTCGTGAATCTGTACAGTAGAAACTGCGCCGCGCAGCGCATCCAGCCTGAGCTGCCAGGGAGGCTGAGCCAGCCTGGTAAAACCTGGGATGGACTTCAGGAATAGGCTGACTGTAATGTGCTCCAGGAAATCTCTTTAGGCCTTTCTCACACAGGAGAACTGCAGTAATCGAGAAATCAACAACTACTGATATGCACCAACACTACAAGAGTTATTAAGAGATTAAAGAAACCGTTAAATAATTGTATCAGGTCACAAAACGGCTGAGCACCACTCTCCTACAGTAGAGGTCCCCATAAGAACAAGGATCATGAGGGGAGTTTAAAAAAGAGACGTGATATATAACACCAACTGTGCTGCATTTCAGGGTTTTTTTCGACACTGACATAATAGACTTCCTTTTATGCCTCATCTAAATCTGCATCATGGTCCACACATGCACAAACTACAGCGCTGCACCTTCTGACAACGTAGCAGATGAGACTGAAGGCCTAATCCGTTACAGCTGAGCAGGAGTAGGTTACATGCGGTTTATTTACAGAGGATTAGAGAAGAGAGGGGGAAATATTTATGTGCATGCATGCGCGTGTGTGTTTTAAGTTACAGCACACCCTCCTGCTGCTTCCTGTTTTTCTTATGACACAAAAGATCAGGGAGAAAAGAAGGGAGGAGCAAAGCCTTTCTAGTATTTTTATGCTTTTTTTTTTTGCTGGAAGGAAAGAAAGGAAGAAAAGAAATATAAAGCCTTTTATACCCTTAGATTATAGCGAATATTCAGAGATTCTTCAGAGTTGTACAAGTAAGTGTTTCGAAACAAGTATGAGATTAATCATATACAAAGACCATGAGTTTTATTGTTCTGGAAATGTAACATGTTTGGACAGCATGGTTTAGAAAAAAAAAATCCACTGTGGTGGTATACAACAGCAGTAGGGTGTTGTCATGTACAACTTACCACACCACGCCCATTCATTCAACAACACACTGAGCATCCAGGCGTATATGTACCCCAACATGAAACCAAAGTGTAAATCAGATGCTGTAAGTAAGACAACTCCTACAGACTCACCCTATTTAGACACACCTCCCGCTTTATCAAACTAACATCTATAGTTTTCTCAATCGCTGACATTTTGCATACATAGACATGTTATCCTATTAAGCAAAGAAATATTGAGTAAAGGAGTCAGTGTTCTTTTATGTTTGGTCTGCCATTGTCTTGAAGGGCCTTAAATCTGTACAACATACAACACCCATTATTCTTAGACCCTAGATAATGAAAACAGAAACACCACCCAAAAAATGTAAGGCACTTTGTACCTCATAAAAGCAATGATGTGGATGTGGGCTACCCTCAATTACTGTACGTTGCTATTTCGAGGCTTCAAGATGAATTCAGGTGATAAAATTTTACTATAAAGTTTTAAAACTGCAGCGCCAGCATTGACAGGGCTGGAGAATACAATTAAAATCTATTTGTTGGTCTTTATTGCACAGGCCAACTCACATGTTGTGGCATTGGGTGAAAATACGACACATTTGTTACCTTCAGATGATGGCCCAAAAGCTCAAGTGTTACAAACATTTACCAATCACTTGTGTTGTTCATCCAGCAACAGTGATTTGTACATTCAAACAATATGAAAAACACATACATGATGATAAAAGTGACCTGTTAATGAAAAGTTATATCCAGCAGTATTTAAAAGTTGACCAAACACTGCAAAACATTTCATTTTATAAACAATAATCTGTGATGTTTTGATGATTAGAATCTCAAGGCAACCTATAGTGTATATTTAAAGGAATGTAACAACTCTATATATAATCAAAGGCACTCTATATATATCTGTGCTTTGGTCTTCATCCCAGCCACAGTGTGCTGTAGAGTGATTTGTAAGGGCTTTTTGCACCAGTCCAACACAAGCCCAGCAGATTCTCCTGCATGTTAACAGATGCAGGATGAATAATATTCGGCAGCATTCCAGTACAAAAGTAAAGAATAGCAGTTTTTACAGTTCACATTGTTTGCATAATTGATGGATATATCGTGGAAACACTGAGCTGATAACGCCAAGGTTGTGCACGATAGTTACATATGTAACAGCTGACTTGTCAAGATTTTATACATGTTACACAGCACTCAGCCTTGCACAGGTTTCAACTTTTTAGAATAAACTGCCCCCAAATAAAGCCTGTCCAAGACTGATTTTGGTTTTAGATACAACACAATGCATAATGTCAGTATTCCCCTCCGTGAATCTGTCACTTCTGTCACAGGCTGTGGTGAATTTAATAAAAATGATTTTGTTATGTGTATTCTGCTCAATGAAAACTGCAACTCCTCAGCTTCAGAATGTCAAGAAGCACTTGAAGGGAAACTGAAGGGTTTCGCTCTAAAATGATTCATCGAGTATATTCATAGAGGCAACAACGGGATATCGTTTTCGCTTGATTATAAAAATACAATTTAAAGTGCAATTAATCAAATCTGTAAACATGACAGACTATTTCCTATGTCTGCTTTCATTAAGGTTTTATTATCATAAAAAAAATGTTTTAGAGTTCAGTATCACATGTTTAATGTTCAAGTGAGACACTTACTGTAATATTTAGGTTTTTGGTTTAATATTCTTGGACTTACCTTATCCTTCTGTTGTTGGTTTCTTGTAATACAATCTTGGAAATGGAAACCTGAAATGAAGGGAATCCTTCCTTCTCTATTTACTTTTTCTTCTGCTTATAACTTTCTAACCGGTGAATGAGTTAAATTCAGTGTGAGAGAACTGATACAATTGCAGATAAAAACACTAAATTGCAAAGAATTGCTTGATTGCGAATGCTCGTGTAAAATTATGATTTACACAAATGATCAGTTTTGATATTGCCTTGAAGGATCTCAACATTTCACCATGATAATGCAGAAATCAACACAATCGATAAAGCTCATGAAATAGTTGCATACAACCATTCATTTGAAAAACGTGATTGAATCACAAACATGTTGGATGACTACAGTTTTGATCAGTGTCGTTCTCTCTAAACCTCACTATTAATGAGGAAACTGAAAACTGAGGCCAGCAAGCAGAAATATCACCCTACTTCCTCGTGGCTGCTTCCTGATGTTTTTCTGTGGTCTTTTTATTCGGAGTAGTGTCAGGGTGTCTGGGTTTGCAAGGCATCCGATGGCTGTGTGTGCATCTTGGTGCTGAGGAGAGAGTTGATATAAGGCCAAATCCGGTCTGTCTCTGTACCGGAAAATGAGTGCAGGATTCCCTGTGACCTGAGTGAAGAAATAAGAGAACAAATAAGAAAGCAAGCTGGGTAAAATGTATTCAATATTGATTGATTGACTGATTGATCAAATGGCAGAATGTTGCTAATCAGTGTCTAAATGTTAAAGGAGTACTCCACCGATTTAGCATTGCACTCCTATAACATTGTCGGACTCATGATGGACAAAATCAGTGCAGCAGAACCAGAGATGTCATCTTTGTTATACCTCACATTCTTCTTCATTTGTCAAAAACCGGCGCCTCTATTACCCACAATACAACTCAACAACCAACAGTTCAGTAGGAGATTCTAGGTAGGTGTCAGTAGGTGTGCTATGCTAGAAGTGACTAATGTAGCCTCAAGGAGAGATCAAGGGTGGATCTCAGTTCTCTGTGATAATAATGTCACTATGATCATTTTCAATGGTAATGCCAGAAAAAAATAGCCAGTTAATGTTTATTCTGATGGATCATCTCTTAATAAAGTTTCAATCTGATTTTCATATCTTGACAGCAAGAACCGACACTACTGGCTGCCTGTATTTAAGTATTTACTGACTTGTATAAGTCTATGACAGGCTTGGCCACATCTTTGTAGTGTCTCAGTCTGGACATCAAGGCTTCTGGTTTGTCATCATCATGCTGAATCAGTGGCTCCCCAGTGATGTCGTCCTTACCCTGAGGAAAGCAACACAAGGTCACACATGCAACAAAGGTCAACTCAAGACAATGCATTGGAATCTCATAGCGCAGGGGATTACAACAGAACGCAGCAAAATAAAAATCACACTGCAGGTAGACACATATCTACAGTCATTACTGTATCAATATCAGGATCTTTGTGTTCAAATATTGTAACGATATCAAGAACATAACATCAACATTGGCCATGAAACTTGGTGAAGATTTTCGGTCGCTACTTGAACCTTGATCTTTCCAGTCATGGTTAATTCAAAAATATTTTAGTCAGCTTAATTTACTATCATATAATGGTGATATCTTGGCTTCAAATGCCTCTGATGTTGCATAAAAATGCCTCTATTTTGCCTCTGTTTCTTTTCTGCATTTTGTTAAATAAAAAAAATGCTGCAAAACAACTTGATATTGTGACTAATTTTCTTTAGTGAGGCCATGCGTACTGATGCCAATCAGTGGTATACTGGAGACAGATGATATTTGCTCTTAGGGCCCCAAGAGCTCTAGAATAGCCTTCTATTGAATATGAGGCGGGAAATACCAGCGACTTTAATTTATTTTTATTTATTTAAAGATCCCCTCAATATATATATATATATATATATATATATATATATATCTTTTCTTTCCACAAACAAAGATAAATGAACAAGTTAACCCTAAATTATTAGAATTACTTCTTTATTTTTAGTGAAAAGTGTAGAATCTATGAAGATGAAACTCTTGGAAATAAAGATTATTATTACAGATTTTGGTTAAGAAAGCTAATATGAAATAAGTCGGTTAAGTTAGTGTAACAACAAGGACCTTGTAAAGTGAAATAACAAGCAGGAGGAGTGTTGTTGTTATGCAGGAGGGTAGGGTGGTGAGTTAGGAGAATGTCCTTCATCTGGTTCCAATCTCTCGTTTTGATGAGCTTCCACCCTGCTAAAGCCAGACATTAAATCCCTACCAGCTTCAAAACACACTGACACAAATTATGTATCCTCCAGAAAATCAATAAGGTCCGCAAAAAATTCTAAATGCCAAGCAGAATATTTAAAGCACTGTAACTATACTGTCACTTCTAGACTTTGGAGACCTGCACTCGTGGCGGGTTGAAGCCCATGTTGTAGACTCTACCACTGGCTGGATGGATCCAGCGGTCGCTCAGCCTCTCCTTCAGGGTCGTGTAGGGGATGTTGAGGCTGATGACCAGGTCGAGCTGATACAAATTGTTTAGAGCTTTGGCCTGCGCCAGAGTCCGGGGAAAACCTAGACAGAGAAGGGAGAATGTGTCAGGCGCCGTCAACCAGGAATAGTTTATGTTGATGTACGACCTTTATCTTTTAATAATTTTTCTAGAACACAGACAGGAAAGGCAAGGAGAGAGAGAGGACGACATGCTGCAAAAATGGTGCTAACATCAGTAGCTGACAGCAAGTAAAGTTGGACTCCAGCTGTTTTCAGTTTTCCAGTGAAATGGTCTGTAGCCATGACACAATAACAAGATTATACACATGCGAATGAACTTACTAAAAAAACAATGTTCTCAGTTACATGACCTGGATGAACCACCAGTAATAATAACAAGTCTACAGTCATGCTAGCAGCTCTGTGAGGCTGTACTTAGGCACTGTGGTGCTTGAAACCTTTACCCAATGATGGTTTTTGAGGAAAAGTCAGATGATCACCACAGTGATTAAAATTCATCCTGACTGGGACATGAATGTGTGAACCAAATTTCATGGCAATCCACCCAATAGATGTCGAGACATTTCACTCAAAACAACAAATGTCAACCTCCTGGTTACACTAGATGAAAAGTGAGGGGATCACTCTAGTCACTAACAGTTATCCTCTCGGGACCATGAATGTCTGTACTAAATCTTGTGCCAATCCATCTAAATTGTTGCTGAAAAACTTCAGTCTGGACCACCAGACCAACAGACCAACATTTCCATCACCAGAGCCACATCGCTAGCAGGGCTAAAAGCAGCGGTAGATCCACAGAAGCAGAACTATTGTAGTCTTCTGTTCCACTTTTGTTATGCGACTTGTACATTACATTTATGATTGAATTACACTGCTGTGATCTCTACGGTGAAACTCTTTTTCCTCCTGCACCACCCCACTGGGAGGTTAGAGGGAAAGTGACCTACAGAACAGAACAGCACCAGTGGGGTTGGTAGGTATTCAGTGTCATGCTCAAGGATGCTTCAGCATGGTTGGGGTTCACATGGCAAGCTTACTGTAAATGTAGTTTCTTTAGCTTTAAGCCCATTGTCCCCCTCAAACCACAAATGTTTTTTTCGCTTTAGTATGCTTTGCTATACAAGTATAGGCTCGTCTTCAGTTTATTACTTCCTTATGTCTCTGAGCGGAAGCTGGCAATCACTCTGTATGTGCCTTTGTTTGGTCAATAAAGAGCTGCTAAATCTCTCTAGACACCAGAGTATCATGCTGGCCACAAATGAGTGAGAGGAAGGCACCGATCAAAAGTTACAAGAGGGAAAGAGGCAAGAAAATGTCTATTCTGTATAGTACATTATATTTTGGGAATATACACAGTATATGTGTAGACAGTAGGCGATTTGAGGGGGGATGCCATCCCCCTGGTTAGCTAAATGACCAAAAACCACCCCCTTTGTTAACCTGCTCAAAAGATGCTATGCTTTGTCTCGTAGTGGCGCTTCACTCTGCGGCTTTGAATAATCACCACCTTCTCAGACCATATGAGACACACTGGTTATGAACGGCCTGTGGGAAGTGTGAACATGTAAGAGTCTGTCAATTCTTAATTAAAAGCTCTGTTTCCACGGTCTACTTTTCTCTTTTTACAACACACCATGTGAAATTATTTCTCCGACTTGTCTCGCCTCTACTCGAGTCTCGAGTGTACATCACTCACTGACTCGAAGCGCAGGCAGCTGCCGTAAAGGCTAGAAAAGCTGTGCCGGATAAAATAGAAACACTCTGTAAAAAATTCAATCATCCTAGACAATTTAGCGATATTCTCCACAGCAGACGGGGGAAAGAGAAAGTGCGGCAGCAGCATGACAGAGGCCCGTTCAGAAATGAACAGAGCTCAGAAAAAAAGTCCCCTTGAATGCTCAAATTGAGTGTTTGTTTGACATGTAACGTAACAATTATCCATTATAGCTTTACTATAGTGGCTTGTTTTACTATATTCGTGGGGTCCAAAAACTGGGAGCCAACTATACTTGTGGGGTCCGGTAGCTTTTTGGGGACCAAAATGCTGGTGCATGCATTGATGTGTGTGTGTGTGTGTGTGTGCAACCTTGATTTGGTTGCCCTTTTCTCTTGCTAAACAAGAATTATTTGTTTAGTGATCATGTTTCAAGGTTTAAACATAAATAACACCAACCAGTTTGTTTCATCAATGTTTGGCATCTCGCTTGAAGATAGTGGATAATATTTAACTTCAAAAAGGACATCTCATATGTTAATGGCTCAGACTAAATATGTTACGAGATCTTCCTCGAAGGTGAAAAAAAAGACAGAAAAGAAAATACAGTTTTGTATTTTATAACTTCCAAACCTCACACACTTCTGAGGCCATTTTCAACCAGTACGTCACAAAAAGTTACAACGTATGTATGTAATGTAGATTATAGTAATACTACTACAGGTGTTGCTCTCCGCCATAAGGTAAGACTTCTGGTCTGGAATCTGGTTTTTAATTGACTTGCAAATGTTGTAACAAAGTTCACTGAGTGAAAACTTGGCACTGAATTCGAATAAATTATGAATTGTGAAACTTGTAATGGAGATCAGAAAAGCACAGGGAACTTGTGGATGTCCTGATATTAACAGGCAAAAACATTTTTAAAGGATATCTTTGATATTTGATTTGACCTTTGATTTGAATCTGATACAAATCCTCTATGACTCCTAAGTTGAATAACAGTTGGGACCATGTACAGACCTGTTGGTACTGGATTTAGTATCCCAGAGTACTAATTACACACAGATGTAGAATAATGTATTTTTCCACTTACTTACTCAGAGTAAGTAAAGGAGACTCAAGTAAAGGAGGCACTGCATATGGCCCTTTGGGGGCCATGTTTCTGAACATTCAGGGGTAAAAAATGTTTGTCTCTAACATGGCTATCAGTCTGGGGATTTTGGAGGTCGCACCTGGGGTTCCCAATCTGATTTACGGGGGGGCTGGCAGTTCCCACCACTGGCCATGACGCTGCATTATGAGGAACATACTCCCTCACTAGAAATGATCAAGACAAGGATGGAGGCTGCTTTAAGATAAGATAAAGAATGCAAAGCTGGTGTACCATAGTGCATCATTAGAATAAAATACAGACTCGCGCACTCTGATTGTATAAAAACAAAAAAATGCTATTTTCCTTACCATCCAGCAGCCAGCTGTGGCTGTTCAGCTGCTCCAGTCTGGGCAACATCAGTCTGGTCATCACATGATCAGGCACCAACATGCTTCTTTCTACGTAGGTCTTCACCAACACACCTGCCTCTGATACACAACAGACAGGTAAAGATAGTCAAGATAGCCTGTTTCTGCTTCCTGCTTCTAAAATTCAAAAACAAGACCGACCAGCACTTTTTAAACTTATCCAGGCAGTGATACTAAAAAAAAAGAATCTTGTTAATGTAACTATTTGACCAGAGACCACTATTTGGTTAAACTGTCACTGCAAACTCCTGCCTGTAACCTCTCCTATCTTATTCATTTAAAATTACACTGCAAACACTGGAAACTGGGTCCTGCTGTGGATAATTAAATCAATATTTGTGCCAAGTAACTGAATTCATTAAACACACACACCTACTGAACTCACTGGTTTATGAAACAGAAAACTTGTTTTAAAAGAAAAAAAAAAGACTTAGTTACCCTATCCAGCAGCTCACAACTTCACTGAATGGATTCAGTAATGGCAACAAAGCACACATGTTTTTATTTAACTGTCTAAACTGAACTCCAATTTTATTATCAGTGCACATGAGCTTGGCACATGCTGGGAATTGAATTAATTCCATCTGGGTAGTTATAAAGCGGCGGTTTAAAGACAGAAACCTTGATAGTGTGTCTTAACTGGAGTACAGTGAGTAATTGTGGGGTTGGACGCTTTGACGAGTTATGTCTCTACACTAGATTGAAATCAGACAGAGAACATTTGCTGTCATTCATATATTGTCCTGGAGTTTGGATAGAAGGATGAAGGTTTACTGTCAAATGAGCTTCTAGGAAACAACATGTGGACCAGAAAATTCACACATCTCACTTCCTACTGCAAACGCCCCATTGTTAATGAGCTATTATTTAGCATAGAAAAGAACGCATTGGATGAACTTCTTTTCTGCAGACTGTTTCTTCATGTTGCCACCACAGTATAGACGTTTGGGAAACTGTACACGGGCAGATATATCCTACCTGTATTTGCCGTTATGCTCTCTCGTAGATAATGGCCACTGGACAGATATTGCAGGCCAAAACTTTGCGCAATCCTCTTGGATATTGTTCCTTTCCCTGATCCTGGTGGACCCATGATAGCAGCTCGGAATAACTTTGCCATGTCTTCCTCAAACACAGACTGCAACTGTAAAACCTCTGGGGTGCACAAATGTTGTTGTTCCTGTTTTTGCGCAAGAGAACTAAGTAAACTCTTACCTCTTAATTAAAACCCCCTAATCAGTTGCATGCAAGAGCGATCAAACAGGTCAAAAGCCTGTATGGTTTATAAAGTTGTCCTGCCAATGTAAATGCCAGGTTATCTCTGGATTCTGCCGTTCTTTACGCAGAGCGCACTCTCTACGCACATCGGGGCTATCCTGCTCTGTTACTACTCGGGTGAAGTCAAAACGCCTTTTTCCTTTTTTCTTTCAGCTCTCTTACGGAAAACGTTACATTACGCTCGTCTACGTCTTTAAGAACAGAGACCTTTCTCTGCGAATGAATGAGGGAGTCGCCACAACGCCCTGTTTTTCTGCGCACATCATCCAGAAAAAATGCGGATGACTGACTCGCATGAACTTTGCGGGGTAAACTGGTTACTGTAGTTCTTATATACAAGTGATGTACAACAACAACAACTGTAGTCTGGCTATAGTTTCCCTGAAGAGGGGAAAACTGTGATAATCCTGATTATATTTTACAAGCACATGGATGTCATAGGAAAACGTTATTGTAAGGAATGTATTGTATTATCTATCTATCTATCTATCTATCTATCTATCTATCTATCTATCTATCTATCTATCTATCTATCTATCTATCTATCTATCTATCTATCTATCTATCTATCTATCTATCTAACTAACTAAGAAAGGAATTTATTATAGTTCTATCTCATAAATGGAAAGACCATGTTTCCCTTCATATTAGTAAGCAAAAACACAAAGGTAAAATAAAATAAAACTGCATAGCCAATTCACTGCACTGCAACATTTCAAAGGTTTAGGACAGTAAGGGGATGCCTTTCTGTACAGCAGGTTAAGGTGAAATCTGTCCCATTGCAGTCTGTTTGGGAAGCCTTACATACAGTTATTTTGATCTGAAACTGCAAAGATTTCCTTGGGAAATCAAATAATCCCACCCTCAATACATGTTGGGGCCTGTTACAAGGATTCAATGGAGACAACAAGCCATGCCAAAGATTTATTACAAGCCAGTCACCTGACCCATAAAAATATTGATATTTGAGTTGCAAAAGAAATAGACCTTAGACAATAGATACTTAATTATCTCTCTACGGTGATGCACTTTTCTAATTATTCAAGAAAGGTTGAGATTTCGGGACTCAGTTCTGCAATAAATAAATCACTTTGAGAGTTATTGTTGGCATTATGTTTTCCCAATAATTGATAAAGTGGGCTATTCTTGGATTCCACCACTTGTTGACAGCATTGCAGCGCTTTTGTTATTTCTTATGGTTCATGGGGTTGTTATTTCTTATGGTTTTGCACTGCTGGCAGCGGGCGCACAAAAGCACATGAGTCGTTGTCATTCCGCGCAACGTTTGCGGACGGGAGGAATCGAGTGAGTAGGCTAGGCTACTTGTTGAGAGCCATACGGCGGCGGCAGCGTCCCGGAGCTGTCAAGTGTTGCGCACAGCCTTCAGTCTTCAGTCAGTGGAGTAACCAGACTAATCCAGCAGACAAACAACTCGGAAGATTAACCTTTTTTAGCCTCGCGAAACTAGTGTTTGTCTCCACACCCGGAAGCCTGTTTTTAAAACCATTATCAATTTGTCACATGGCTTTGGAGAATTCAATAACAACAAAAAATGGCGACAATCACGTTGCTCTGTGTGGTCTTGCTGCGTCATTAAAAATATTCATGTAAACACGGGGAATTCAACGGGGAAACTGCAGGTAAGTGAGCGAAATATTTGTTATATGTTTAATGCGGACTGAATGTAATAAAGAATAAGTGATTATATTTGGATCCTGCAACATGCTGTTTGTTTTTGTCAGGAAAGGGGTGTGTAGCCTGTGCAATGCTGGGGCGTTAACGTTTGGCTGCACATTCAGTGCGAACATTGCATTTATATTTTGCCTTTAGTCGCTTTTTAAAAAGCATATTCAGCTTAATTAAAGCAGGGGAGTATGTGATTATATAAATAACGGTGTTGCTTAGAATTGGCCAACTTTTGTTTATTTGTAGAAAACAGCAACAAGCTTTGGTAGCCTACAGATTTCAGTTCTCGCTGTTGCCCTCATTCCTTGACATTAGTATCGGAGCCGTTGAGATACCTTGCTGCCTGTTACCTTCCCTGTTAGTTGGTTGTAAGATATCCCCCAGTTATTTACATTGAGGGTGTATGCAATATGGACGCGCTTTCTTCACAGGGTCTCTCAACACTGAAGGCGACAAACGGAGCATTCAGGCCTGGCGATGTGTTTGCCCTCTGCCCTGTTTAGTCAGGCGATTGCACATGTTGCTTTGCTTTTCACGTCTGACATGAACATTTTTGGCCAGTGCCCTGTGCTACGGGGCTAATGGAGTTGTTTACATGAAGTGCGCAGGGCGGACTGACGAGGAGGAGGAGCCGCTACGTCGGCCAGCGACGCCACCGGACTGCTCGAGAGGCTGCTCGCTCGCGCCGAGAGGGGGCGGAGCCCGCGAGGAGAATCATAACAAGTCTGACGTCACTCCGCCTTTTGGTTGGTATGAATAATATACAGAAGTTTGTCTCTACTAAGTCCTAGCAGGAAGGAGGTTGGGGGGGGGGGGGCTGTCTTTGTGCAAGTAATTGTTTTATGAGATGAAACATTAAGGAGCCCTCTGTGCAAGAGCAGAATGGGAACAAAAACATGTTTAAAAAAACGAAATCATTTCATATGGAAAGAGATTGCAAAATAGTGATAGACAGTGTGCATCATGATAAAATACATAAGACTATTAAGCAAGCATCTTCCTCCCAAGAATTGTACGATGTTGTTTGTCATAACAGATTTACATCCAGTAGGTCATTAAGTTCAAATTGGCATGCACAGCATTATTAACGGTCATAGATATCATATAGATATCAGAGTCTGTCTTTTGCAGGACGGAATCAATAATTGTACCACTTTGGTTGTAAGAGTAGCAAATACCTCAAAGGCCTAAAATAAATGTTATAAAATACACCAGCGTTGTCCTGATTGCATATGGATGCCCAAGTGTTATATGGGAGCTTACTCCTATAACGTCCAAAACTTACTGCTGAGCCACTTTCATCAAATCTGGACTTTTCTGACACAAACATTAGGATGTAGTATAAAGGAAACCTGGATAATCTGGATTCTATGTGCTCATTGCAGCATAAGGACTGATATATTTCTGTTCCCCTAATCAAACTATGAAATATAGTTTGTCAGCAAATAAGCAGCAACAATACAAAAGGAAAACTTTATCTTTGCACCTGTTGACCTAGAGCACAGATATGCTGGGTGGATGACGAATGGAGCGACGCCCCGGACTGCTAGATTTGACAGGCTGCCCTGGTTCAGTTATCAGAGTGCTGATGCTGTCCCCATCGAAGGTACAGTACTGTGATAACTGAAGGATGGCTGCCAACTTGACACGAGTGCAGGGAATCGGAGCACGTTCGGCTAACGAGCCAGAGGACCAAAGAGAAGAAAGAAATTAGTGTGTTATGTTGATTTAGAAAAGTTTATCCAAAAGTCCATGTGTTTTTAATTACAAAATGGTTTTCCTTTGTTGGATCTGTCGGTAGGTTGTGACATGCTCAATGACAAATCGAGGTTGTTGTGTATTTAAGTACAAGAAACATTCAACTCAAAACCTGCAAGTTTGTATTATCTTCGCTACTTATGTAACCTAACTTATGTCTGCTTAACTATAAGAAATAAAGTGACTTTTCTTTTATTTAAATGTGTACTTTCTTTTATATATCTCTGCTTTTGAAAGTTAAGTGGATCCTTAAATACAGAAGGTTACAGCCCTAAAACTATTGAGTGATTGAAGCTTCCATCTGATCAGTTTTATAAAATTGAATACTTTCTTATAGCCCTCTCCGTTGCATTGCCAATTAAGCACCATTTAATATTAAAACTAATGTACATCACATAAACTTGACAAATGAATCTGTCTGTGTTCATTTCCTGCATTCCAGTCTGATGACTAATGCAATCAATCAATTCATTTTAGAATAATGCTGTGTTCTTTCAAGTTTTTTCTTGACTAAACTATGAGGAATGAGGATCTACACTGAGCTGTCCCTTGCTCGGAGCACTAGGCTCCAGACTGAAAGATAAGGTTGTCATGAATGGTTGCTCCACATTGTTGTCAACAGAGGGAGCTAAAGCTCTATTATCCACGTACTTCGTGGTCCACATAACAAGGCATGAGGCTCCATCCCGCTCTGTAATCTGTTTCTGAAAACTTAATAATGAATATGTTGATAGAAAAGTTGTTAAAACAAATGGTATTCACATTAAATAGAGCCTGAAGATTTGGATGAATCCAGTTTTGATAACAAAACGCTCTTATTCATTGTTCCATTCCTATGTGAATACGATTTTTTTCCCCAATAAAACAACAGTTGAACAGAGCCAAGACGCCTATAGTGTGTATGATTTACACCAATGACAGCCACAGTCTACATTTTGGTATAAATTCCTAAGTCGTTGTTTTAGTGAGTCTTAGGTTATGGTCAAAATACAATATCAATATATCACAGATCAAAACACACTTGTACTGTGATCTGCGATGTCAATACCCTGAAATGAATCATATTTTTTAGAACAGTGTTTTGAATAATACATGCACTGTTTGAGTCATGTCTCATAAACCACAGGTCACTCCGCACCTGTCCTTAGAGTGTTTCATTCAAAGGGTACACACTGTAGCTACTGTGGAAATCCCCTAAGAGTCATGATACATATTTTGTTTTTGTCTCACTCTAACCTCAATCTGTTTTGAGGTGAATCAGAAAAATCATGTTTTTCTGATTCACCATGTGACATTTTGATACTTTGTGGTAACGCTTATTTTTTGATAATAAAGTCTGAAAAGTCAGGAGAGGCTCACATTTTTTGAAAGCTATTTTCTAAATGAGAACAGGCATTTAACCCAACTAAATGTCATCATAGTATACTCTACCAAAACTCTACTTGCCATGGACGGCCATGATCATGGGGAATTTATGTCATACTTCCGTTAATGCAAGAGAATAAGTTATCACTGGGATGTGGCATGGGAAGTCCCTCCCTTAAAATGAACCACCCATTTTAAAAAAACATTCACGTCCCTGTTCTGTTTTTGCCGGAAGTAAGTAGTCCATTTTATCAACACAGGTCCCTGTCTATTCCCTAAGCTGCTGGAAGAATAGACCAAGTGACTACTAGTTGATAACTGCTGCAGTGATGTTATTCGGTGCAGGCAAAATCAGTATTTGACACTGACCGCTGCACACTATAAGAAGCAAAAGGGTGAGAAATTACACAAATACCAAACCCAACTTGGGAACACTTTACCTTAAGTTAATTTGTATTTAGCATTCATAAGCAGTATGTAGTTGTAGCAGACATTAATGTATATGTCAACAACTATAACTGCTCTTTTGGTCACGCATAAGTGGAGGCTGGTGTATAAACAGATTATGAATGACAATATAGTAAAACACTGCTGTATATATTCTCATTGGAGAAGTTATAATTGCTGACAAATACTGTACATTAATAAACACTTAAAAATGTTCTTATAGCTGCATAGAAATACATTATAGTATGTTATAGTTATATTATATGTTCGCAATTGTTGAGGTGAAATAAATATTGTATACTGAAGTTAAGATACTTTAAATATATTCTTGAGTAATAATCATTTTGCTGTGTGTCAGGCTGCAGTTAACCTCCCTTGTGTGTGTAAGGGCAATAAAACCCCCTTGCACTTGTGTTTGTTTCTGGGGGTGTGAGACTTTTACTGCCTCTGGGAAAGGATGGAAAGCAGATCTTTTAAAGATAACCGTGTGCCTCATGGCATGAGTGAATATAACTAACATTGAGTAACTTTGTCAGAAAAGGCAGTAAATCAGTTACAAAGACAGAGGCTATTGTGAACTATGGAGGAGATGTTTACATATTCCCAGGATATTCCTTGGTGCAAATGTTGGAGGAGAGGACGTCATCAGCCTGTGGATCAACGGGGAAGCAAGTCTAAACCACGCCCCCTCCCCCAACTCATTGACCAACGAGACAGCAGCAAATTCACACATAAACTTTGTATAATCCTTTTTTTGTTGTTTTTCTCTTTTGGATGGGCTACAGGTTAGGTCTCCCTGTGAGTAGCCGGTGCTGTGAGTCCCAGAGCAGAGAACCCGTGTACATGTATATTTATTGATATTGTAATGACAAAGTAAAGAATCTTAAAAGGAAGATTAAGTTTCTAGTGTTTTTGTCCTGCAAAAAAAGATCACGATAACACAATCATATATTTAATGTTAGTATACTGGTTATAAATGCTAAATAGGGGGACTTAAAGTATAGTGTTAACCTAAACTTATGTTATAGGATTGTAAGTAACTTGTTACACTGGAATGTACCAGGATGCTATGTTTAGCTGATCTTAACCTTACTAATGACCATCAGTTATGGATAACTCATCTATTTGATCTGTTTGTTTTCTTTTCACCTTCACAGAGCCATTTATTGCAGCAACATTTTTAAATGAAATCATGAAATCTGTCAACACAGACTGAAATATCAACACCTTGTCTGTGTTTGATCTCTTGTTTGCAGTCAGTGGGTGAACGCCATCATTTGTTTTGTGGTGCTATCATGCAGAGCATCAACTCTCAGTCTTCAAGAGTCCAAGACTCCTGAAAATCCCCTTTGTTAAAAGATTCTATTTAAATTCAGAAACTGATGTATTGCATGACTTGGAGCAGACTCTTGCCGTATGTAGTTGATATGAAGTGATATGCCTAAACACATTTAAGATATTGGTACTGCTTTGCCACTAGAATGCACTCACACAGTTTCCATTTAACAACCACATTCAAAAGGACAGTTATGCAAATGTGTAAGAGATGGGGCCAATGCAGTGGTTATTACAACCATAGGCTATGGCTGTATGTTGTCTGTCAGGTTTGGAAACACAATCACAAAGATGTTTTAGATAGCTCTAAATGAGACCTTGAGGGAACTACCTACATTTTTGCCACCTTCAGAATGGCAAAGATGAATGATCACTCTCCGTGCTACAGTGTTCAGAAGGTTTGCACAACTGGGAAATCCGTGAGAGTGAAAAGTCCTTATTTGTTCCCCGGTCTTTATGTGTTGTTTTTGTCACTTGGCTTACCTTCATTTAAGTTCTCCGCCACTCAAAAATGTCTTTTGCGTATTGTTACTGCACTTGGATGTTTGACCTTCATACTGCAGGATGATGTTCACGCAGAGTTTGACATTAAAAGGCTGTTTTCAAACTCACCTGCTCTTTGCTCACCTAAAATCTGAGTTTCAGACATATACCTAAAACTCTGACTTCATATCCTTATATAGTGATTTAAATAGAGGTTTAAATTCCGTGGTTAGAGGGCAAAAGACTTTCTGCTGGTGACCATTGGTGGGAGGGATATTTCAAAAACTAATGTATTCAAATTAAGGATTGTTAGGTTACAAGACTGTACTGCTCTGTAGATTAATCTGTTTTTAGTATTAGCTAATGTGTGTTACACATTAGTACACTAATGTTTAAAAGTAGGAGACATTTAACATGAACATTGCACGATTTACCCCAACCTTAACCCTAACCTTAAACATAATCCAAGTCTTAACCTTTAAATTCTAATTGAAAGTCTGTTCTTGACTTGGAAACAGCAGCTGACAAAGAAAATCTCACCACAAGGTCCATTCAATAGCTGATTTAGAGCCTTCGATCATACCACACGGTCTTCCCCGGGAGACTTATCTGAACAAGTAGATGTTCACATTTCCATTTTCTTCTGGATGCTTTAAATACTTCTCATTTCCTGACCTTGAAAACAGCATTTGACAAAACGTTTTTTTTTAAACCTTTTTAAATATTATGGTTAATTATATGCGTACCACATTTTTGTCTCCAAATGCGTGATTCCCCGTTGTGCACTAACATGAGTAATACATGTCAAAAGCCACGCATACGCACAGTTGTCTAGCCTGAGTCCAACCATGTCGTCATCTTGAGTGACGGGCTAGACAGCCAATCAGCTGCAGCATTCTACGGACGGCCACTGCGTTGTTTTCGGGAAAGGGGACGTTGCTTGTCAGGAAGGGCTAGCAAGAGCAGAGGTGTTCTGCGTCTTCGCTCAAGCAACCGAAAATCAACAAATTCCCGAGGAATTAACCCAATATTATACTGGATTTTTTTTTTTCTGGGGAAGTTTTGGAATCAAATAGTCGACACGCGATACTTACAACCCTTCGAGGGGAGCTCCAACTTGGTTGAAGCGTCTAATGTAACGTTACAAAACGAAACGGAAGTAACTTAACTCGCCAGCTGTCTGGCTAACCTTGCGAGGTGAGTAAATAACCGTTTATTAAATGTTACCATCGAAAGAAATGTCTGTGTTCTGGTCAGCTGAACACAAACCCTTGTTTGTCATCTTCCTAACTGGCTACCACGCTAATGTCATCCAACGTTAGTCCACTTGGCAAGATAGCATTGAGGCTACATCCATGTTAAATCGCACAATACAGGCAAGATACATGCTGGGCTAATGTACAGTGCGATTAAGATGATATCTAAATAAGAATTCAGTTAGTAATGTGCGTACTAAGGACAAAATATTAGGAACAGCTTAGAAAGTGATGCAATCCAATACAGCAATGCCATCCAAAACTAGGCCCTACTATTGTGTAAAAAAAGTTTGACACACCTGCGACAACACAGTAAAGATGGATTTAAGTCCAGTGGTTATAGATTTTATTATAATAATTATTCTGTTAACTGGAATTGAAGACGTTAACCGAACAGAGAGTGGCTCTTTTGACCACAGGTCAGGTGTCACTTTTGTGTCCCCCACCTGTAATTTAGAGCTGTGACGATTAAACGATTAATCCTTTAGCCCATAGACCGAACAATAATGTTAAAGTTTTTTGTGATTCAGTATTCAAGAAATGTTTCGGGCAAACATGTTCAAGACTCACTGGTTCCATCGTTTCAAATGTGACTCTTTTCTGGTTTTCTTACTCATACGTGATATTAAACTGAATATCTGCTAATGGATTTTGATTGTTAGTTTGAGTAAATATGACATTTTGAACCCCTCATCTTCCACTCGTTCCTCAACTTGTGACAACTTATGGGCCAGGCAATTAAATTAATGAATTAATAGAGAAAATAGTCATAAATGAATTGATAATGACATTATTTGTCAGCTCCAGCCCTACCTGTAATGCAAATATTTGACTAAATCATACAAAATTGTGACAACGAAGGGTAAGTGGCTGCACACGTTTGAGGTTGACTAAAGTAGATACTTCCTCCTGAGCCCGACAAACACACACACACACACACACACACACACACACACACACAGACAGGGAGTTTCTGCCCCTACAACCACTCACTACAATTTAATCCCAAACAATGAAATAAACTGGTTTCGTGCAGCTCTCCCCGATTGTAGCCTTGACAGACACTTGAACCGTCAGACTTTGAACATTCGAAGCACTTCAACCACACAGTTACGTTTGATCGCCATTTTATTGATATCAGAGTGAGCAAGTGACAATGAACTTGAATATTAAGTTTACCTACTTGTGTGTGTTTTAACTTATGAAGGTGGTTTTTCACCCAAATGTAGGCTGTGGCTTACATGGAATTGACATTTGAAATACTAAATGTTGAAAAATACATTATTATTAAATTGGAATAATGCAGATATGGATTAAGAATCTGACATTTTGAATGTACTTTGTTATGGGATAGCGATCAAAGTTAAAGGTAATAGTTTGATGTTCCCAATCTTGAAGCTTTGAGGATAATTTCAGTTGAAGAAAGAAATAGGCCCACCTTTTGGTAATCACCATGATAACTTGATATTTAACATCAAAAAGCACTAAATTATCACGTACTTGACCTTTTCTTGTAATAACCAAGTGGCCCCTGTGACGTTATTGCTCTACCAACCTATTGTCTGCCCACTGTATTTTCATTTCGGGCACATTGGTTTTTGCAGCTTTGTGACAGACATCGTGTAGCACATTTTGCTGAAATGAAACAATATGGTTATTTTTTTAAACTTTCTGTCCCAATGCCGTAATACAGCATTGAGTGTTTATATTTAGGCTTGGCATAGTCCTTCCTTCCCCAACTTATATTTTACTTTTTTTTTTAAATTCAGTGGCATGGGATATTGAATTGACATTACCTACTAAAAAAATATTGTTATTACCTTTTATAAAATGTCATTAAGTTAACATTTCACCAGCCACTTTCACTGATTAGTTTCTACTTTTCTGGTTAAAAGTCTGTTAATCAGAGAAATTACTTGTTGATTGTGTCACAACACTAAAATTCTTGATTCAGAAGCAACACTTTACTGTAAAGTTAATATTTAACTTCTTGTTATGGTGGAATTAAATTACATCTGGTTAAACTATCAAATGTTTATAGAATATGCCACTGAAATAGATTTTTTGGCCTTAAAACTCAACAAGTGCAGGGAATCAATAAGGAAGAGCCCATAATGAAGATGAAAGTTTGAATCCCTGACTATCAAAGCACTTATTCAAGCTTTTGTTAGTTTGATTTTCTTAGTAAAGAAATTAAATATATTAAATCGTACAATACAGTCAATTTAATGCACCTTTCTACTGTATAAAAACAGTTTCAGCTTTTGGGTTCATGTGTCCTGACTTTGACGAATCGTCTGAGGTATACCAATAATGTAGCGATAATGAATGAACACACTTAACGTTAATATGCTCACATGGGTGCTGAATCATTAAAAACCAGTATAGAAAAATCCCTGGTAGGATAGTAATTAAATGATTTATTAATGCTGACACATTCCGGGGGATGTCCTTACTCAGTGGCAGCCATGCAACCGTGTTGCAACAAAGCACTGATAAGTTTTATTGCATTATTTGAGTGCAGAAATGCATAAAACATAAGATCAAGAATGAGACTGATTGTTATTTAATCCAAAAAAAAAATAAAAAAATTATAAGGGAATTATCCTATGTCGCAAATGTCAGTGTCACACAAGAAACACATCAATGCGTGCCAGATGTTGTAAAAGTACTAAGATAGTAAGTCCAAACATTCTTCTTGTGTCTGAAAGTAAGCAAACATAAAATCCTTACCTTTTTCCATCATTCAGTGTAACTAAATCCAAGTGCAGTATCTATTCATTGAATGTGTAAACTGAAAATGTTCATCTCAAACATTAGGGCCAGAGGGTGTGAAGGCTTAAAATGTTTCATGAGTAATACAGTTTTGCATTTCTTCAGCCCTGATGAGAGTTAGGCGATAGGATGGTGTATACCGTGCGATGGTAGAAATGTGTTGGCAATTTAGCTATTCCTTAGTGTCTCTGCCATATATTCGGGGCGGGCTATGTAGCACATCAGGGCTGGATTCTCGAGCGGCCTCGCGATAACGTGATTTGGGCTGCAGGACTGCTTACTGGTTGGTCGATGCCGCAGAAGAAGAGAGTGACAAGCAAACATGGAGGAGGAGAGTGAAATTGTAAATACAGAGCGGGAGGAGTTGTTTTTGTTTGTATGGAAGTTCCAAATAAAGAAGAAAATAATCAAATGTGATGAGGTACGGTATTTTTTATTTTAAACCACTTCTTAATTTAATTTACAGAACAATTATTGCATTGTGATATGTTACTGTGATATAAAATTACAGACAGCGTGCTAGAAGATTTTGACCATATTGCCCACCCCTAGCCCTGGTAGACTTCAGCTCTTTTTGCCTTACAAACAAGAGCAGCTAAATTGTAGCTTTTACCAATTGTTCAAATACAGCGTTAAGGATTTATTTTAACAGTTTGCAACTTTCATTTATCAATGGGTGGATGTAATTACCGTTGATGATCGAAAATAGTTTTGGTTCACACCCAGCATCAGTTATAGGTGTGGTCACAAGTCAGAGTAAAAATTGTCTGTAGAGATTGTCTACAAGCAGCCTACGTTGCACCTGAGTTCTAGTCTTGTTTAATTGAGTAGAACAGAATTTTATCCAATGCTTGAATTAAAATGTACATCAACGGTAATTGGCAAGATTAACCTTCTGACACACTTGGACAGTTTTTGATACAAGGTCATTGTAGTGACAATGTTAAGAGTTTTGTGATGTGTACCCAAATGGTCTTTTCCATCAAAGCAGAAGACCGAGTTAGATATAGTGTTTGTTTAATGTGCTGTACATAGTATATATTCATTTTATTCTATACATGTATAACAGTGCTAGCACCAGATGACGCATTAATAGGAGCCAGTCCACCCAAGCTACAAAACCCTGTAAAACATTCCTAGGCTAAGGATTTAAATTTTAGGATCTAAAGAGATTGAAATTATACAGTAAACAGCTGAAATTATTAGATGATTAATCAATTTTTTTATTGACCATTAACTACCAACAGTTTTGATAATTGCTTAATCATTTCTCATTTTTTAAGAAATAATGTGAGAAATTCTCTGGTTCCAGCTTTGTGATGAGCATTTGTTTTCTATTTCTTGATATATTATAAACCAAACGTTTAATTGATTAATCTCAAAAATAGTGGTCAGATTACTCGATAATGAAAGTAATCGGTGTAGCCCTAATACACTGATACAGTATTTCGTTCTTTCTTGTTATGGAAAACTCCGACGCAAATGGAGGCACTATTTATTGTGTCCTTTATGTAGACTTTTATGTGACCCACACAGCTTGATCACCTACACAACTGTCGGGGTTGGCTGTCTATCACTAGTTATGTTATAAGCTGCTCCAAGGTCTTGTTTTTTTGTTTGCCTGGAATAATTGTTACAGTCGTTTTACCTTCTTCAAAACAATGGCATGCAGACAAAGCAGAGTGACGTCACTGATGGCTAGAGGGAAGAACCATCAACATCTTTTTCAGCTGAAGAAGACTTGTGGTTTAATTACTGCAAAAGTGTAATTCAAATAAAACTGGCAACAGATCAGTTCTACCAGTCTCAACCTGTCCCGATTATGTAATTTGTAAAAGATAGCTTTATTATACAAACCACACAAAATGTATAGATTATAGTACAAATAACATCTATAAGAGTTTGAGGAGGAGTGAGGGAAATTGAAATACTGACTGATGAACTAACTCACTATATACGGGGGAGAGATGACTCATTGAAAATCCCTTCTCAAGAAATTCAGCTGTAATAATTGTGAATGTTGAGAAATGATGACTGTTAGAAGATAGTCCACTTGTCATGCGGACTCCTTTGCTTTCCCATGGTTATGTTTGAGAATTGGTAGGTACCAGATCGCAGTTGATTTGAATAGGATTCGTTTAAGCTTAGTGTAAAACAGAATGGGTTTAGCAGGGTAGAATGATTCTCTGCCATAGGTTCAATAATTGAAGGGACTTAATAGGAAGTTAAGAGGAGTTATGACAAGCAAGAAAGGAAAGTGATGAAACAGATGAACAAAGACTTATCAGTCTGTCACTCACTGTACTGTAGCTATTTAGGTTAGAGGGCTCAGGATGTGTCCCTTTCTTCCTTTTTTTATGTTTGTTTATATGATTGTGTGTGTGACAAGTTTGATTAGATGCCTCTGCAATGATTATCAGTGTTTGCTGCTAGTTATGAGGACATTGCATTGTTGTGCCCCACTGGTTTAAAGGAAGAATGCAACTTGAAGATTTTTTTCCTGTAGTTTAATGGTGTGTTTTATAGGCTCCTTACTGCATCTTGATATGTAATACAGAGTTATGTAATGAATGACTGTGTGTGTATAATTATTGTGGTTCTTGATGACCTTGTCGCATTAATCTTTTCACATTATGTTCATGTGTCTTAATTCAGTCAAATTCAGTATGAAACTCACTGTTGAAAGCCAGGGGGCCTTCAACTAGACTTAATGCTATACTGAAGTCCATCTCGCCTACAAAAACTATTAGTATTAGTCCTGCAACAGGGCTTTAAACCTGTGCGCATATTCCAATAACATTTGCCCAACAACTACTTGCAATTTAGGTGGAGTCTGTTCGGTACACAGAGATAGTTGAGTTCTACTGCATAATCACATCACTTGGTCAGTTGTTGAAATGAGAAAAACACACTGTTCATATGGTCAGCGTACAGCATGTCACTGTTTGGCACTATATATATACACACACACACACACACACACAACATGTCTTTTAGCCGTCTTCAATATCATGCTAATCTGTTGAGGCATTTAATCTCTTAGAAGGTGTCTGAATTGTTGCTCAGCTGTGATTTGGAGTATTGAACAAAAGCGATTAACAATTATGATTACAATTATCATTCATTTACTATAATTAAAAACTAAAAAGCTGGCTGACCGAGAAGTGTTGCACTTGTTGTTACTTTATATTCCCACATACTGTATTAAAGAACTGAAATTTGTCTAGCATTACTGAATAGCAGTACAGGAAGTCCAACCTCTGTAAATTTTTCAGTCCTATTATCTAACAAAACTTACTAAATACTGTAGACATTAGCTTCAATAAGCTTATATTTAAAGATTTCTTCTTAAAGTTGATACATATTAGCCAGCAGTTGTTTTTATTGGCTCTTTTTCTGTGAAGATATCGGCTTTGGTATTATTTATTAAGTATGCGGAAAGGTAAGGAAGGTTTGCCTGTTGTCTACACCAGATTGTGTTTCACCTGTGTCTTCGCAGTTGTGCAGAGTATTTTCACAGTAGGCTTGGTATTAGTACTTTTGCTTAAGTAATCGACCTGAATACGTCTTCCACCTCTGGTTAGCACACCCACAGCCTAACTGCACCTGGCTGAGCCCTCCCCTTTTAAGGAAGGTGGCCTTGTGCATCTTCCTTTACCCTTCACAGCAGAGTTGCTTTAGACTGTGAACAGCTATCTAGTTAGCAGCTTCAAATCACGCTAATGTCAATTAAAATAGCCTAAAACCGGATATCTTCCAAATATGTTTTGGAGCCGGAACTGTGGGAAGAGTAATCAGAGCGATCAGATGGTTGATCACGTTCTCTTTTGTGATATATATTTTTTTTCTAGCCACAACGGGAAAAAAATTCACTCATAAAGGTTAGCTGTTAACTAGCTAGCTGTTCACAGTCTGGAGCAACTCTGCTCTGCTGTGAAGAGTAGAAGACATCGTAGTAACTTTACACAAACAGGGCAGCAAACACAACACACAACTTTTCACTAACTAATATACTGCAACCTGAGCTTATCTACACACTTTATGACTGACTAAAATAGCGAAACTACCCCTCAGCGGCGACCACAGGAAACACTGAAAACTCGAACGTGACAAAATTAGTCACTTTTGCGAACCGGTCGGTAAGGTTCGGTCTGTACATTTCAGGAAATGCTTCGCTTGCAAAGTAGTTGTGTTTGGGCAGCTGGAGTTTTGGTCAATGGTTTTAAGCAGCTTTTTAAAGCCATCCTGTTCTGCTGTTGCAACCAGAACCATATCTTGTGTGCAGAGGGGGTGATTGGGGGGTGGGGGGATTGTTAGACAGGAGAGATGCAAACACTGGCACGGCTTTACAGAAGAAATGGCTTAAGAAGGCTATTTTTGACACGTGAAACTAAATAAATATAAGTGGTATTGTCTCATGTTATATCTCTTTTAAAAATATATCGGTATATCTCAAAAAATTAATATACCGCCCAGGCCTAGTACTTAGCTGTAAGTGCTGTCAACACACAATTGAGAGCAAAGCAGTACTATGAGGGAATGGATCCAATGTAAACGCTGATGAAGGACTCACTGCTGCTGTTGACATGCTGCTTTTGCTATGCAGCCAGTGTGGACAGGCTATTAGACTCATCCAGTAGTGAAGCCCAAACCCCTTGCAGTCCATGTGCAGCGACGATCTGTCTTCTCTGTTGATGTCATCAGCTCAGTCGAGAGGCTGACGTCATTTCACGTGGACCTTAGTGAGACAGCACTGAATTCTGTGTGTGTTTTGTATATTACTGTATTAATATGAGTCATCAGGTTAATAAACATTGAACTCAGTCTCTGCGACTGTTTGCTGAGCTCACCACACGATCAATATTTTTGCCTTACTGTTACACACACGCACAAACACCTTAAACACACTTGATTTATTAAGTGGTCACCCACTTCCTTAGAAATCGTCGATTTATATAATAACAAAAGGGTGGGACAGGCTAATATAAGTACGCTTATTCTGGTGAATTTTGTATCAAAAGCTGTGCTAATTTCTTAAAAAACCTTTATATTTTGTCTTAAAATGAAAGATGAATTTTGATTTACTATCAAAATGAAGTTGTGAGTATGAAGTAGGTTTTTTCTCATTTATCCTGAATTGAATTAAATGCTAAGCTTACATTGGTGTACACAATATGAAAGCCAAACAGTTCCTGCATATAGAAACTATGACCATTCAGGCAAAAGTTTAATGTAACATTCTCACTTCCTTCATGTCTTTTTTTCACTTCACTTATCCAGTGTCTGGATGCCAACTCTGTGGGTGATGGAGTTGAGCAGGCAACTCTGTGGGAAGATGAAGAAGTCCAGTAGGAGGGCCCAAATCTCCTCCTCTTCTCCTACTACCACTTGGGGCTTGGAGATCCACTTTTACACACCGGAGGTGAACCACCTGGAGTACTTAAAAGGCTGCTACATCGTGGAGGATCTCTGTGTGGATGCTGCCAAGAAATGCTGTGAGTGACTGACCCGTTGGCTAGCTGGCAAAATCAAGCGTGCTCTGCTTATTGATATAGTCTCTGTTTGTTGCCAGTAATGAAGGGTGTGTTGTAGATTTTACTGTGAATATAGTATGTGGTACATAGAAAAGTAGGTAGGTACATGGATAACAAAATCACCAGGTTTACATCTTATATCCCACTCTTAAATGACATTGCCTTAGGCTTAAAATTATTGATAACCAGTAGTCTGCCAGGTCTTGGCTCTGGTCAAGTAGTGGCGGTTACAGGATTTTTTTTTTAAGGCAAACATGTAGACAGATAGAGAGAGAGAGAGAGAGATGAACATGAGGAGTCTAAACAGCTGGTAAGAGTAGTTTATTAAACAATAGGCACTAATTCAAGAACCCAGATAAAATACAAGTGCTGTCTTAAACCAAAGGCAGATCAACCTGATTACAACACATTCAACATAGGTTATTTGGTGATACAATAAAGTTTGGGTATTTTGTAATTCCTGCGGTGATGACAGGGTGACCACAAGATGTTCTTTAAACGTTTTACATAGATTGGTACGTGAGAATGTTCAAAAAACACAGATAAATTGCAGTACTCAAACGCTGATGTGTATAGTAGTTTTTATTATAACCTGTTCATCAGGTTTGTCTCCTCTACCATCCACCCTCACCAGTAATAAGCTCCGGTATCATTTGGATGTCCTGTTCTGTAACAATTGGGCAAAATCGTTAACGTCTCAAATCCAGAAGAACATGTATTACTGTCTTACTTCTACGTACTACCATTCAGCCATCAACATGGGAAATAAAATGCAGTAGATTCCAAACAAGACGGACATCATGGTTGCTAGAGAATTAATGCCTCTCCTTAATAATATAATCATAGCCAATCCAGGGTTCTCTTAGAAGAGGTGTCTCTCTCTCCCTTTCTACCCAACCATTAGTAATTTTAGTTGGCTGGTTAGCTGGTCTAAGATGAAAATTGTTTTATCTCTTCATTTGAATGCTAACATTAAATGCAGAAATTTCCAAGTGTTCTCTAAAACCAGCATCCTGCATTTCATCTATGCCTAAATGTAATAACATACAAGTATAACCTAGTGAGACTGAAATAGTGGAGCATGTAGATATTTCTGTTTTATAAGCAGATTGTTTGCTGTTGCTCGTAAATCCTCTTTGGGCAGAGGCTGTAAATAAACCCCTGTCCCAATTCAGCAATTGGTCTGAATATTGATATATTTTTTCCTCTTTTCTCTTTCCTTTCTCAGTAATCTCTCCCTTGTGCCATAACCTATTTGCCCTGTACAATGAGGCAACTGGCATGTGGTACCCCCCCAACTATGAGTTCAAGATCACAGAGGAAACCAGTATCAAGTTACACTATCGCATGAGGTAAGAATTGCATCACAGCAGCAGCTGACTACACTGGATCCCTAAAGTCATTATTTAAAATGGCAAAACTGTTTTTCCTTACTGAACCACTTAAAATGTAGTGTAGTCTTCAAGATAGTGGAAATATTATTTGAAAAATATTGGGAGGTGAGGGTCCAGAGTAAGAGCAATTTAAAGACCTATCTGGAATGACCACCTCAGGAAAGAGCAGCCTTGCCTGAACTTTTGATACTTGGGTACTTCCTTCAATCGAGCCCCTTCCCCCATCCAACAAGATTACGGATGTGTTAGCCTTCTCGCCTAAAGAAGAAGAATGCCACTTAATTGCGATTGTGTGTCCGGGAGAAGAAGGCTTTAACTGTTGTTTTTAACAATTTGACCTTTTTGGAGTCTCAGAGTGGCTTTCTGGAGAGGGTGCTTCCTGGGAACACTATAGTTCTGCCAGGGGACTTAAATGATCTTGTGGATGACGTCAAAAAAACTAGGAAGGGAATGTTCGGGAGAAATGGCCTCCCTAATATGGATTTTTGGTATGGTGATCCCAGGACTGCGTCCCTGCTTGTTGCAGAGATGATGCAGTTGTTCTGTGACCTTCAGTGTGGTCATGTCCTAGGTGTTAAAATTGTTTTCATACAGAGCAAAATGCATAATGTGCTGGGGTAGAGGCAGGCATCTAAAATAGAAACATACTGATCAAAAAGGATTGTCAGGGGATGTGAAATGATTAAGACAATGAGCATATCCCTTAACTGCATACCATTTCATAACAACTTAAAATCCTTGGCATTATGTGAAAGCTATTTGCTGAATATTGTGGATGTGTGTGTTATGAATCAGCAGTACTATGACGCTGGGGCAAGCTTAGACACATTTCCAGGCTCCCACAGACTTGTTAGATCTTGATTCTCACTTTGGCTTAATAATAGTAAAGACAAGGGAAAACAGCCAAAAATATGTCAAACAATGTTTTGAATTCAGCATAAGATGAAGGTTAGCAGTACTTAAGAGAGGGCTGTTTTAATACTTTGGTTGTATACTAATCTTATATTAGAAAAGGCATAGAAGGCGATTATAATAATAGAAGGCAGGAATCACTCCCATCTTTGGGTTGGCAGGGTGGCCACTTTGAAGAGAGTCCCTCTTCAGAGAACCCATTCTACAAGTTGGGTAGCATTTCATGCAAAGAGGAGATTACTGTGGTGTCAATTGCACTTCCTCTTTCTCTGTGCTCTGCTTTGACAGTAACTAGTGGAAAGAAAAGCAAGTGTGCAAAGTAACTGTGGTGTGTGTTGTGTGTGTTTGTGTTTTGCTGCAGCTTGCTTTGCGTACTGTAGTGCAGTCTGCCAAACAAGCAGGGTATTGTGGTCAAGTCTTGATATACACACAATCTTTAGCATAAACAAATATTCAACACAAACACACAGTAACAGCAACAATAAATAACAACACTAAGAGTCTATAGCCATGCTAGCAGGTCTGTGAGGCTGTACTTACAGGTTATCTTGTAATGCCACTGTGTATTTTTCAAAGCCATGCATACTTTTCTGCATGAACACCCTGCATTCATTCTGTTAACGTCTTTGTCTGTCCTCTAAGGTTTTATTTCAGAAACTGGCATGGCACCACTGAAGGAGAGTCTCCAGTTTGGAGACACTGCATCAGTAAACTCAGAGGAGGTCTTAGCCCACAGAAAACACCAGAAGGCACACCCCTACTGGACGCTGCCTCTCTCGACTACCTGTTTGCCCAGGTAAAAATAAAATCAATGACTTTATAGTGCCATGGGAGCCTTTTAGGTCATTGTTGCCCATATGACAAAATATTTGGGCAGACCACCTAAAAAGATTTGACTCTACCAAAAACATTATTTATTTTTTTTGGATTTATTATTTCTTTCGTTGAAATACATTTGAAAGTACATTCTGATTAAAAGCTCAAACATCACCACAGTTCTCAGTTGAGTTTAAAAAACTTCAACAGCTGGGAGGAAATGTAACAATACCAGGAAGTGCAGCTTTAAGGGCAACAACAGGCAGTCAATTCAATTCTTGCAGGCCATTAAAATATAAAAAGACTGAAAGAAGTTGTAACTCAGCTGGTAGTGTTGTTTCAAAATTTCAAATAACAACGTAATTGACTTGTCAGTTTTTTAAAATATAAGAAATCCTTCTGAATTTCCTGTAAATAAGGAAGTCTGCTTTTTAATTTCATCATCATTTCATCATTGTGTGCCACTTAAACAACCCAGTCATACAGTATATCTTGTAATCTCCAATTTCCAATGGAGTTCTTTTTTTTGGTGTTTATATTCATACGTGTTCAGCGTGTCTCTATGTTTACTAAATATGAATATATGTGTGTTGCACAGGGCCAGCATGACTTTCAGAAAGGCATGATTCCACTGAGGATGTCCCAGTCAGAGGCAGAGCAACACGAGATAGAAAATGAGTGTTTGGGTATGGCTGTGCTTGCTATCACTCACTATGCAACAAGCATGGACATGCCCCTGCCCACTGCTTCACATGAAATCAGGTAATACACAGACACATGTATGGTGCTGCTTCAACAGACCTTTTGATTTAAAATTTTAAAATAACACCCACATCTAAGAAAAGTGGCAGAGCCGTTCCAATGCCCTCTTGTGAAATTCTATGAAATCTACTTACTTGCTCCAAGTGTCCCTTTTCAGTGCCCCATTTGCACATCCACCGGGGTTGGCACAAACAAACACTGTCTCTCATTTAAATTCCATCCACCAAAGTATATTCACCTACTGGGAAAAGTAGATTGTAGTTTAATTCAGAGAATTATTGAAATTTCTATCAGGGAATCAAGAGCAGTGGTATTGTATTGTTTATAGTTAACTGACTAGATTTGTTGACAAGCTAGGTGGCTCTGATATTTTGAGCTCAATTCCAGAAGCAGAAATGCTCTCATTATTACGGGTGTCACGCTTCTCCAAATCCACGATTCCAGCCTACAAACTGTAGTTTTTCTATCAACGAGACGTTCTTTGTTGAAATAACTCACAGGGAAGGCAAAATGTTGGCACACCGGTGACTTTGGGCAAGCAAGAGGATTTTCCAGTTCTTTTGTTTCTCTGTCATTGCCGACTCTGGCTATGGCCATGGTGTCTCAAAGTGCAGCTGCAGGCTATCGATAAGCTACGCTATGTTGTCTTTTCAAGTGTTGGGGTTTTTTTTCTATGGATGTGCGCAAGTACACAACATTTTAAAGGAAGAAGTAAACAATGGAAACGTATGAAAATATATTTTTTGAGCGGGGCAACTTTATCTGGGTCGGTTTCCAGGATAGATTCTATATATGGGGAATACTGCACATGCATATGTTACTCCGTACATTATCATCCCATTTATCAGCTCCTCAAACCCTCTTGCTCAAAAACCGTTTAACATATCACAGGAAGTCATTCAAGAATGATAGCTACTAATTGATGGCTCCTTTTAATCCATAGTTTGAGAAGTCGCACATTATTTTTCCTTACCTTCAAAAAACGTGCACAAAGCATAGGAAGTAACTACTGAAAGTAATTGTTCATACGTTTTCATCTATCTTTCTATCTTAATCCCACCAGCTACAAACGTTTCATCCCAGAGTCGCTGAACCGCAACATTAAGCAGCGCAACTTTCTGACACGCATCCGCATCAACAACGTCTTTAAGAAATTCCTGAGTGAATTCAACCGCCGCACAATCAAGGACAGCAACATCACGCTGTACGACCTGAAGATCAAGTACCTGGCCACACTGGAGGGCCTGACCAGCGGCCTGGGTAGCGAGCTGCATGAGCCCATCTCGCTCAGTGTAACCCAGGAAGGAGAGCTCTGCAATGGAGGTTACTATGGTAAGATTTCAGGAAGATGACGAGGAGGTGCCCATGATTTACAATTCTCAGGCGCTATGCTAGATTTGGGGCGTGCAACAGTGTGGGGTTTTGTTTAAGATGTAGTTTTACTAGAATTACAGGAGATTATAGATAACTTAAAGAGAACTATTTGTTTAATCTCAGTGGGAGATGATGTAATAACAATAGAGGAAAATTGTCTTGGTGGCAAGCCAAGAGAGGGAGATAAATCAAATGATCATTATTATTTGAATTATTAGGCACAGTGAGACATTATATAGTTGCTACTATGCCACAAAACTGAAACGATAATTTGTTTGTGTTTATAGTCCTATTGCAACATTTTTTTTTAATTTTTGGGTTTGTTTTTTTTAGTATCACTGGGTAGTGGCAGGTAGAGTGCAGTTTGATAATTAGGCCTGCTTTGGCATGTTTATGACCTCTCAAACAATGTCAACTTTGCATTAAAAGTGACTTAATTGACCGAATAACACTTAATGGGAACAATCAGAAACCTTCATAAAGACTCCTTCGTGTTCATGACTTGTGTCATGTCATGGTTATGATGGTGTCATCAGTCTTATGCACCCACCTTCAAATAAATTGTTACCCAACATTTTAATCAGCTATTGGATTATAGTGGTTAAGTGACAGTGGTAAGTTTGGTATGTTTACATGCAGAGTACCTGTGGTGTCCTACCCACAGCTATAAAAAAAACGTTTGAACTTTGTTGACATCGAAATATAGCCAAAACATTGTGTGAGTGAGTGCAGATGTTGAAAACCAAAACTGAAAGGAACAAGATGTTTGCATGTCACATTAACCCACTTATCAGAGTAGACGAGACCCTGGATGATGCTAACCAGTGTGGGAAGTTTTAAAGCCCTGAAGCAGAACTGGATGGTTTGAGTAACCTGCTTAAGTTCAAAATGTTCTTTCAAGAAGACTTTTTGCTGGCTTTACTCGTCTCTGCTTAATTACTGCGAGATTTACCAAAAACAACATTGAGAAACCAATTAACTAATGTATAAATATGTTTCAACAATCGATGTGTCTGGAATCTGTGTCCTGTAACTACAGCATTAAAATATTTGGCTGCATATGTAACTGCTGTGGTATCATGTTTGTTTGTTGTTTCTAGGGTACTACAACCAGAGCCAAGGGCAGAGCCATACTCAGAACATGGAGACTAACCATGACATGCAGGTCCTGGTTATTGGTACCACTGGCATTTCCTGGAGGAAGAAACCCGCTACAGTGAGTGAAACTTTGTGTGTTTGAGAGATGATGATGATTAGTTTCACTAATTTCAAAATAGACTGGTAGACAAATTCCACAGGAATCACACAAACACCATATACAAGAAAAACAGAATCAGAATACTGATATTAAAGTTATTTTAGGAATATTAAAAAATAAATTACATACAAAAATGTAAAGTATGTTAAGCCCAATATAAAGTCACTAAATCAAGTCCCTATAGGCATATCATAGGAATATTATACAGAAATTAGTGAACTAGTGATCCCTTTTTTTATGTTTTAGTGCTTGCTTGTTAAAACGGTGTCCATCTGCATACTGCTTTCATTTTCCGTACAATCCTGCTGAATAATATAACACATCTCCTGCTGCCTTTTGTGACAAATATTTGGCAAAATCAATAACAAGCATCAAATTTCTTGTGTAGAAATCAGATATTGAGACAACTTAGTGGACACATTTTCTCATATTTTGATGATGATGGACAGAGTTTGAATTACCAATTAATTAGCACTTGAGGTAATTAGTCCAAATGTGCATATTACCTAGGGCAAACCTTGCAAAGATCATTGCAGTATTTTTAGATTAAAATACAATTAGATTATAACTTTATTTGAAAATACTGATGGTTTATTTTCTTACATAATTTGTGTGTGTATATCTGCTTTGTATATCTGTGAAACAGACGGCTGTGATCTCTAAAGAAAAGGGCAAGTCAAAGAAGAACAAGCTGGATGGAAAACAGAAAAAAGACAGAAAGAATGAGGCTAACGAAGGCTGGGTGGGGTTCTGTGACTTCCATGAGATCACACACACTGTCATCAAAGAGGCAACAGTCACCATCTATAGACAGGACAACAAGAGGATGGTGAGACAGACATTTAAACAAATCAAAGAGCACTGTATTTCGTGTGGGACCAACCTCCATATTGTCACTTAGACCCAAAGCTATTTTTAATAACCCCAGCTGTAACTGGACATGTTTATCTTGAGCAGTGGATTGTCATTTACAACATGGGGCTTTGACTGCATAGTAGTCACACTAAGACAGAAACTGTGACTGTGTTACGAGTATCCAAAACATGTTTAAATATTTGTTCTGAAGCCCAATTATAAATTAAAATACCAATAGTCAGTTTCTTATTTCAGTCATAATCAAGACCAGAATCATCGTTCTGCCAATATTTACTAAAGGTCTTGGTATTTAAGTTTGTAAATGATTTACGTTACAAATTTCCTGTGGCTTTGTTGCTGCAATGGCCTCAAACCTACATGGCAAAGTAAATTCCATTGTGATGTGCCTTCGTACAATCATAATAGGATCTCTCTGTCTCACTTATTTTAGTAATCTTACCTACTGCCTCTACTTGTTTTCATAGTTAACGAATCATGTGGAAGCAAAGCCTGCCTCTCAGTACATGATATCAGTCATGACTAATGGTGATATGCTTTGGCATGAAAATGGATTTTAAGTTTGTAATACGCCAATGCTCTTTTAGAATGCCCTCTAGAGTATTATGGCTTTATAAGAGCTCCTATTCTGATGACCTCTACCCGCCTTCCTTCTTGTTATCTCTCTCCTGTCAGGAGTTGCAAATGGCTTCTAGGGCTGAGGCTCTATCCTTTGCAGCCCTTGTGGATGGGTACTTCAGGCTGACAGTGGATGCCCACCACTACCTGTGCAAGGAGGTGGCCCCTGCTTCAGTGGTGCACAACATTGACAACGGTTGCCACGGACCAATCTGGTTTGTACTGGCAGATTTATAAGTGGAATGTGTGTGAGCATGTGCCTGTTTGCTCACAAAAACACTTGAATATGTCTAATAAAACTGCCTGTGTCTAATACTGGACACAGGCAGTTTTATCACACTGATTCATCATAAACCATATCTTACTGACCTTAATTTGTATTTACCTATACCCTGTCTGCCTCCTACCAGCGCAGAGTTCACACTTTTGAAAGTAGCCTAAATGAAGGTTTTGTAATAAAGGCTATTGTTATACTACATTTTATCTTTCGTTGAAGCTTGTATTTAAGTCTTTTGTATAACATAAAACCTTCAAACTACTATTGATAGAACCCCATTACTGCCCCATTTATTGCTTTTTCCCCTCCCCAGTACGGAGTATGCCATCCACAAGCTGCGTCAGGAGGGCAACGAGGAGGGCACCTACATCCTGCGCTGGAGCTGCACTGACTACCAGTACATCATCATCACTGTGGTCTGCAAAGAGGTAGTGTAGACTTATTCATAAGGTATTAGGAAGCTGTATTTCATTTATCCCTTACAGTGGAATCAGGAGTCTACAAATTAGCCCCACACACTGTTTTACAACTGTCCCTTCTTTGTTGGACTGTGGGGAATTTTTTATGTCATTGCTGCATTAAAGTATAATAATTAGTAAATTATAGTTGTTAGATGTGTTAGTAGTATAAGTATTGTAAGTATAATTATATTATTATAAGTATTTTCAGAGTGCAAACAAATAAAAACATTACCACTGGTCACTGGGATAGCCAAAAGCTTGCTGACTTTTGTCTCACTACCCTTTGATTTTAGAAGTATAAACTGAAAATGTATTTGAAAAGTTAAGTATAATTGAACTGAAATATTATTTCAGTACCTGGTGGTAAAATAAAATTGACAAGGTTTTGTGGCTGTTCCGAAACTAAAATAAAAAGACAAAATTCTCTCTAGTTGTAGTGTAATCACTTATATAAGATTAATTTTTATTGAGGATACAAACCTGTAGTGCTGGTCACGTTTTTTAAACCAAAACTGGAATCAAAACCACATCCATCTTTGTTGTTGTGTCTGTTAAATTTCTACGTGCCTCTCTACTATAATAAAGTTTTATAGAAAAACTGATGTAAGGAAAGTTTTCCTAAAAACTGTTTACAGTGCTGTGTGGCTATAGTAAAAGGCGATATGAATGAACCCTGTATTATTAGAACAGGTAATGACTAGCATTGCAGTAGTATACTGGAAAGACCTTGTGTAGGGTATTAACCACCTTTTTTAAGTTTATTTTATATTGGATTACTGGATGCTTAGATTAAGACAGGTCGCTACAATGCACTGCAGCTTTCTGAGTCCGCATGGGAGGAAACACCCCCCCCACCCCACACACACACTAACGTTAGCAAAGCTGTTTAAAGACACGGTTTATATTAGGACTGAATCAATGTTATTGAAAGTCAACAGAGCAGGTTGTATGTGTCTGTCCCGGTATGATACAACGCGAGAGAAACAAAGAGGTGGGGCAAGCCGGTGTGTGCAGCGGTGTGCAGTAAGACAGAGGTGTAGGTGTATTGTGCGACTATCCGAATCCCAAATTGAAAATCGAAATACCTACCCAACGAACAAATATCCAAATAAATGAATGTTGTTTAAGTTTAAATATTAAGGTATTGACATTAGCTTTACTTGAGTTTATTACGCTGTTACATTTTTCCTTGCACATTCCCACTCTCTCTGCTCTTCCCAGCGCCTCCTCATTAATGTAACGTGATTTTTTTTTTTCCTCATAATCAGTCTTCAGTGTAAGGTTTGTCATTTAGTAATTTTCCAGTTAAAAACAGTCTATCGCTTTCTGAATCCAGGACGACCTGAGGGAGTCTCGTCCTGTGCGTCAGTATAAGAACTTCCAGATTGAGGTGACCTCCGATGGGTTCCGCCTTTATGGCACGGACACGTATCGGCCCACTCTTGAGGAGCTGCTGGAGCACCTGGAGGGCCAAAACCTTCGCACCGACAACCACCAGTTCCAGCTGCGGCGCTGCTGCCCTCCCCAGCCTAGAGGTAAGCTTAATCCCAGACATAGAAAGTGATATGGTGATCTACTCAAGGGCACATGCAGTAATACTCACTACTCAAATAAAGAGAAGCATGCAGTACTTCACTTAGCTATAAAAGGCTCAGCATTGATGATTCGCTGGTAGGCCATGTCTTTAAGGGACTTTAAATAATTTAATGCAAAAGGGCTGACTGGCAGCAAAAATGTTGTATTTCTGTAAAACACCTTTGGTGCAGTTCTGGTGGTCATCAACAGTAGGCGGCCGTGGCTTGGTGGCAGAGCGGTCGCCTGCCAATCGGAAGGTCGGTGGTTCGATCCCCCAGTCATGTGTCGAAGCATCCTTGAGCAAGATACTGAACCCCAAAAAATGCTCCTAAAGCTGTGCTTTCGGTTTGTGAATGTTCTCATGTGTTTGGATAAAAGCGTCTGCTAAATGACTAAATGTTAATGTTATAAATAGGAACTGAACACAGTAGGCATGCAGTAAAAAAAGGGTTTGGAAATGTGAGGACAAGTGCCAGGCACAAATTCACTTCTAAGTCATTTAATTGGTTTACAGCAAGTTGCTTCATTGATAAATACTGAAAATGTCCTTATAAAAGCTGTCAGGACAGTGTGGCAATGTGTTTTCTACCCCCCTGCAGCACATGCATTCTTTATTTTTTATAAACAGGAAATCTGTATTATGATGGTTGTAATAAGAACGTATTCCTCAAAACCATTTGTACAACATTATTTTTATTTTGTCAGGTCATGGCTAAGGTTAATTGATACTTTGATTACAAGGTCCTAAGTGCATGAAGCTACAAAGAAAAATGCTTTGACTAGTTGGCAGTGTTCACACTTTTTAAAACAGACTGAAAATCCTGCTTGCTCTGCCATCTACCAGTCTCTGCATCCTCAATCCACACTCTGTGCAGTACAACACTTCTCTGTGCACTACTTTGTGCAATGCTACATCACAGCTGGGTGTGGTAACAAGTACAAAAGACCACACCTGACTGTGATGTCGGGTGGGGTCAGAAGCACAACAGACTTCAACCTTTCAAGCTTTAGAGGTAAGCGAAGCAAAGCTTTCCCTCCGTAGAAGATTTAGAGTGGAGTTTCTCTTTACTGCAAGTTCGTGTGCATGTGTGTTTGTGTCTCTCACTAACAGAGGTTAAGTGAAGCTGGCATGAACAATGCATGTGTCTGTGTGAAATGGTGTCAGGGAGGAAGAGAGTTGTAAATGTGGGTTTCCGGAGTCAAACTAGCACTCTTGTGTTTACTTCACTCAGGGAAAGGTGGAGCCATGTCAGCATGGATGTGTTAAGCTTGTTTTTGTTTGTTGGGGTTGTGTGGTGTTGATTATTATCATAAGGCACGACTTTTTTTGGTTTAGCGTTTGGGCTGTGTCTGCTTTAGAGAAAGATTAAAGACTGGAGTAAAACCCGACTGATATATCAGTCAGCCAATGTTATCGGCTGATATTAGCCTATTGCAGATATATCGGAATCGACGTATTTAATAGCTGATGTGCACTGATACAAAATTGTTTAACTTTCAGTATATAAAGAAGGACTGCATGGTTTGAGAGTGGCCAGGTTTGTGTACCTGTGTCACTAGAATTTGGGTTTTTTAACATAAGCAGGTTTTGAATAGGATAATGCTGGCCAAAATGAGTATAAGGTTATAATGATGAATAAGGTTAGGCCTGGATTAGCTCAAGGCGTTAAGGAGTGGGTACAGTTTAATATCTGCAGTGGAAGATGTGGGTGCAAGCTGTATTTGGCTTTTATATAAAAACACAGATTGCATATTACTGAACAGTGCTCTCAACACTCTTTGATGGCAAATGTAGGGTGATGCTGATGGAGTGCGGATACCTTTTCCTCCCTTAAACCACAGTACGCTGGTTTTTTCACATTAGACACCCACAGACACACACACACACATATAGTACGGGAACAGACACAAAGACACATTTTCACTTTATCCTCCCACACACAGCTCTGTATATACAAAAAATAAACTGAATCAGTATGGTAACCTGACATGAATAGCTGTTCACATCATTGCCACATTGACGTAATTGTTGTTGTTTCACCACATGTAAACACAATTTTGCTTTCATGCTGAATACCAGTCCATATATAAGCCTCTATACATTTGTAGCATTCTTGCTTGCCGAGAAAGACACTTTAACCCAAGTTCAATTATGTTCACTTCAACGTGAACATAATTTCTGCTTTTATTGTTGTCAGAGTTCATTGTTGTTGTCTGAATGCAGTGCAGAGTTTTCAAATCAAACAATAGCGCTGACACCAATACAAGCAGACATGACATTCTCTGTAAGGGATTACCTAAAACAAACAATTGTCTTGTCTCTGCAGCTTGATTTTTGGAATCGAAGAATCTAAAACACTCTCGTACTTTTAAAAACATGTTCAGCACTCATGTAAATAATATAAGCTTTAAAAGTCTGTGTGTGTTTGTGTTGCAGAGGTTTCTAACCTGCTGGTGGTCACTAAAGAGAGAGCACCGGTCCCTCAGACACCCATGCAGGACAGTCAGCTCAGCTTCCATCGCATTCTTAAGGAGGAGATTGAACAGGTATGTCTGTAGATGTAAGGTGTCAAACTCTCCATAGAGAGAGAGAGAGAGAGATCTATATACAGTATATATATATATATATATATATATCAGATTACATGTTTGCATCGTCCTCACAGTTTAACTTATTTCTGTCTACTGTGTTTTCATTTTTGATTAAGGGTGCACATAAGCAGATGTTGCTTATGCTCCAGTGCACATGGAATAATAACAACTTAAACTCTGAAGACTCTATGACTCTTTCTCTAGACAGACAATGCATTTGACAATAGGTTCAGAATCTTCATAGTCTATAACTATTTTCTGTAATAGTGTGTTTTCTCTGCTCCCTGCTGTGTTAGGAGGAGCACCTTGGCCGGGGCACAAGAACCAACATCTACTCAGGCACGCTGAGGGTGAAGAGTGAGGAGGAGGAGGAGGATGCAGGTTACTCATCCTTCCAGGAGGTCAAGGTGGTCCTGAAGGTGCTGGGTTCTGGACACAGGGACATCTCCTTGGTGAGACACACTCACACATCCTGTACATCCTTGTACGCCTGTTGTTATGATGACTAGGGCTCCGGCTATCTATTATTTTAGTAATCGAGTATTCTACCCATTGTTCCATCAATTGGATAAGAAATACTTTTGCTTTATTAAAGAGCAAAAGTAAATATACCAAAAAAATTAGACAGATGTCTTAAAATGAATGACTAATGGGTTTCATTTTTAGCAAAATCTACATTTTTATTGTTTAAATTGCATACAATAATATTATCTGTCAAAAATAAACCCATTTAGTGCCGTATTACCTTCTGGATTTTAAAGAAAACATGTTCTGAAATGCAAAAACAAACACCTTTTGCTTTAAAAATATATATATATTTAACTTTCAGAACTACATGTTTCAAACTAACTACAGCTCAGGCATATTGTAACTGTGACTATAGTAACATAGACGAAGCTCAGGCTTTTACAAATTGACCACAGATTTTTATTTTCTATGGTTATTATCTTGAGTAATACCTAGCTAACTTAGGGACATCGTAACTAGCCACCATATTGATTGTTGTAACTAGCCATTACATATAGCCATAATTTATGTAGCTTACAGTCTTTACTAGCCTTCGTATACCTTGCGTAGAATTCTTTAACATCTAACCAAACTAAAATATTGTACTTATTAGCAGCAAGCTGTTTAAAAATCTAATTCAACCATAAACGTTTCTTTTATGTGCTATGTGTTGAGTCAGCTTTGTCTTTTTGTTGACAGGCCTTCTTCGAAACAGCCAGTATGATGCGACAAGTGTCCCATAAACACATAGTGCTGCTGTATGGAGTGTGTGTCCGCCACCAGGAGAGTAAGTGCATGTTGAGAAGTGTTTGTGTGTACATGTGTGTGAGAGTGTGGGGCTGTTACTAACATCTTTGACGCATGTCTCTTTGTGTTTGTGTGGAACAGATATCATGGTTGAGGAGTTTGTCCAGCTAGGACCACTGGACCTATTTATGAGGAGACAGCAGAGCCCACTCAGCACACCATGGAAGTTCCAAGTGGCCAAGCAGCTGGCCTCAGCTCTCAGCTACTTGGTGAGACAAGAAAACACACACACAAACTATAGGAATATAAGCATGTAAGTCCTGTGTGCATCCATGGGATTACCTGCACCATGTTAGATCTATGTTACCAACAAAATCATCAAAATTTGCCCTCTCAATTGTGAACTAATAGATTGTATTGTATTGGTTGTATTTTGTGCGTGTTTGTAGGAGGACAAAAAGCTGGTCCATGGCTTTGTGTGTGCTAAAAACATCCTGCTGGCCAGGGACGGACTGGGCACAGATGAAGGAGCGCCCTTCATCAAGCTCAGCGACCCAGGAATACCAATTACTGTACTCACCAGAGAGGGTGGGTACAAAGTACACACATACACACCCACATACTCACTCACTCACTCGCTCTCTCTCTCTCTCTGGGTTACTAAAAGTGAAACCTAAATGGTTACAAAACAGCTACTATGGAAAATTTCACACTAACTTCCACTTTCTTTCCCAGTCAGCTGTAAATGACAGTGAAACCCAGATTAGAACACATAAAATGCCACAACCACATGTAATAAAGTGAAACTCAAGTAATTTGTTTATATTGACATCAAATACATTTTGAAAACTAACTAGAACTCTCAAAGATAACAAAAGTGGCAGTAAATTCAATTCAGACGAATTTAAAACTGAATTAAATATGTGACACTATTTTGACCATAACTCACAAGCAGTGATTCTTGTGAGTTATGCTAATCCCACCATTTTTTTCAGTAACGAGTAATCTAACGCGTTACGATTTCAAAAAACAGTGACTTATCCATGTCTGTTTGTGTCAGCTAAAGATGGCAATATTAAGGTTCGTTGTACACTCGGTGCCGCTGGAGACAAAGTGTTATCTAGCTACAAAAACACTACATCAAATGTAAAGAAACATTTGGAGTCGCAGTGCTGCACGGTCAGACTTATAGAGCGAGTCCCACCAGGTGGTGCGAGGCAGAGAGCAGAAGGCCCCCCACCACCCAAACAACAACGGCTGGACTTCGGTAAAAACAAGTATTTATGTTAAGTGAATTCAAGAAAGACTGGCATTATTTCATTTTTTATAAAAACGTATTTTTTCAGGAAATAGTTTTTACGATCAACTTAAAATGTTTGTAGATAAATTGTTGACATTACTGTTAAAAATGCTCTTCCAATAACGTGAGTGTTGGCAAAACCAGCTGTCATTGTTATGTTGAGGCGGCGGGGGTGTTGTCGGCAGAGGCTGAATGTAACTAATAAAGTAACTTGTAATCTAACTTAGTTACTTTTAAAATCAAGTAATCTATAAAGTAACTAAGTTACCTTTTTAAATGAGTAATTAGATTACTTTTTCAAAGTAACTGTGGCAACACTGCTCACAAGTCATGGACGTGAAGCAGAAACACATACTGACAGTCTGGTGATCGGCAAACTAATTTCAAAATATGCTTTTTGCTTGTCTCCTAACACTTTTAACTGTCATCTGTAAAGTAATAAAATTGTTAAAATTGATTGTTGTAGCTTCTTCTATGCACTGCCCTGTCTGAGTTGGATTTTAGTTTTGGTCTTGTTTTGTTTGTTGTCGCCGTCTGTACCCTCATTTCTTCCCACAAAATACAGAAAAAAGACATTTAAAAAAAACTAGCATTTTCGATCAAGCAGAGGTTGTCAGTAATAGGAATCATATTTGAAACATAATCAATACACATTGAACTTGGCATATTTCCCTCTCAGACTGTAATTTGATTTGTAAAAGCTAGATCTCGGTTCAGGGAAGATTGTAAAACAAGAACATTTCTCAGATTGCACAGTTCCCCTCAAATGGCCGCCTCATGTTTCTGTTTGTCTATAAGAGCCAGAAGCTTTGTGATATAACGCAGTATGGATGGCAAACCACAGTACAGACTGGATATCTCTCTGTGCAAATGTCAACTGCTACACGCCCCTGGGGATGCTCCTCCCTCCCTCTGTGTTCCCAGAACTCTTTAACATTTCTTCTTCTGTCTCCTTCCCTTTGCAGAACAGTCATTCTTCCAGTTATACATCGATGTTCTTGTACATAGATTTGATTGAACACACATAGTGGATAAAGTGCTGAAAAACCCACTGGGAGCGCTCTTCCCTTCCTCCCAGCAATCTCTAATCGCTTTACTCAAACCCTTAAATCCATTCATCACTTCCTCACGTTCTTTCTTTTTTCTTTCTTTTGTCCTTACACTCAATTACCTCCTTCCCCGCTCCCATTTCTCTCTCCATCTTCCCCCTTCTCTCCATTCAGCCCCTCTGCTGCTTGCTTCTTCCCCTCTTAACTCCTCCTCCTTTTTCCCTCCAGTCAGTCATCCTGTGTTCCAGTCTGAGCTGCATGCACTTACTATGTTATCGATTTACAGAGCCAAAAAGCCAGCTGTGGTCAGCCAATAAGTTAGCCTGTCTTCCAGCCAGAGTAATATATTTCAGCCAGCTGATGCCAAGGCTTTTTAGATTCAGTGGATGCAATCAGTCAACATTTTAAGCCAGCTCCCTGCTCAGTCAGCCTGTCAGAGCTGCGCTGGATTTTCCTGTTGGTCTCTGGTATTTGGAGCATGGTGAGACTATGTTGGATCAGATCCATGAGGTCCTGCCCTAACCATTACTTCCAAATAGTGTTTAGCATGGAGATATTTTCAGCATTTGGTCGAAGTTCTGATATTTTTACTCTTTAAAAATAACAGTTTGCTACTTTCTTTAAATAACAGAACTTGTTTAACAATGTACTGTTGATTGATCTGTGATATCTGAATCAAAGATAGATACCGCATTACAGGCAGCACCAATCGTATGACATGGTATACAATTCCTGTCTCCTAAGTTAAATAATTATAAATATAATAGCATTATTAAGGCAAAGAAACACAGTTATTTCAGTTTTAACTTTTAATTCACGGTTTCACATATAAGTTTGGATTAGATTGTTTATTCAGTTGGAAAGTGACATCGGCAGCACTGCAGTGAAACCAAACCGACGGTTTGAGAACAGATGTTGCCAGATCTCTTGAGATTTTGAGGTTGAGACGGAGACCGGTCTCGATCAAAGTTAATTTTCTCCTGATTTGTCTGTCTGAAAAATGCCATTTTAGTGTCAGAAAGTTCGGAAGATATGTGGCTTGTGAAAGATCGGTCCGAAACTCACTTTGGTGACTATGGGACGAAAGAATCAGTCATAATCCTCTGCTCACATTCACTTCTCTTATTGGACTGAATAGACTCAGGACCTGCCTCTAGCCTCCTAAAGGGGCAGGGCAGTGGTGAAACCTACGTGACACAGATACAGGAAATGGCTCTCCAGTGAACCGTCTCCGTCTGAATTGAAATATAGACAGTCAACTCAAAGCAGTTTTATTTAAATAGCTCAAAATCACAAGTTTTTCTTAAAGGGCTTTACAATCTGCACAACATACATTACCCTCTATCCTTAGACCCATGACATGGGCAAATCAGAGATAAGGAAAAACTGCACAAAAAACATCCAACAGGGAAAAAAAGACATGCAATAGACACCATATATGAAGAGAAATAACAATAGTACATAACAAAATTACAACATGTAGAAAACGAATGACAATACTAGGAAATAAAAAGCAAAAAAATATGAAGGAGTAACTTCAGGTGCTGCCGAGCACTGGTAGAAGCTGCACCACAAAACTTAAGATAGAAATATGAATGTTACAGCCTGATCAGGACAGGGCCGGTATGGTTATAATGTAGCTTTTCAGTTATTCTTATATTTCAGTCTGTTGAAGGTGTTTGTGTAAGAAGGTCAGTAGGTATGCATGTTAAGTCAGTATTTCAAACATGTTAATATTGGACAAGTTTTGCCATGTCATCGCTCCGAGTGTCACTCTTCTTCATGTTGGTCAAACATCAATACAATTCAGAAGACAGAGAATTATTTTCCACTAATTAGGTCGAGCCCGTTTTCTGTATTTCACACATCTCCAATAATCAGCTTTGTTTTTACAAAGACACCATGGAACTGAAACAAATCTGTGCTTAATCGACTTAATGTTGCTAACGTTGACTTTGTTTGCCTCTGCAGAGTGTGTGCATCGTATTCCATGGATCGCTCCGGAGTGTGTGAAGAGTGTGTCTTCCCTGAGCGTCGCAGCTGACAAGTGGGGCTTTGGTACCACCCTGTGGGAGATCTGCTATGATGGAGAGGTCCCCCTCAAAGATAAGAAACTTACAGAGGTAGGGGGCACACACAAGAACTCCATATGACAATGACTGTATTTAATCATACATCTACACTAATGCCATCTTGTATTTAAAATCTGATGGCTATCCTACACTTTCTTTTTATTCCGGTTCGTTTTCTTACTTTTTTTTTTTTTTCACCTCCACTGTCCACCATCACACATCAATGATTGCGTTAACTCTCTTTGCATGCACTTCGTCATTCATATCTATGTCTTTGTGCTGAGCAGAAGGAGAGGTTTTATGAAACAGAGTGCCAACTGGCCACCCCAGACTGCAGAGAGCTGGCTGAACTGATGACCCACTGCATGAACTACGACCCCAAGAAGAGGCCTTTCTTCAGGGCTATCGTCAGAGACATAGACATGCTGGAGGAAAAGAGTATGTACATGATAACATGTATACAATAAATGAGTACTGTACATTACATTTTAGGTATTGTCATGTAATGTGGTGGGTGCAAATATGATGTACAACCTTATTTTTTTTCTGCAGTTTAAGCGGTTTTATAATTTTGCCTTTTGGGTGTCTCCAAAAACATGTTAGAATTGAACAGAAGAGAGCGTACACTGCAGAACAGACTAAAAGCAGGTACAGGTTGAAAGATTCAAGGCAGTTGTTTACAGCTGCAATATGATCTGACTGTTTTGCATGTTTTGTAGCTCACCCAGCAGCAGCTAGTAAGCAGTGCAAAGAGAGAGAGAGTTGTTTACTCAACTCAGATGTTCATGAGGAAGTTCACTGGGTTCATTATAGTCTGCCCCTCAGCTGGGCCCCATGGCATCATGATACTCTGTTCTTCCTCCTGCTGGCCAGAAGTGGATACTGCAGTCAGGCTTACTAAAGCTAAAGTTTATTTGGCCATTTTATATTAAAATCCCAAGACAGCTACAAAATCCCCTAAACGAAAATATTGGTCTACTACTACTACTACTAAGTTGCACCCAAAAAGGCTTGAAAATTAGATTTTTAAAACCGTTTATATTAAAACTATTTTATAATTCTTGATAATGGGGATACAGCATGAATTTTGCTTGGATAATGAATTGTCCTATTATAAGGAGCCATTTGTGTTGAAACCAGAGCAAGCAAACAGTTACATAACCACAGAAAATTCTAGTGAAAACTTTGACACTGTCAACCACAATAGACTTCCTATGACGCAAGTGTGCTTCTGTTGAAGAAAAGACATGTTTTACCCAGTATGTTTAATGCATTTGTTTGTTTTTCCATCTCTCAGACCCACTTATCAAACCCAAGCCTACACCAGAGGTGGACCCAACTGTGTTTGAAAAGAGATTCCTGAAGAAGGTCCGAGATCTTGGAGAGGTAAACTGTTCCTGCTGTATTTATGCGGTTTTTGTTCTTTTGTGTTAATCTCTGTATAGCAGTTCTTACTATTTATAAGAATGATCAATTTCCAAATGCACAAATAAAAACGACTTGGCCATTTAGTTTACATGCATTGGTAAATGTTTTGTATTAAACCTAAAAGTACCTTCAGTGCATTTTGAACTGCGGGTAGTTTGGTGAGTAGGGTTTCCTATGTCACAGTTCACATCAGCTTTCTACTATTAAAAATGCCACCTTGGGGAATAATTCTCTTGGTGCTTCATGACCTAAAACAAGCTGTAGGGATTAAACAAAATGCAGAAGACACTAATCTACAGACCAAAGATAAACAAGAGCAGATGCAGAATTTAAGTAATTTAGGCAATGATGAGAAACAACTGGCGCCAAGTAGCCTAGAACATTTATCACGATTGTCCAAATAATTTAAATTTCTCACATGTCACTCATGCAGGGTCACTTTGGTAAGGTGGAGCTGTGTCGCTATGATCCCCGGGGAGATAGAACGGGTGAGCTGGTGGCAGTGAAGTCCCTAAAGCCGGAGAACCGTGAGGAGCAGAGCACCAACCTCTCGCGCGAGATTGACATCCTGAAGGCACTCTACCATGAAAACATTGTGAAGTACAAAGGCATCTGTCAAGAGGAAGGTAAGATGGAAAGCGTGCATACACAACAATAAACCAGCATGTGTCACTGAAACGCCTTCCTGATGTTTGATCAAATCAACTATGATCTCACCAAACATTTTCGGTAACATTAAGGTGTTTTCCACGGATGTAGTGTACCGGTAGGTTATATATTTCTAATTTAGGTGTAACAGACGTGCAGTGTTGACATCATGTTTGGTGCTTTTAGTGTGTAAAAGGCACATGCACTACAATTAATGCATATATGTGTGTGAAACCAACCATCTGTACACATATATTCATGTGTGACATAAGACATAAGCACATCTGCTAATGGAAGCCAGTAGAAATGAAGCTTTGATTGTTTAACTTTCAAAATAAAAGCATTCTAAATAAATGTTCATGTAAAAAAAAAAAAAATCAGAGTAAAAATCTTAGGTGCCACTAGATTCTAGTTGATGAGATATTTGAAAAACCTAGAATGTCCTTTAACAACATTCACTGCTGTTCTGAAGTATTTTTCTGAATCCTTAAAGACGCTTGAACATTTGGGCAATAAAATATTCCATTCGCAGTACAAAAGCGGTTCTTTAACCCGTTTCCTGAGGTTTGTATTCACAAAAAAAATATTGTGAAAAGAACATAAATCATGCCAATATAACTAATAATAAATGTTTTCAAATGAGCAGGGATATATGTCATGTCCAGCTAGTCTTTGTTTGGATTAGGAAGAAGAGGCACAACTTGGGGGAACATGTTAAGAATCTTTTCCTCATGCAGTGAACAGAATATTTTCCCATCCAGGTGGTTACAAGCCGTACAGCAGAATTTTTCCTTGTCTCTGATTGCATTTATGTGTGAATCTGTTTGTAGGTGGTCAGGCCATAAAGCTGATCATGGAGTATGTTCCACTGGGCAGTTTGAAGGAGTATCTACCCAGGAACAAAAGCAAGACTGACCTAAGCACCGTGCTCAGCTACTCTATCCAGATATGCAAGGTAAGTTAACAGTTTCTTTTCACAGAGATGTTTCCTCAAACCAGCTGGAACCCTCAGGCATCTCTGCGTCTTCTATTGGCATTCAACTGACAGTAAAACGGTAATTTTAGCACCAAAGCTGGTGAACGGCCGTCTAAAGCAGTGAAACAGTAGTCATGTGATTGTCAGGGTTGGAAATTAGCACCCGCCAAACGCCGGTGATTTTGTGTTGTGGCGGGTAAATAATAAAAGCGTAGAGGGGTTGCTGCTTGTTTCACTCGGACACTTTAACGAAGAGACACAGAACAAAAATTAATGAGGCGTTTCAACGCAGGGAGGCCAATTTAAGGTGCGTCGATTGATTCATGGCGTCAGCTCATTGCATTGAGCAACGTGCAGAAACAAATTCCACCTTAAAAGTTGCCGTTAGCCGTTGAGCGGCAGCTAACGTTAAGTAGCGGAGATGAAAAGGCAGCAAAACATCCATCCGTTCATTATTCACTCTTCTGACGGCTTCTTTATCTGAGGTGCGTTTGCAGAGAAACATTACAAAGTCAGCTTGTTAATGTTAGCCAGCTCGTGCTGCGTCCACAACGCCTGCAGGAAGTGAAAGCTAGCTTAGCTCCGTGTTCTTAGCCTAGCCTGTTAAATTAGCTCGACCTCTGCCTGAACTTTTCATCTGAACGGATGTTTCCAAGGCGGCTTCACTTGCTCGACACAAGGGAGTAAAGTAAATCATTGAAAACACAAAGTACTTGTGTTAATTCGCCTGTAAGTTACTGCGTAATGTCGCTAATTACAATTTAAGCTAAGTTGAGGTTTGGCGGACTGCCCCGTAATATTCTCAACATGATGAAACTCCTCATTAAGTCAGTCGTGTGTTCAGGTAACGTTGACTAATTTATGTAAACTTGAACAAATAGCATCATATCTACTGTGTTTGTGTGTGTGAGGGAGAGAGAATATCAGTATTTTCCTTAAGAGTTTAAATAATTACCTTTTTATGAAATAAAACCGCCTGTTGCAGGTCTTTTATTATTTTTCACATGCAGTTACAAGCTGCAGGTGTCGATAAATGCTACCTTATGTGTTTCCATTTCCATTATAAAGGTATAACGCTCACAGTATCATGACATCATTATTTATGTTATTTGATTAGGTGGTAAGTGTACTGTAAGAATATGGGGAGCATGTTGAAATACTATATTATAAATATCTCTATTTAAGATTTCAGGGAGGCTGTGGGTTCTGCTAAGAAAGTGGCAGATAGATATTTAAATTGGCCAAACAGCTTATTTAAAAACACAACTTCATGGTGAGGGGTTGTCTTTGATGCAAAAGTGTAGTGTTGAAACAGTTCAGGTGCCAGACAAACATTTAACCAACATGGCTGGCAGAGCATCAAGTGTTTCAATTCATAGATAATGCATCAGGTATGCATCTTAGTCCTCTTGGACTCCTGGTCCTCTTCCACCAGACGTAGCTTCGTTTGTCTGCATGTTGCAGTCACGCAGTCAAAATCACACAAAGCCATAGGCTGCCTTTTAATCACTGAACCCGTTCAAACATTGACCCTGTTTTATATATGTTTGTTTTAGGGAATGGACTATCTGGGATCTCAAAATTACATCCACCGGGACCTGGCTGCCAGAAATGTGCTGGTAGAGAACGAGATGACAGTGAAGATCGGCGATTTTGGCCTCACCAAGAGCATCAAGAACAACGAGGGATATTACACCGTTAAAGACGAAAACGACAGCCCTGTTTTCTGGTGAGTCAAGAGAAGAAAAGGAGATGGAAGTTAGGAAAGCACTTTAATTTTGACCCTCTCAGACTCCACTATGAATGCTGAGATCTTGTTGAAAGAGAGTTTGTAAAGGAAAGAGAGACTAAAAAGAGGAGCAGATACCTAATGAAATGGGAAGCATGAGAAAGGAACTGACTGCGGACAGACTATATGAATCGAGGAGAGAGGTACTGTGTAGGAGAAATTAGAAAGATGATGATCAACTCTACCAAAGGGGGAAGGGATTTCATTCAAAAGTCCTTTTCATCCAGCAGGAACTAAATTTAAATGATTTGGGCAATAAGTTGACTGTCTGTTGTAGCTAAAGAACTGAGCCTAAAGGACTACATAATATTGAGACAGCAGTTAAATTACCAGGGACAGGGTTTGTATTAACTGAGCTGGAGTACTTATAAAGGGATTCTAAGTAATATTAATTACAGGATACAGTAAATGTTTACTGTATACTATATGACTGCACTGTTACTGTTTGTAACTTTAGTTCGGCGAGTGTCTTGCGGGAGGCTGGTTTCCTAAAAGCATTTAGGTGTTTTTAGAACATTTGCATTTATTAAAATTGCCTCTTCTCTCTGCAGGTGTGTAATAGTGTATATTAAAGCAGTATAAACGCCCGACACAGGGAAAGCATTAACACAAAAACTTAGTGTAAAAATATGTTACAAAGGACAAGTACTTACGCTCGTACACTTTGTTTTTCAGGTATGCCCCGGAGTGTCTGACTCACTGTAAGTTCTACCTGGCCTCGGATGTTTGGTCCTTTGGGGTGACACTGTATGAACTCATCACCTACTGTGACTCCTCCAAGAGCCCAATGACGGTCAGTATGCAGTACTCTCCTTATCATTCTCACTCTCACGCAGGCACTTAAGAACGTCTTCTAATCGTCGTTGTATATTTTTGAAAGCTTGGATGATTACACGTGAAATACATATAACACACACAGTCATTTGTATGTGGCAGATGGTGTTGGTCTTTGGACAGAGCTGCAGATGACAGACTCCACTAGGAGCTGTGTCCAAACTACAACCGGTGCCAACGCTAAGAGCTTCGTTTATCACGAAGATCTTTCATTTACGTCAGGCTTTTTAACTGCCTGATTGACCTACAAATATTACTGGAAAGCAATTAGTAATAAAGACCTGCAGAAGTCAAGTGAACGTAACAAGGAAGACATGTTCTGATGTGACAGAAACTAAAGTAAAAGCTATTACATCTGAACCACTACGACTGTGTGTTGTATCTTCATGCTCTGTACTTATCACGTCATGTCTAAGTAATAATAGAGCCAGTATTGGATATATTTGTATATTGTTTCTTTTGCAACCTGTCCTTGTCCTCACACACGCAGCTCTTCCTCGGTATGATTGGTCGAACTCACGGTCAGATGACTATCATCCGATTGGTGAAGGTGTTAACAGAAGGGAGGAGGTTGCCACGTCCTGATAGCTGTCCTGAGCATGTAAGAAACTTTTCATTACTAAAAGAATGACGTGAACACAGGTGTTTTTTAAATTGTTTTAATAGATGTGTTCTGTATTGTCTTTATTTACAAAAAAAATGCAAAGAAAACATAAGGAAAGGAAAACCAACAATAGTGAAAATGTCTGGCCTCAGGTTAGGAGCGACAGATTGAAGAAAGAGTAGCGGCTTCTTTTGTACAGAAGGTCCCAATGTTAAAATCAGCATCCTGTTGGAGAGAAAACGAGGAATAACAAGGTTCCAAAAAAAAAAAAAAAACCTTCTCATTTACCCCTTGTGGTATTTCGACATGTCGTTTTAGTTTTATATGGAGCTGTTTTGAGACGTACACGTCAGCGTTATTGGGGTTTACCTGACCAGCCCTTGTGATCAAATAGGTGATGGTTGCTCTAACTGACATTAAGCAAAGTTCAGATTCAGAAGACTTCAAGTCCATGTCTTTATAAATATTCAGCCTCCTGCACAAGGGCTCTTTTAGTTGAGGTTGCTTAAAAAATATGCTCTTTAAGGGAGGGCAATCTCTATCACTGGTTTCTGCAGGGACATCTGAAAATACTGTATAACACAAATAAGGCCACATTGTCACTTCTGAGACCCTGAATGACACAGAAAGTGAAATTGAGACACTTTGAGTTATGTACCCTATTAACATGGAGGAGCTAGATTCTTAAAATACTTCCTGATAGTCTTTGTGAAGTGCACATAAAATATTGCTAGTAATACTGTGAATCTTACGGTATATAAAGTACATTTATCTTGAAGTATACTTTAAGGTAGGAATGCTTGTAGGCACAAGCATCTTAGGCACAAGAAACAGTCAGGCTTGGTTGATACAGGCGTATCGACCAAGCCTGACTGTTTCTTCCTCAGTCATTATAACATTCAGTGTTACTGTCCTCTGTTACATGTCAGCCCGCTGACTCAATTTCTAGCCACCATAATGTCTGGCTTCATATAAAAATAACCCCAGGAAGTTAAGAGTGCACTGGTATCAGCATATCCCTACTTGGAGCAATTAGATGCAAAATCAACTATAGGAAGGAAAGTTTGTACAGATGTAAACATGTTGTCTCCTGCTACAGGCAAAGATAGTAAAAGCAGACAACACGTGTTGCAGCTGCAGTTTTTCTTTGTCAGGTTTTACGTTTTTAACCACCTGTAATCTAATACAATTCATGTTTGACAGTTATACGAGCTGATGTGCAGGTGCTGGGAGACCACGCCCGAGAAGAGAATCACCTTCAAGCGCCTGATCGAGGAGCTGAGCATCCTGCAGCAAAACAGCAAACAACCGCAAAATGACCTTTAAACCTCAAACAGTTTGAGGCTCAGGGAGTAAAGCGGACTTTGCGTGCAGACTCCGGACCAGATGCTAAATGGCAAAACTGACCCCAGATCAGTGCTTCACACAAAGCCATGCTCCTTCATACTCTCATATAACCTTTGACAACTTTGGTATAAAGACTATTGGTCCTAATCAACTATCATTCTGCCATAGTTTTAACATTTTTATTTGACGCGCGTTTATGTTCAGTTACTTCCTAATTTGAGTTGAATCTTGGATAAAACAAGTCCAGTCTGTCACATGTTGTAGCCTTAGCGCCTGCTAAATGTAACCTCACGTCATTAGGGACTTTCAGGTGTACTGATTGTTATTTAGCTGTGGACTCTTTCACTCTTACCTATGGAAGCTGGAAAGATGGGAACCGAGCAGAGTTTTTAACGCTCACTTTCACACAGCTAAACGGTTGTGCGGCGGTGTTCTTTGGGACGGACACAGAGTGGATCACTGAATCATGTTGAGAAGTGCGTGGATGGATGGGATAAACAAGATGGGACACGGGCATTAATGCAGATACTGAAGATGTGATTTTTCCATTTTGTGCCACTGCTGTTTTTTTTACGGGCTCCTGTTTGGGAGAAGAATCACCTGGTTTGTTTGTTTTGGTTAGAGCCATGGAATGACCTGTCAGGATTCTCTGTTCATGATGTGCAGATGCCAGCAATGTTCCTCTTGCTGTGTTGTCGTCATGCTTTTAGAGTTTGCTAATGGTTTAATTTTTTTCCCCCTAGCTAAAATGCCCAACATTCATGGTCCTAGCTTCTCAATTGTGAGGATTTTCTTTAGTTTAGACTGTTGGCTGGACTAAACAAGAAATTTGAAGACATCATCTTTTAGGTTTTAGGAACCTGTGACAGGCATTTTTAACTATTTTCATACATTTTATAGACCAATTCATCAAAAATCCAGATTGATAAAGATTTACGTTATTTGCAGCCTGCATTGTTTAAATGTGTAATAAATGCCTGTCTTGCCCATAGTAACCAACTATGAGAATAGTTTCTCTGTTTAAGCTGCATCTGCACATGAACAGAAAATCTTTTTCCCGTGGGTTTTGGCTCTCTAATAATCATTCATGTGGTTTCATCCTCTTCAAATCACCAGGAATGGTGAAAAAGAAACAAATCACATCTGTGTTAAATCCAATATTGAGATTTGTGTACTCCTGAATGTTTCAGGTGGTTCTGTTTATAATATCTAATTGTTTGGTTTGTTAAATACTGTGCGACAGATCTTTTAAGTAGCTCTACGCATCTTATTAGTCACTTATAAATCCTCAAATATTCAGTACTTAATTATGCTCGCTGAGGAGGGAGAGATTAAGATAAGTACCTGTGAGAGACACTTGAGGGCAGTATCACTTCACTTTCCCTTGCCTCTGTTGTGTAGCTTTAGTGCAGTAGCGCTTTAATTCAACACTTCAGTTTGAATCTGTAAAAGTCTCACATTTTATGAAATGTTTGTGTATTATAAATGCGTACGTAATGCAAAAAAAAAAGAGCCAATTGCCATTGTTGCAGGTTGTATATGGAAGGACTTTAGATGGTACACAAGGTTTCAAGCAAGAGACTCACATGGCATTTTATAAAATATTACTTTTAGTGACACGAAACCCTAATTGTTTGTGCATTTTATTTGTATCAGTAACTTTATTCCAGAAATTTATAAAAGTGTATTATGTGTATGTGAAATTGAGCTGACGGTTTTTTTCTGTTCTAAAATCAGGAGACGGGAGACAGTTCTACTTAATGCAACGGCATAGCTTTTACTGTGAATGTTGGCAGAAAGGCAAAAAACAAAAAGGACTTTCAAGAAGACCGAGCTGCGCTTCAGTCCACATTTTATTTAGGAATGTAAAAGACAATTCCTTCTGCTCCATGAGAAAAGAAATATATTTTTCAAAAAGTAAGACGAAATTATGACTTATGGAAGGTAAAAGTATCCATAAATCAAAATCAATGTTCGTTGTGTTCTGTCTGTCAGTCCAAATGCAATATATTAACTACTGAACACAGTTTGTTGTAAGTAGGCATGCTAAAATTGCTCTAGAAATACCTTATTCACAGTAAAACAATAGCAATGTCAGTCTGATATAAAATTTAGCAAAATCTACAGTATATTTCAGGTCAGAAAACAATCCACGTACTTAAAAAGCAAGCACAGCAAATCTAGATTTATCTACAGCCATTACAATGGGTCAGACAATCAGAAATGCTTCAGTATTGCAAAGCTTTGTGATAAACACACACGTCATTCACTGCTGCAGAGTCCAGCCTGACCTTGTGTACTTTGCAGTATACCTACTGGTACAAACTGAAGCTTTGAGGAGGCTCTGTTTACACAAGAACAGAAAAATCAGGATTTTAACCTAAAGTGATTCAGCGGTTTGTGTTAATCCTACAATCAAAAATCACAACCAAACTACTACATATAAGATTTTCTGTTCTGGTGGAAATGAACACTCACTCAACTACATTTTCATGGCAATATCATACAGTAGTTCTTAGACCAAAAAATAAGCTGAGGCTGCAGTTAAACGGAATTTATCCTGAACTCTCCCGAGGTGCAAAATGCAGCTGGCTCACTAACAGGTCACCAGATTTGAGATTCAAGAACATCCTTCACGTCGCATGTATAAGCTGACTTTGTTTGTGCTATGTTAATTTCGGGGGAACCAGGCCCCTTCATGTACAATCATCATGAGGACGTCACGTCTAGTTGGTGGCACAGAGAGGCACAGAAAACTAACCGATACAACCTATTTCTCCATCAGTCCAAGCACTCAAGAATACACAACATTCCCCAATAAAGACTGAGCCTGGTGTTCTACAAAGGTAACTAACTATAGACTTAAAACATGTTTTCTTACACAGTTGTAGAACTATTTGTATTTTATACTATCATATTGAAACTGTGGGAGGCAGTTTTAAAGATAACATTGCAACATCACTTATATTCCACAATGGTATTTTCATCATTTCAAGAAGAAAAAAAAGTCATGTCAAGGCTTACAAATTGATTTGTTCAGTGTTCACATCTTATGCTAACTGAAGTAGTCCTTTGTGGAAGGCAAACACAATGGAGACTAAAGACTCTAGTTAAAGGTTCAGAAGCACACGTGCAAAGGTCCTTTAAGAAAAGAACATTTGGGACTTGCAACAGAGGTGCAGGCACAGAATGACCTTTGAAAGCAAACTAAGCTTGTTTCCAAAAGTAAAGAGTGGATGGCACAAATCAGCCATGATAAAATATTTCATACGGTGACATGACAAAAACTGTCTAGACTTTCTAAGCTGTGTCCAAACTCAGGCGCTGCCTCTCTCGAAGGATGGGACCTATGAAGGGGTTTCCTTTGAAGACTGGTGGGACTCACCAGCAGCCGCTTCCCAAATTAGATTTTCAAAGATCAAAATTTAGAAACCCCCTGCCAACATATAAACTTTAGAGATTACAAAGTTTTCAAAAACGTGTTAAACTCAGGCCTCAACTTCACTTTGATACAATGCCAAGCATGTGTCAGAGTCATGGAAAATATATTAAAATCTTCGATATCTACATAAACACTGTAACATCTCTGATGGTACTCCACTAAAACTGTGCAACACCAGCCCAAATGCGCTCACAGTGGACGGCTGGAGAAAGCTCAAGAATGAACATTGAAGCTCAACTACATCTATACGTCACTCCCTGTGTAGAGAGAATGTCTAGGCTGCTAACAAGAACAAACCGAGGAATTTACTCCTGGCTTTTATTATCATCCTCCTCCTGCAGGGACTTTAAAATAAATAAATAAAAATGATCCAGTTCATGTGATGCACTTGATGACCACCATCACAAACAACAAACTATTCAGTTTTGAAATACAGACTTTGTAGAAGGCGCCCTCTGAATCAGGACAAAGCTAATGGTCAATCACAGAAGCTAAACAAGCGTATGCAGATGCTTTGGCCACATTGTCAGTTCATTTAGAGGACAGGTTTGGGAATATTCTATTTTTTTCTTACCATCCAAAAAATCCCATGAAAAGACCAAAATCAACAAGGAACTGATCCGAGACGTTCTGTGTCAAAAGCTTAATTTATCTCATTCTTCTGTGCTGTCAAGTTTCACTGTTGTACAAAAGTATTAAAAACACATCACGCTGGGTACATGTTCCTTCAACATTTCACATGTACCTGGCGCAGATACTCACTACAGCACAAAATGCGGATTAATCCGTAGCTGAAAATAGTCCCAAATAAATGCACTATTTAGCAAATGTTACACTAACCGGAGTAAAGAGCAGCTGTTTTAGGGGATTATTGGTGTGAGTGAAGAGGATGCAGAGGACAGGGTTAGATGGAGGTGCATGATTCGCTGTGGCGACCCCTGAAAGGGAACAGCCCAAAGGAAAAGAAGATAATTGTAATCGGTTTTTAGAAAATGTAGGTCTTCAGTGGGAGTAAATGGGCTTGGGGCTGAGCACCAATGCCCCCGCTCATGTGACTGGTTCAGAGCCAAAGCCGCAACATTTGCACATCCCATGACTGACAGGTTTGGAGGCTCGACACCAACTGTGACCTTATGTGTCTGTATTTGAGCGGCTACAATTAGACTGCTGTCAGATATCTGTTCACCAGGGAGTGAGGAATGATGTTTGTCAGTTGGCCTGTGGTTAAAATGCATACGGTGATTGGTTTTCCTCTGATATCGGAGAGGCTGGGTGGTATAGGTGGGACAACAATAAGCATAAGGACAACATGAGGACAATAATGTATTCATATAGATTTGGATTACACTAGGACAAGTTGTGTGAGAGCGGAAGAGAGAGAGATGGTCTACGAGAGTGCAGCTTATACAAATACCAGAGCAGAGAGCAGACATTTCCAGCGTGTGTGTGTGACAGCTCTACAGGTACGTGCAACATGCAGGAGTCTGGCAGGCAGAAGAGGAGAAAACCTAAATAAATAAATAAATAAAAAGACATCCCTGCAGGCTGAGCGGCTGACGGAAGCTGGAGTGGTTTTTCCATTCCTCTTTCAGCCTGTCTCTCCTCACCCCCATTACCTGCCAAGAGCACATTTTTAGAGAGCTTCACCCAGAGAAACACACACACACACACACACACACACACACACACACCCCCCCTACAGTACCTAAAATTACTGGTTCCAGCCCACACAGAGATCCAGTCGAAGTAAACACCAGTTCAACTCTCGTTATCTGCAATTTGGGAACATTATGGAAGCTCAGATTAACTACTGTGAGCGAACGCACGACAAACAGAAGCTTTAATCAATCTGCAAGTCACGATGTGAGAGCAGACAGGGTCCGGTTTTTTGAAAGTGAAATCCATGTTTAGAGCACGCATTTCTTATTTTGTGTATAAATCAAATCTCTGACTTTCTGGCAAGCAGGCCAGGACACACACATTACTGGATGTCACAGCTTTCTCATAGCTGAAAAGGTACAGGAAACTTAATTAGTAACGCCAAACAGGTAAAAAAAAAACTCACCAGAAATCACCAGGCGTATCTATTAGATGTGAATAAAATGAAGACGACTAGGGGAAATGCAAACAACAACAAATCCACATGTAGTACAGGAAAGGAATCGCGCTCTAGTTTGAGCCAAATGAACATTTAACAACGTGATCTGAAAATACCACAGACCCAACAATGATTGTGCTAAACTATGATGAGTTGCAAAAAAAAAAACCCCAAAAGATGTGTATTCGTGTGTGTGTGTGTGTGTGTATCTGAGGAGAAGAGAGACAAACGGGGAACTGTTAGTTAAACGCGGCCAACAAGCTGTTTAATGTTACACGTCCGCCCAAAGCTGTACAGCTGTAACATGAAAGCATGTGCAGGTAAATCATTTGGAAAATAAATCACCTGTTGCTGAGCTCCAGTACAAATAAACAATGGAGCTGCACTAAATCTTATTTACCAACCCAGTTTGTTGTGTGTTTAGTTCTGGATGAAATTCACACCGCACACCAATATGTCCCTTTTCTTCTTCCTTACTTTGAATAAGTCGCTTGGAAGTTTTATGGTGAAAAATCAGCCAAATGCTTTTGCATGTGAATGGCCAAAACTGAGTGTGTGAAACCTTGAAAACGGCAAGCGAAGGAAGACCTACACACACACCTGCACATTCAAGTCTAGACACACAGTTCAGTTACAGTCCTGATTTCTAGCTTCATGTTTAGGAATTTGTCCCTTCCTGCTGTCGAATCTCGACTTGCAAGATTAGAGTTCAAATTGGATTTGTCCACAATAGCTTTGACAACCACACACACACACACACACACACACACCTGTAGTATATACAGTCATGGTTTTAGAGCAAGTGAGACATAATGCAGAGAAAAAGCTGACACAACTGTTGGAATACCACTAAAATAATTCAGGCCTGACTGACTTTAGTACCTGAATACATTGTGGCAGACAGCCGGACCAGAAAACAGACAGTCAGGCAGGCGGGAAAAACAGACGAACAGACAGTGCTGTCTAAAGTCTGCTGCCTCAGCTGTTCACATCCACCAACAACGTGTCTGGTCTGAACACACACTCAGACATTTCTATCTTGCCTTCTAGAGAGGTGCAGGTGAGAGCAATCACCTGGCAAAAAGACCGCACTGGAGTCCAGCTGGCTACTTCTCAACCACTCACACCAGGAAGCAAATCAAACGGTGGCTCTGAGCCAGGTCAGACAGCCAAGCAGTCCAGAGGAATGTGTGTAAGTGGTTACAGCTGATGACAGAGTGGTGTGGAAAAATTATCAATTAAAAGACTTGCTTAAGAGGGGAAAGTGCAAAAAAGCTTCAAATGGAGAAAGAGACATGTGAAAGTAGTTTTGATTCCAGACACAGACAGCACGGGGAAAGTGGCGCTCTTTCTCCCCAACTTTAACTTTCAACAGAAACTCCCTGTGTTAGCAGGCTGACTTACTGGATCTGTCGCCAAAATTTGTTTAATTTGCTATTTCAAGACAGAAAAATCAACAAACCAGACTGAGCAAACAGACAGTTCAGGTGTTGGTGCAGCACAGCAGAGAAGGTCAGGAAAGGGCTTCAAAGATGTTTAAATTACAGACCTACACATTCAACTACTATGTATTTGTCTTAGTGCAATGTGACAGTGATTAATTAATTTAAACAGCAGAAATTAAATTGTGCATAACAGATTTGAACGGAAAAATGTTGTAGAAATATTTAGAAATATTTTATAACTGTGGTTATTTTGGTGACGAAAAATGGTTAAATATGTATTGATCTGATTTTAATAGTACTGTGCAGGCCTGCAAAAAACAAACCACCAAAATTAAAGCATTTAAACAAAGAGACAGGACATACAGTAAGCCACAATAGTGCAAAAACAAGTTAGAAAATTTGAGTAAATGTAAATTGGAAATAGAAACGGGTGCAAAATAGAAAGAAGAAAAATGGGGTAGAAAAAAGTAAAAGATGATTAATCTTATATTAAGCTTGTAAAAATTTTATCTGATTATGCAATATACATAAACTCAAGTTTTAGGTTTTTTGGATCAGTGAGGAAAGTGGGACACCACCCAAAGTCTGGATTTAGATTCAGCCCTCACACTTAAAATATCAGCCGACCGCAAAAACAGGAAGAGTCAAAGGGTAAATTGGAATTTGTCATTAATCCAGGAAAAACAGTGGAAAAATGCTTCCCAATACAAACAAAACAAAAAAAAAAGGAAGGGAGCCACTGAATGTAAAAAAAGAGATCAAATTAATTATGCTTAAATGTGCGCACATACAGCTACTCAGGCGGATCCCCTTGCTCTCCTGTATTTGTGCAAATATTTAGCATAATAAATGTTTACTTTTTTTGCATCCTAACGCTCCCCGTCCTTTGCTTTTTGTATTGTTTATATCCTCCATAAAATATTCATTGGATGCATGCTTCAAAATGTGTCACAGCTGCACGTTAAATACGATTCACTAGACATGTGACACCAAGAAACGCGTCACAGAAAAATCGAGTTAGGAAACATGTGATTGGATTAAGAGCAGACAGCAAGAGAGTCGAAAAAGAAGTACAAAGAATAGAGGGATATGTATTGCCCTTAGTTTAATGTTAAGCCATTTTATTTGTACTTAATAAGTGTACCTGCACACCACCACTCCAACATCACCACGGATACCCAACTCTTCTGATATTGTGTCCGCACATGTCAACATCATGTACATCCTGTTTACAATGAGCCGTTATCCCAGAAACTCACACCACATATCTGGACTAAACTGACGTGCACACCTTATCTGATCTCGCCTGCTATTGGGTTTCACAGTGTGAGAGAGTGGTTGCCGTGGCAATGCAAGTAATATTCTGCCCCGTCATGTAATCAGATAGTTATAAGCAGAATACAAAGACACAGGGGGGGAAAAAAGCTTTTACCAAGTGTATGAGCCGTTACGTAGGAGTATATAATGCTGTGTGAATGGCAAAACATTTACACTAAACATTTTACATTCAACTTTCTACAGTAGTAGGAGCCTTAGTTATTGCGGGTTTGTTAGACAAGAGGCCTGTGCACATAACAAGCCTAATGTCCAAGCTGTAATATTAAAATACCAAGCCCTCTCCTTCATAATGAACATCAAACAAACCTTCTAGACATTAAGTATAATTCAGTTCACAGCCTTTGTTCTAAGATTAATAATGGAAGTGGTAGAAACAGGATTGAAATGATAATTGTTTTGAAAAACAAAACAGTCTAAAAAGGAGTCTGTTTTTCACAGAGAATAAAGAACAACTCATCTATGTTTCTTTGTAAAAGCCGTTGGAAATAAATAAGCTTTTTTTCGGATTTCCCTTAAAAACTTAAAATTAAGGTGCGGAATTTCTACCAGCACCCAGAAAAAAACAAAAAGAAAAAACACATGCACATTGGCATGTTATATAGTAGCATTTTATGAGCAATAAAGAACAAAAATGCTAAAAGTTTTTAAATTCAGAAAATCGGCCAGACTGTGTCCCACTATCACACTACATACCAATCGTATACAGTATACTAATCTTTCGACTATAACTGCCAGTATACAAAAAAATCAACATACTCTACTGTTTTATACTGACAGGAAATTATGCAATATGTGCATCATTCAAATGCAATCAAACTGTGACTTTGGAACATCGCTGCCCATTAGACTTTGCCAAGGGACATCAAGAATTTATTTATTTATTTTCTTTTAAGGTGTTCCTGGAGCTGATTCACCAATATCAACCATTAGTTTAAATTTCTTTCTATCTGTAAGCAGCTCCTCCATTTCCATCAACAGCACGCTAAAAACAGCAGGGTTTTTCAAATGCATACTGAGTGATTTAAGTAAACCTTTTTTGTCACTTTTACAAACACACTACAGACTCAAAACCTGCTTTGAGTTAGTATGTGGTATGGATGTGGGACACACTTAGAGTCAGAAACCTTTATGTTGTAATCGCAGCTGGAAATGGAAGTAACGCTCCTGTTACAGTCCCAGCAGATCAAAACACCCTAATGTGTTACAGTAGATAGAAGAGAAGAGAAAAGAAGAAGAAAGAAGCGAAGAAAAAGAGAAGAGGAAGGACTGTGCCCTAATATTTGGCTTAAATGTTAAAAACCAAACCAGATAACTACATATAAGTCAACACAGTTTGATTCAATATTAATAAATGACTTGAATTGCCTTGGAATATTATTATATTATATTACAAATATATAACAGTATAGATTGAAAACAAAATTCAGACATGTAGTAAATGCTTTCCTTTCAATCATGTAGTACAATACGCTCAAAAAAGGAGCTGGGAAGTCTCCGTTATATCTGATATTGTCTGTTACGCATGGCTTTATATATTCTGTATTACACACTGTATTTACACCAGCCTTTTATTTTCTGTCCAGTCTTTCTAAGACATTGAGGGAAGCTATTGTTAAGTCACCACAATTAAGGGCTTTGATTGGTTCAGGCCCTTTTTTTCCTGATGTGCTCCCAAACCTTGGGATTGAAATGGCTGACACTTCCTACAGAAACAGCATATCAACACGCATAAACACACACGCACTAATTCTCCGCGGGTGGAGCTATAAAAGAGGAACCTGGGCAATAAAAGGAAAAGAGAAAAGACACTGAAGCAGAAACAGACAGATGTCAGTTCGTCGAGTGTGCAACACCAGACACATTTTGTCTTTTGAAAGGCGACAGAGAGGGAGAGACTTGACTGTAAGACCAGTCCTAAGACAGTTTCAGCAGGCAGACAGGTTGCCTGGCTGCAAATACAAAAGCAGCTTATAAGGACAGATACAGTATAATTTAGTTTACATTATATTAGAAAAAATGTACAAGATAATATTAGTTAAGTACAGCTGACACACTGAAAAACAACAGTTTAAGTTTAAGAGTTAAGGCTCGAACAGGACAGAAGCAACACCATGTGTTTGTGTTTGTGTGTGTGTGTGTGTGTGCGCGTGAGTGTGTGTGAGAGTGCCAGGATCAAAGAGCACTATGGCTTACTTTCACTTGAGCCATTTGCAACCCCAAATTCTATTAAGCTCAATACCTACTGTAAGGATGCAAAATGGCCGCCACAGAAAGGCCACTAGAGGGAGCTGTGACATCCAGCAGATGCTGAGTGTGTGCGCCTCCCTCCATAAGCTTTAGGCTTTAAGGTGGTTTTGGGTCATACTAGAGCCTCTTCCTCTTAAAATAGTCAGCATACTGCCCTCCCAGGCCTTGGGAGTGCTGCCCGATGTAGGCACCATCTGATGATGTCACTTCCTGCACCGCCAACTGAGGGTACTCCCTCTTATGGCCCCTTGTCTGGTTCTGAAGAGACAGGAGAAAAGTTAGAGGTGAAGAAATGATTACATGTTGCCAGATGTTGAAGGAACAAGATCAGCTACTGTTGCACGCAGTTCAAAGCTGGAAGTTGTAAAGTCACTTGTGAGGTCGTTACGGATGTCCGATGTCTTGTTTTTAAGATTGTAATTCTAGAAACTCTTTGAAACATGATTCCATCAAACGTCTGTGCTCTGTTTTTGGAAAGTCGCACATTCACAAGTCAACTCAGTAAATTATTGTTTTTATTTATTTCTATTCATTTGTAATTTCCTTTCAGTTGTCATTGTTATTTAGAAATATACCCACCTTTTTATATTGTTATTGTATTTTTTGTGTTTTGAATTGTTTCAAAAAAGAGAGGACAAAAACCCTCATTCTTCAGTGTGTCTGAAAAAAATGTAGCAACCATAACAAACATAAATGGAAGCTTGATGGATTTAAGTTCTTTTAATGATAAAAATCAAAATACTAAAATATCTTGACCAAGTTTCATTCTTGCAATTTCAATTTAAAGGGCCTTTCCACTGCTTTAATCCAAGCAGATTATCTTTGTTTCATCTGGTGTGATATTTCATTTAATTAATTCTCCATCATGAGCAGCGCTTATTCTTGGGCCTGTGCTCTTTTTAATTTATTTTTTGCTTTTGCTGACTTTTCTTTTACCTCTTGTGTGGATTGCCTACATGAGCACCTAGAGTAAAAACAGTTTATCACTACCTGTTAAATTAAATTTGAAAAAAACAGGTCAATAAACAGTTTTCTGGTGCGTAGCATATTACTGAAATGAGTGCATGCTCCAGAGTTACAGTGATTGACACCTTAAAGTGAAGATAAACTAAAAAGAGATTGGAAAAAGAAAAATGTGACTAGCTGTGGAATTTGACAGCAATGCAAACATCTTGTGTTTGTGTTTATAGGTCTATCAGTCTAAAGGTCTTAGCTCCAGTAAGAGAGGGCCACAGACGCTGTCTGCACAAACAAATGTAAATCTTTCTACAGACGAGGCTTAGCTCAGGCGTCTGGATCCTGTCTGCTCACGCCATCACGATCTCTGTCTCCTTTCCTCCTCTTCTTTTCTCAGTAGTTAAACTATGAGGACAAAATTTGCTCTATTGCCACACTGAGCAGGTAACAGAACTCACTACATCCATAGTCTACAGCAGTGGTGGCCACACTGACCCCTGAAAACAAAAGAAATGCGTTCTCGCCACCCGTTGCGTACTGTATGTCACAGAGTTGTGAGCAGTTCAAACAAAGAGTAATGTTTAGACACCTGAATAGGTTATTTCGTAACAAAACAAGCAAACAGTGGAAAATCTGACAAAATGAACAGAATTTTGTGTGGCTGTTTCTGCTTTCTTATCCTGTTCATCATCTCACAACCTGTTTGACATGAGTATGTTGTTGTACTGATAATATTGCTGGTGCTGCAGAGATGTACATTATACTGAATGTATCACGAAGGCTTTGCATCATCAGCAAGTTAAAATGGAGGCATATCACAAAAGAGTTATGTTGTACGCAGTGAGATATCTTCTTAAAATATGATCAAATATTATAGGTTATAAAAACAGGAAACACCAGACATCAAGGCCTGTCACTAATATATGCTTTTTCAAATTAAGGACCACTTCTAACCGCAGTCGAGGCAAATCAAGACCCTGGCCACTATTTCATAATTGACAGTAGTAATGGAATGAACACTTCCTGTTGCTGCTTCACATGAAAATCCTTTCATGTGCTTTGTTAGGCTTTTATTGTGAAGCAGCTGAGTTAATTACTCATTTTTTAAATGCAAAAAGTGTTATGACCACTACTAACTACTCATACACTACAGAGTTACAGATATGTAAGATAATAGTCTGTACTAATATTCATTATATTCTTTTAGCCTTTGTATAAGGATTGTTATTACACATAAATCCATCCAGTAGTGGTTATTCTGAATTACTACTTTAAATTCAACGAGCTGAACGTGATCTTCTCCCACAGCTCCCCACTGTCAACAGCTAATACTGCCCACTAATATCAGAGGGCAAAGGGGAGAAACTGAAGTAGTTAGCTGCAATATGAAATGTTTGGATTTTGTCACCAGAGCTGAGCACGCTCACTCTAGACCATCACTTCAAAATGGAAAAAAATTGACAAAAAACAAAATACAGAACACAATGGAAAAAGACAAAAAAGGTGTTTTGCCCAGCTTCACTCACAGATGTGCTAGAAGTGTGAATTTTCTTTACTCACATAGTAGTAGGTGTTCCAGTCAGTGGCGGCTGTGTGTGTGTGTGTGACAGGGGTTGCCGTGACTGCCGCCGGGTGTGGCGGCCCGAGGAAGCCGGGCATTAAAGGCAGGGTGCTGTAGGCTGGGAGCACGGCAGCAGCTGGTAGGACGGCCGGTGGAGGGGCCGCGCCGTTACTGACGGCGTGCAGAGAGACTCCTAGAGGCTTACACACATCTACCTCCTAGAACACACACACACACACACATTGAACGACAGGTGGCAAAAGTGAGGAAAAACAGAAGGAAATATTCCCCAAAGTTCTGTTAATTTTGTTCTTAGGTAGCACATTGTTGTTGAAAGCACTTCATGATTTGACAAATTAACTGACTTACAATCATTCATTCATGTTAACCTTTCTGCCTCCTAGTGACTATAAGATATACTGGTGTCTACAGATGACACAACCAGAATCACTCCTTCGCCCCCTTCTGTCTGCTGTTGTATGGGTTTGTTCTTTTCCTTGAGGACAACCAGCCGAAACAAAATGCTACAGTGTCATGTCAACATAATTTCAGTTCAGTTGAATGCCAGGAAGAAATTTTATGCCCGAAACCCATCGTATCGTTTCTCCGACAACAGTGAGCTCAGTAGATCAAGATGTAACTCTGCTATGCAACAAAATCCAGGGCTGCATCTTCAAGCTTGACACACACACATCCTTGTAGCACGCACACGCACACACACACACACACACACACACACACACATCCTTTAACTTCTATCCTTGTGAGGACCATCACTGACATAATGCATTCCCAAGCTCCTTACCCTAACCATAACAAATAAATGCCTAACCCTACCCACAATCTCAGTCGACCCAAACCCTTCGAACCAAGTCTCAAACTTTAAACAGCCCTCTGAAGTTGTGTGGACCGGCCAAAATGTCCTCACTCTGTAGGTAAAAAACTTTTTCTAGTCCTCACTATGTAGCAAGTACAAGTACATGCATTCCCAGCCTCCAGCAGCAGATAAAGCTGGACCTGGCTGCTCAGGGTGTGTGGAGATGTCTGGTATCAGCTGCTGGGTGCAGAGTGATGCGTTCCCTCTAACAGGGTATCAGTGTCTTAGAGAGAGGTCACTTTCTCCAAATAAACATGCAGACAAACTGCATGTAAATACCAGCATGCTCAGAGATCATTTCCATTGCGTCTGCAGGACAGGATGCTGTTTGACTAAAACTTAACTTGAATATTTGAAAGATCTCCTGTTCATGGATCTAATGTTTTGATATATTCTACAAAATAATTATTCATTTGTATGCTGGAATTAATTCTGTCAATTAATTAGCATTTCATTGTCTCAAACTAATACTTTTGTGCTCTTGAAAGATGAGCTGTCAGTAAAGCTATGATGTCTCCGAGGGACAAATTGGCTTGCAAACAGCCATCAATAGTAGTAAATATTAAATACAAAAATGAATACAATGGCAATCCATACAATCCATACACAAAACACAAGTACACAGGTTAGCTGCAATGTCACGGTTGTCATTTTTACCATTGTCCCATTTAATGTGGACATATTGTGCCCTGAGTTTTGGCTGTCAAACAATATTGCATTATCTTTTACTATACAGGCTATATCGTTGTACGCGCAAATAAAAAAAAATGTATTCAGTAATTTGAGGAAACAAAATGACTAATGTATCAAACTTTTATTGCTGGCATATGCTGAAAAATGAAGTGAGTACATGTAGGAACTCTGTGAGCGTCTGCGTCTGTGTGGGATTTGAGTTCAGACATTGAGACTTGGTCCTGGGGGTTATGGTTAGAATTATGTTTTGGTTGGGGTTAGGCGTGCGCGTGCGTGTGTGTGCGTGTGCGTGTGTGTGTACCTTGGTGGCGTAGGCCTGGTTGGCTGTTGCAGGCTGGGAGTAGTACTGAGTGACCGCCTGCATGTAGGAACTGTAATCCCCGTAGGTTGACACTGGCGGAGCCTGGAACACAAGGTGGTTATTTTACAGATGCTGAAGGGCTCATTTTTTTAAAAGTTTTTATTGTATTTTTAAGTAAAGATCCAGGATTTTATATGTATTTATTATAAATAATAATAAAAAATAAAAAAAAAGGGAAGGTTCGGTGAAAATGGGATTTTAAAAATATCAATTCAATCTTTTAACCTTTTAGGGACTTGGATGAAATTAGGTTGATATGCATCATCTTTAGTGTTTTCTCTCTCTCTCCACTTTCTATACGAGAGAACATATTCTGAGCTGCCCTCCCCACGAGAGGATACGGTCATCTGTGACTTAAAATAAAATGTGGGGTATGCGATTCTGGAGAAATCCAATAAAATGACAAATACTGTACCATGATATAGAGCGAACAACAAGCTACATTACTCCCCCAAGTAATGTAACTAACGTTAGCTAGGTTGTGGGTTTGCAAAGTGTCCCAACAACTGCTGCTGCAAAGCTAACAGCCAGAGAGGACGAGACTGTTTACAGAGCAGCACACCAGCTCCAGACAGCGACACTCACAACTCTCCTGCTACTAGCAGACATCACAACAGCAGCATATCTTGGGAAGCTAGAAAGTAAGCTGAATGTCCACAGACAAATCGTTTAACGTTACCTGACACACAAATCACGGCTGGAATAGTGTTGTGTGGCTCAGTCCGAGCCACTTCGTTTAACATTTACAGAGCCAGGGCTGCGTACAAACACCAGAGTTTTTCTTCAGCGTACACACTGAACGGACAGCTAGCGGACCGTGACGAGATAAGACGTGTATTAGGTTAGAATCGTCCTTTCTATCTCTTTTCAGAAAAAAAAAAAAAGGAAAAGAAAACCCTTCCTATCCTTAGCATTGTATACTGTGCTGGGCTTTAACAGGCTAGTTTTTGATGCACTTATTCTTTTTGTTACCTTGTGTTTTTATAATTGCTTCCATTGTCTTCCTCATATGTAAGTCGCTTTGGATAAAAGCGTCTGCTGAATGACTAAATGTAAATGTAGAAACGCATACCCCACCTTTAAGTGAACAGTGTCCCAGTTTGGAACATATTTTGAGCCATAATTTTGCAGACATAACTGCACACATTGAACCCAACAGTTAGAAATTAGTGTGTGTGTTACCTGTGTGTGCTCCTTGCTGTAGTCTGTGGCCGTGCTGTCCTGTGGCGCAGCAGTGGTGTAAGTGTGAGCTTGTGCTGCTTGGTAGTGCTGGTACCACTGCTGCATGGCCTCCTATGGCGCGCGCACGCACACACACATATAAGCAAACATCAGGTGAAGAGTGGCTGAAGCAGACAGATGAATGTTTGCTCAGTCATTTTCTTGCCTTTGCCGATTTTGCCTCCTTTCTCTATTTCTTTCTCTCTCTTTGTAACTCATTAACTATTGTTCCTGCCGACGGCTCTCCCCCGTTCCTCTCCTTTGTCTCGTCTTTCTGGACAAATTAAACCAACCGTTTTATTGGTTATCTAATCATGATTCATTTGTTTGGATGAGTAGATTGTAATTAACATTGGGTTTGAATTGCGCTGCAAATATCAGATGTGTCAGGTGCTGCTGGAGGAGGCACAACTACTGCACGACGAGAGAAAGAGTGTGACAGAGAAAGAAAGAAAAAAAAAAAAAAAAAAAAAGAGATGCAGAAAAACTGCCAGTAGGGAGGATTCATGACTTGTTCAGAGTGGAGTGTTGAGAGAGAGGAAGGGAGCAGGGACAGATGGAAAGACACAGCGCTCTCTGCCAAATCCTCTCTCATTCTGTCTGTCCAAATATCCAAACCCATTCTCATCTTTTCCACCTCCCTGCCTCCCCTAGTCACTGCTCCACTCATCCATCCATCCACATCCACTCATTATGTATCCATCCATCTATTCAGCCACCATCCCCCTCTCTCACATTTTAGGCCAAATAACACTTACAATTGAATTGTGTAAAGGCAGACCCACATCCATCCCCATATTTCTTCATTTGATTCTGAGTACAGTATGTCTGTGTGTGCTGGAGTACCTGTGTGTAGGCCTGGTTGTATTGGCTGTAGTCAGTGGAGGTATCCGTGGCGTATGGGGCTGTTGTTGTAGCTGCTGCGCTGTGGGAGAAGGAGCCGGAGCCCTGGGAGACGACGGGAGCAACTGAGGTGCCATACACCCCGGAGCCTGGTTGTCCTCCCTGGGCTTTACTCGCAACTGATCCTGAGTGACAGTGGAGGGAACCATGGAGGACGCACAATGAGATTGATAATATTTTGGGTAATCACACGAATATAAGGCATTAAACATAGCAAAATATCGCAAAGGAATACTCCAACAGAAATGTATTTGCTTGTGCCCTTGAAACTTGGCACGGGAAAGTTTGCGGCTTGCTCCTTAATGGACGGCGGCAGCTGTAGTATGTTTATATTAACAAAGTTAATGATCCAGGAGCATGATGCCCTTCTCCAAAGTTGACCTGTATCTTCAGTATGTACCAAACAATCCTTGTTCAGCTTGTGGAAGAGCTTGGGAGCTATGAAGAGCCGATAGTGTGACAAAGAAGCAGTGTATTTAGCGCTGGTGTGGAGAAACTTCTTGAGTGTTTAACATACAGACTAACGTCGGATGGGCGATTATGCTCCAGGAGGGTTTTTAAGAGGAATAGTTCAGCATTTTGGGAAAATATGCTAATTTGCTTTCTTGCCAAGCGTTAGATAAGATTGATACCAACCTCATGTTTTTACGTTAAATATGAAGCTACAGCCAGCAGCCGGTTAGCATAAAGAGTGGAGACAGCTAGCCTGACTCTGTCCAAAGTTAAAAAACTGTCTACCAGCACCTCTAACACTCACTAACTAACAAGCTCTATCTTGTTTGTTTAATCTGTTAAAAGACCAAAGGGTAAAAACAAGTTGTGGTGGGAGGGGAGGGTTGAGCAGCACTAGTTCTTGTCCTTACATGAAGGAGGAAGTTATAAACTTTGCAGAAGCACCCTACAGTCAATCACTTATTCTTTGATACTCAAAAGATTGATTTTTGGAGAAGTGTTCCCTTAACAAGAATCACCTAGAACAACCTAACTTGTTTCCTGTAAGCATCTTCATATTAGTGGAGTGATCACTTTTTTTCTATGTGTAAATGTACAACACTGAGGAATTGAATGGTCAAATGTACTGAGAGAACTGCCTAAAAATAGGATGAGAGAAAAAGGTTTGCCTTCATTTGTTGTGTGTTGGTGTGCTCACCTTGCAGAACCACCCCTGGCATTACACTGGCCAGGTTCAGGTAAGGATTGGAGGGAAGTCTGACTTCTTTAGGAGGATCCCCCAACAGAGAGCTCTGACCACTGCTGACCTACAGAAAGAGAAAGAGATTCAAATGGAATTATTCACAGTACAAGTAGGAGGTCTAGCAGGTCAGAGAAAACATACGTTTGTTTGTTTTTTACAGCAACTGTTATTACTGGTCAGTCTGCCCTTCAACCTCTGATTTGCCAGTTTGCGTTCTCTCTATGCTCTTAACTTGGATTTGGATTACATCTGGGGTTGCAAAAATAATAATGTGGCCTGTGCTGCCAGCTATGTAACTGCGAAAGTGAATTTACCTCAACCACACCAACGACGAGATAAGGTTTTTAATGCTGCAGAGATTCTGAACAGGTGCTGAGCTGAGGAGGCTGTGGAAACCTGGGGGGATTGTACTCTCCATTAATTACACTTTCCCTCCATTAAAGAGACTTTAGAGACAACAGCGCAGGGACTGGAATCAGTTCACCTAAGAACTTCAGTGCTGTGATTTTTTTTTGTACACTAACTTATTATGGATGTTAGCATAGCAGCACTTTATTTAAACCAGGCCCAGTCAAAGAAATGAAGAGGAGCACAAAAGCAGACAAGTATTCGTTGTGTGCAGAAAGGCATACAGGTGAACAGGCAGGTAGGCATGAGGCAGGTAGACAGGCTGACAGGGCTGAAGAGAGAAGACTGGGCAGGCTCATCAACCATAACTAGGCACGGCAGGTCTGTCGAGCTTTAGATTTCTTCGCATGTTGCAGGGGTGTGCATGGGGCTGTAGTAAAGAGTGACAACAGGCATTTCAAGAGTTTGGAAGGTGGTGTCTTTTTTTGCCTTTCTAAAAACCAAAGACAACAGCAAACTCTGTTTGCCTGCTTTAATGTAAAAGCTAAATGGCTAAACTACCTACAGTAGTAACTAATAATTGCTTCCAAGGCCAAGGAGCACATCATTAACTGAATACATTTGTGTGTTGGGTTAGAGGTACAAAAAAAGAAAAAAAGGCCCCATTCAACAATGGAAAACTCACCATGTAGTACTTCCATGTGTGGAACTTAACCCTGGATGATATCAGGCTTACGTTAACTTTGTTTATACTCCAGCAACCCCAGCCAATGTTACCAGGGATGGTCTTACGTTTGATGAACACATTGGTTAGTTGTCTTTCAAAAAGCCTTTTCTCTTGCAACGTTAAAAGTTAAAATGTACTGTTGGAAAACATAAATAAGTATTTGAGCTTAGCAGCCAAACAGGGTTAAATTAAATATCTGGTCTGAGTCTGGTCTTTTGTTTTCTATATTCTTCTTTACATTACTAATTAACACTAGGACTAACTAGCTCTACACTGCAATTAATGCTGCTTCTTTATTTCTATATCTTCAAAGTAAATAAATCATCAGCTGGTGAGGATGCTAACTATATCACATATAACTTAGCACAATATTAAGTATGTAAGTTAGCCACCATGTGCAGATTTAAAACCCTTTAACAAGATTCTCCTTTTAAAAAACGACTCCACTGAAGAAAATTAACTCAAACTCACAAAACTAGGTTTGGCTTAATTAGCAAACTTGTTGTCGATAAATTTTCCGTTAACCTGAGAGAATCAGGGACAGATAATGACACACAGAGTGATTCAGAAGTCAAACAAGAATAATGCGAGATGCAGAAGTGGAGGGAGAGAGAGAAGGGTTACACAGCCCAGTGGTGTGTTTGTGTGTGCGCGCGCACACTCTTGTACAGGCATCTTTGTGAGGACCAGTTTGGTTTTTAGACCTTGGGAGTGAGGATATTTTTGGAAAGTAAGGACATTTTGGCCGGTCCTCACTTTTCAAGAGACCTTCAAGGGGCTGTTTGAGGGTTAAGACTTGGTTTTAGGGTAAGGGTTAGAATTAGGTTTAGGTTAGGTTAGGGTAAGGGTTGGGGTTAGGCCCTTAGATGTGATAGTTAGGGTAAGGGGCCGGGGATTGCATTATGTCAATGAACGTCCTCACAAGTATACCTTTACAAACGTATGTGCGTGTGTGTGTTTGTGTGTGTGTGTGTGTGTGTGTGTGTGTGTGCCTTTGCTGTGCTCACCATGCTAGCAAGGTGGCAGCCATCTGAGCTGTTGTGCTGGCCTGTTGATGTATAAACTCCTCCAGTGGGCATAGGTGGAGGCGGGCCAAGGCCTGAGTTACTTATACCCAAGGAATAGCTCTGTCCCTGTGGATGGGAGTTCACCATGGTCCCAGGAGGAGCTGGCTGCCTGTCACAAGAGGTGGAGGAGGAAGAAGAAGTAGAGGAGGAAGCACAAGGGTTTGTGGAGATAGAATGGGCGCTGTTTTGTTCTCCCGCTGCAGTTCGACCCTGGAGGTATGGCATCACACCTGCTGCTGATACCACTACTGTGGCATTGTGGGTAGACGATGGCACGGACTCCTGGCCCAACTCTGTAAGAGGAGAGGAAAGGAAAGAGAAGGAAAGAAGAAGACAGAGACAGGAAGGGAAGGAAAGGAGAAGAAAGGAAAAGGAAATGAGAAGAAACAAAGTAAAGTTAAAGAAAGGAAAACAGATAAGACAAAATATACGAAAAGGTAAGGAAAGAGAAGGAATGAACAAGAAATGGGTTAGGAAAAGAAAGCAAAAGGAAGAAAAGGCATTAAAAATAAGAGCACAAAAGAACAATGTAAAGGAAAATGAAAGTAAGGAGAGGAGAGATGCCAGATAAACAAGTGAAATGGCTTTTATTGATGACCATCAGAATCACTCAGATGGCTGGAAACCGTTCAGCCCGACTGTCTCTGTAGAGCCAGTTGTAATTTTTGAGAATGTGTTTCCTGCTCATACATCACGTTTATTTACAGCCCGGCACTTTGCAACACACTCCCAATATTTCACTCACTCCAGGGTTTAATAAACACAAACATGTACACACATACACAAGCACAAAAATGCATACACAGACATAAAAGCATATACACACATAATTTAAAAGTTGTGCACACACACTAAAGGTGAACACACACACAAAACCACACTTGTTATAAATCCAATATTGCTGTGACAAATGGCCTCCACAGCACAATAAAGGAAATCAGCTCTAACAAGCCTTAAGCTAACAATCCCAGCAGACACATGCACTGATAAAAGCCTCACATTACAGACACACACACACACATAATTGCAAACTCATACACACAATCAAAGCATAACATACACACATATAAATACATCAGCACACATACACACAACTGCTTGCGTTTGTGCACACAGTCTGTGGTATATCATTTCCATTTAAAACAACAGCTTTTCTCAGCTGGAGATTTGAATTGTAAATGCACTGCAGTTTCCTGGATGTGTTGTCGAGTAACGTAAAACTGTGAAACATTCAGGAATCTGCAGAGGGGCAACCCTGACACTTACATACTATGATTGAGGGTTATTTACATCTCCTTTTCGACGTATATCACCCTCTTCTTCTGTGACACCAACATCCTTTTTTAAACCACGTATTTTTCAAAAACATTCCCAGCTGCTCCCCCCCTCCACTTTCAGTAAGACAAATACGTCCTTTTCACAGCAGTGAGAAATACCTGAGAAAATAAAAATACTGAGGCATATTATGAAATCTCTTTACGGCTTGAAACAGGTGGTCTCAGCTTGGGTTTATGTAAGTTTATTTTTCAAAACAAAATTTTTGCATATGACACTTTGAGTTGAAGCCCATTGAACAAGGAGGCTGTCAAGATTTAACTATGAGGGTAAATCTAAGGGGGTAAAGTTCTGTTTTTGGTGGAGGCAAGAGGGTGAATTGCTTTTATGCAACCTGCATTACTTTGACATAACAAAAAAAATTTAATAAATAATCCTCTTATTTGCTATGCCCATGTTTAGTCAAAACAGTATACACCCTGCTCACTGTTGGGGCAGTCTACACAACGCTGGTCATAAAAATCCCTTAAAATATGCTTATAATATCAAACGGGGTCAAACAAATGTGGTTTTTATGATCTTTAACAGATCTTATTTGAAAAAGCAACAAGTTAAACCCAAATCATCAATAATCATGATAAGTTTGCAGTAATTACATTCGACAAGGGCGTAGTGATTCTCTGCCCTGCTCACCTGTAGGAGAGTCTCCCAGGAGGCCTTTCCCCAGCGGCACAAGGCCTGGAGGCCGCAGAGACAAAGCTTTCTGCATCAGCAGCCTGGACGGGTCCCCGAGCAGACTGGAGACCTGTGGAGGAGAGGAGGTGGAGGTGGAAGAGCATTATGTAAAGACAGAAGGAGAAGAAAGACAGAGTGGAGGAGGAAAGTTATCAAAAGAAAAAAGGGAGAAGGTGGACAGAGAAGAGAGTCGAGAGAGCAGATGAGGCGGAGAAAGTGACATGAATCCAATGAAATATAAACAGGACTGTGGTAGAAACACATAATGCTGTAATGTAATACATACACATATGATCTTATGACTACAACTCATGCAGTGAGTGTTCAAGTATCATGCATATCCATTACACTACAGACATGAAAGAATATACTCTACAGAAGAACTTAACTTTGCATTAAGTGTATACAGTATGTATTATCATTCCCGGCTGCACTATTACAATTGTATATATTGTTTAGAAAGCTAGAAGAAATGACAAGGAAAACAAAAGAAAAAGCCAAAGGCTTCAGAAAAATATGCACAGTATTCTCCTTCTCTGGATTCTGAATTTTCATCTTCTAGTTTCTAAAACAACATAAAATATTCCAAACATCAGCCAGTGTAACTTTTAACCTTTACTTCAGCAATTAAAGAAAACACCAGAGACATTTTAAAATATGCAAATCAAAATGTGAAAGAAATTTGAACACCTCAAGGTCTTACTACAAACAGAAAAGAAGCAATTAGGTTGCGTGATTTTGGTTTGTTTCATTATGTATCGAGTGCTGAAGATGAAAATAGGGTACATATGCACATGCCCACAACTACACTTAACCCGCACCACTAACCTATGCAAATTATCAAACACACACACACACGTGTCTTACGCTGCTGATGCGTTTGTCTTTGATGTGTAGAAGCTGTTGCTGTGCGAGCTGCATATGCAAGAGGTTTTGGAGGACCAGTCCATTACCAAGCATAGCACTCTGCAAGGTAAAGAAAAATAGACATTTTTGTAACAAAAAACATCAACACCCACAAAAAAAAAATCCCTTAAAAGGTGTTGATGTTATTGTGACCTGGTGTGCTTTTCCCAGTGTGAGCAGAGCTGTGGTGAGAGGAGGTCTGAGGAACGGTAGGCTGGCGTGACGCCCGTACTTCCCTAAAAACACGGGCAAACAACAAATAAAAACATCAATCAGTGCTTTTCTTTGTGCCTTTCCTTTCTAGGTTTTGTTTCCACTAATGGATTAATCAATCATCCTCTCAACAGGCATACACAGGCAGAATTATTAGTCAGACAACCAATCCATCAGTCATCTACAGCGCATTTCAAACAATCACATGGCCTTCTGTTTTATAACAGGCACAAGTAAAGCAATATTGGGATATTATGTTAGCACAAAGCAAATTTCCTCCCTCATATCTAACTTTTTCCCAGTTTAAATTACATTTTGATGTGGAGGACAGCTGAAAAGAAGCTCAAACAACAACAAAAATCAATAGAGAAAAGAAAAGCAGAAAAATGCACATGTTAAAACTTCAAACTGTGTCGATGGTACTGACAGTTTCCTTAAAAACAATAGAAACTTAACTTCAGCCTCTAATTGGTTGCTTTTCACAATTCAGGTAATAATTTTCTGTATCTAAATTGCAGAAATTCAAGAGAGATGTAGTAAATTGTGTTGATGTACTGATGAGGCAGTTAAAAGAAAATTAAAACATAATCCTTATAATGTAAAGAACAATGAGATGACTTCAGTGCATTTAAAAAGATGGCAGTCACAGTGACGAATGTTTTCCCCCCCTTTGTATTCAGTTGGGTGGTCTGCTGCTATAGCATCCACTACTGGCACAGTTCTTTAGCAGTTTAAGGTTAACGGATATTGTTTCAGCCACCATTTTGTGATATCTGCAATTAACAGGCATCTTTAATCAAATTCCTTTGTTGGAGCTTTATCTGTAGGTAGTCTTTAGCAGCTGTTTTGTGATTGTTGATTTCCTAATTTAGTTTCTATATGCTCAGTTGAATGCTAACAAGAGTTATATTCTCAATCAACCAATCAATCAAATAGCTATAGCTAAGGAGTCTAAAGACTCTGTCCTTAGAGCCTCATTTCAGGGAAGGACTGACTAGAAGAATAAAGTAGCAGAACATGTAAATACTTCAAGTACAAGTACCTTAAAATAGTACTTAAATACAGTACTTGAGTAAATGTACTCAGTTACTTTCCACCAGTGATTTCCTACAAGGATTTATTGTTGATCTTTCACAGATGATTTTGTGCTGCTTCAGGCATGAGAGACAATAACTTATTTTACAGTCTATACCTTTGTACATCCAGTTTTGTTGCTACTGTTTTTATTCATTTTCATAACAGCTTTGGTTTATCTGTTTACAGTATCATCATTTTATTGTTTGTAGTCACTACTATTGAATTTTTTCTCCAAGAACATTTTCAGTTTATTCTGCTTCAAGTAAAAACCTCAAAGACCAACTGCTGTCTAACTTTTAATGGAAGTGTGTTTAGTTTCGCTGCATAGCTGTGATAAAGACAACCTGCTTTGTGAGAACTCCAATGAAATGGTTACAGTTGTGCATGTTTGTGCAGTAATAATTGTTGTCTTTTCTTCCAAAAGTAATCAGGTAATGAATAAACAAAAGTTTTCTTCTGCTGTTCATGTTGATCAAGTCTGGGGGAAGAAGAAGTACCACCAAATGTTGGTTTGCTTTAACTATTTCAACACCCTGTGTGGTTTTCTTTGTAGTGCTGAATAACTGGAACTGAACCGAGCAGTTAAGCTGTAGTTTTTTTTCAGACACCAAATCACCATTGCACCATTGTGATGACATGCATTTACTGATTTTAACTAGTATGGGTTTGTTGCTTTTAAGCTACAGCTTTTTATTGAATGGAAAAACAGAGTATAGATTTCCACCATTTCGGAGGGTTTGCCCACGTTCACACACTTTAACAAATCTTCCCTGTTCAGGATTCATAACAGCAAAATTGGTCACAAGGCATCTCTCACCTTCAGGCAATAGCCCCCCTACAGCTCCACACACAGTACACACCCCCTTTCTTTGGCTTTTGTGTGCATGTGAGAATCAAAAGGTCTCCTCATAATAAATGTAAGCGTCAATACTAATGGTAGCTTCCACCAGAATAGGTAGAGAAAGTTTAACATTTAATCAAGGTCCTAATTTTAGACTTTAATTGTGCGTGCTCTTCTTAAGAGAGCTCCCCCACCTCACCCATCTTCTCTTCTTCCTGTTCTCATTTGTTCCGCTAATGTCACACGATTTCATTTTAATACCTGATTAGCCATTCATCAAATAATGAAGCTGTTGAAGTGGTGATTACAGTATATAGGAGGGCCTAACAGAGGGGCAGACTCGTACAGTGGACCTTTGATATTCATCCAAGCCCCTAAGGATCGGAAAGGCTACTCAAAAGAATGAGTTCAGGACGCTGATTTGCTTTAAAATCTCAAAGATTATTCAAAATGTGCAGCGTACATGCAAATTTCATATAATGCACTATTTTAAAGTTGAAAGTTTTAATCAGTATGTTTCTAAGGGAACTGCACCAGCTGCAAACTATCTTATGAATAATAAACATAATTTTGAGAGATGTCTGCATTTAAAAAAAGCTCCAAATACTGATTCTGCAGGTTGCGGTTTTGTTTTTAATAATAATAAAAGTGACATTCATTTTTTTCCATAGACAATGTTCTGTGACTCACAGTTGAAGCACTTCTACGGCTTGAAACGCCATTAAACTATCCCAGTTGAATGAACAGTACAAAATATTAACAATATAACAATCATTCTTTGATAAAAAGTCAAAAGGTACAAGCCTGTGTACATAAAACCTTCGAGGGAGAAACTGACTATGACTTGAGGTGTATTTTTGCAAAAACATCCAATCAAAGTTTAAAATTCTGAGAGGTGTGCCACTACCAGCTGGTGAAAGCTTTAAGATTATGGACTTGAGAAAACTGAAAACAATCTGCAGCTTAAACCAATTAACTTCTGGATTCTGGGTTAATTTTGGTTGAATTAATTAATTACAGCGGCATGTTTTTTTCCCACGTTAAACAACGAAGCATTTTCAATTTGCTACCACTCAGATTTGTACCTTTGCTCCTCCATAGCAACAGAGGCCGAGGCTCACGGGTAGTGTAGTATTTAGACATGTCCACCATGCCGCACTGACGGTCATAACAAACCTAAAGGATCGTAACATAATCCGAAAGAGTCCTGTGTGTCGATGAAGAAACACGTTAAGACAAATTTTAAATGGGAATACAGAATGAGGAAAATACTTCCAGAAACAGCGGCCTCTCCCACTTGGCAGCTCTATATACTGCATAATGTCTCTTGGATCAAACTTGTAAAGATTTAAAAAAGGAATCATGTTTTGCATTCAACAAACAGATCTTAAAATCAACGTCCACTTACTGGCATTTTCCCAACACTTTCAAACACATTACACAGTCTTCCTCAGGGGATGTTAGGTCATAGCCATGTTATAGATTTCTACACTTTAATAAAATGTTTCCATTCATGTGATTCTACTTTTTGTAATTAGTCTAAATTTCTATATTCTTCTCTCGTTGTTGAACATTCATTCATAATCAAACATTTTGTGACATTTCTTTCAGGCGAGGGTATTGTATTTTGAAACACCCATTTACTCATTGTAGATCCATGCTTTAGTTGCTTTAGTGTTTTATCATCATTTCATGAGTGTGGCGATATACTTGCAGGACAATATACTGTAACAGTGAGGCAGGTGGGCCAGACCTAACCTTGTCCGTACCTTTTGCCTATCTGGACACGCATTGAGATTACCACTTTGCCAGCGCAAGGTTGTTGTACTTGATCTACACTAATTGCCCAAGGTGTTGTACACTACATAATATATGCCAATGAAAGTCATTATGTATAATTCAGAGGGCTAAAAGAAATCACAAAAAAATAATCAGGTATATTACAAATTCAAACTGCATTAAAATAATGTATTTATATCGTAACGTCTGGGGTTTTTAGCTGAGACTTAAAACTGAATGAAAAGCAGATCCATACTTTATGCAGCAGCACTTGTCACTGTCATTCACAGTCATACCTCCTCTTTTCCCAGTGTGGTACGGTCTCATGAGGATCTGCAGGGCAGCAGGGTTGGTCATGCTGGTCAACAGCTGGGCTAGGTTGGGTTCTGGTAGCAGACCTTTCCTATTAGTCAGAATCTGGAAAACAACAAATACACACATATACACAAATTAGAGGAAGAAAAGTGAGACTCTGTGTGTGTACAGTATGTGTTTTGATCTTTTCATTAGGAGTCCCTGATGGCTGTGGTAATCATTACACTAAGTTACATCATCGAAATATGTCTGCAATGTCAGCAGAGGGGAGTCGATCTGGGAAACAAAAGAAAATAAGCAAGAAAGACAGACAGAGGGGCAAAGCTGTTTGAGAGAAAGAAAAGGAGCAGGAGGGGGAAAGGGGCAGGGAAATGTGTGGGGGAACTTTTCTGTAAAAGTTGAAGCAATCTGCTTCAATCCAGTTGAGGTGTGAATAAAAGAAATCACCTATGGCGTTAAGGCACCAACATGACAATCTTAGGACTATCTTAGATATGATATTTTAGTGTACAAAACTATCACAAGAGCAAAGCAAGTGAGACTTTAAAGTCAACAAAAACATGGTTTCAAATTTGTTTGCAAATTCACAACAAACAAAGTTAAGTTGAGAAAAAACAATATTATTATTATTATTATTATTATTAAGTATCACTTTTTAGGAGTGTTAACACAAAAACACAGCAATCTACTTGATAAGGACTGTATGGTTTGATCAGATTTGACAGTGGTCTGGTAAAATAAGGAAACAACCCAGAAACTCATCAGATTTGGATTCAAATATTGCTGAATCCTGATTGGTACACAGAAATATGCGTCATCATTCTTTATTAAATAAAAAATTTTTTTTTTACTCTAGCCCCACACATAAAATACTGAATTCTCTCTTGTGAAATACAAAACAGTTTTAACTTTGCCATAAAATTGTGTGTTTGTGGCGGATACCATGGTTCATACCATCGACCTTTAAATACTTTCCCATCATCATGTGGAAGAGATTTTTTGAAAGCTACATAACAAGGACCTATGTGTAAAAACATTTTATAAGATAGATGAACCCAGAAATGTTACAGATTACATATTTGACAGGGTATATACTGTAGAATCTATGGGCGGAAGAACAGTTTCCATTTCTTACAAAAGCAATGTAGCTCATAAAGCTTGGAAGCATCTCTCTTCTAAATCAAACATGCCATTTGAAATTGATATCTGTCATCAAGGTGCAGCATTTTAAGCTTTGATCCTTTCTCTTGTGATTCACTTAATATGTACAAATATGTCATGTGCAAGAAGGTATTTTTTATGTAATGTATAATTTTTATAAATTTTTTCAAGATTATTTTTTCACCTTTTCCCCCCCTTTATTAGACAGCTAACATTATATAGACAGACAATGAGGAAAACGAGTGGAGGAGGGGGCTGGTATGATAGCCAATAAAGGTCCCCTGATGTAAATGAAGTGGGTATATGGTTTGCGTCTCAACCTTTCATCTACCAGGAGGTTGAGGTGTTTGAAAAATGTTACTGGGTCCTACCGTAAGTAGGAATAGGGAAATAAGAAACTGTACCACTGCTACCAGTTACTGACTTGTGTTTTCAGCTTATAGCTCCAGCTCAACCTGTCAGTCTACAGTGTATCTATTTAGCACAGCTTGCTTGCTGCCCAGGTTTTAGATACTTAGCAGCTACAACAGTTGTTGTATGTTGTGTTGAATTCTGTTCTCCGAACTCCTGAAAGGCACTTTTGACTGTTTGCGTTTCCCCTGTTAACAGCAAAGCTTACATTTCATTTGCCATGAGCTAGATTTCCAGGAACTAAAGAGATCTCTGCTGACTTGCTTTTAATCGAAAGACATACTGTAAGGCATGTTCCCAAATACGAATTCAACCACCCATTACGCTGCGAAATTTAATTCATCAGACTCAAATTAAATCCTATTGAATTAAGACTGCGTCAAAGCGAATGGAGCAGCCTGTGCTCTGGTAGATCCTCCTCAGCACTGACAGTGTAGCGGCAGTACTCGCTGTTTGGCCCAAAGACATGGCTATTTAAAACAACATTAGCAGGATGGTGATATTTCCTCCTTGTCTGCCCCTGAGCTACAGCATGACTTCAGCTCATGTCAACCTTGTTTCCTCTCTGTCACATCCTGAAGAGAGAGCATTACTGATGGGGATGGAGTGGGTCTGACTCCAGCCTGTCAGCAAGAGGGTAAGAGGAGAGTCTGGTGCGCACGTACACTATGTGTATTTGTGTGTTACAGCAAGGAAAATTGGCCTGTGTGTGTGTGCCGGTGTTGAACAAGGCCAGTCATAGCTGACAGCGTCTTACAAGGGAAGAGAGAGAGGAGGAGGACAGTAGGAGGAGGAGAGCTCTCATTTCTTTTCTTTCTACTGGGGAAAATGTCATCATGCATCACTCTGGCTACTGGCACAAAACCCAGCCACACAGCCACGCACTAACACACAGAAATGAAGGCGTGAAGTATCGCGTAAGGAGAGGGATGGAGGGAGAAGAAAGGAGGAGGGAGGAGGCCATCTGGTCCCTCAGCGTTCACATTCACTAACTAGAGGAACGAGAGGATTGCCTCAGAGGAGAACTGTAGCCAGGAGTAGGTCTTGATCTCTTTCTGAAGGTCTGATGTTTCTTTTACCAGCTGCTCACATTCACTACAATAATCTTGAAGAAGCCTCTGGGTACGAATGCAACCTTGCAGTCCTCACAGCCTCACACATTTTCTGTCTCTCTACCTCTTCCTTCTCTTTCCCTTTTCGGGTCTCTTTCTCAACCAACCCCCTGCGTTTTTTCCCCCCACTCTGTTTATATCTTCCTTCCTCCTCACATCTGCCTCAGCTATTTTATTCAGAAACATTTTCTCTCAATGTCTTTTCTTCCAGTTTGTTTCAATTTAGACTCTGTGACCGTTACTGTTCTGCTTTTCAACCCATCCATCACAGAAAATACAGATGTCAGACATATACACATATCAAAAGTGGCAGTGTAGCAGTTTGAAATGTAAGAATGAGTACATTATAGCACCCTTACTGGGCTAATTTAAGTGTTGGTCAATGTACACAGGATGTCTTGTGAAAATTGGATTAACAGTGTTAGAGTAAGGGTCTTTGACCGCTACAAACTGACTTTTAATTGTAGCCAACATACCCTCAATTAGTGTAATCTAAAACATTTATTATCAGATGAGGGTAAAACAGCAAGCTGTAATGGTTTTCCATGGCCTATGGGTAACTCATAATGAACCATAAACCTGCAATTCAAGTGGAAATATAATTGAAGATCCCCATGCAGGAGATCAGGAGACACACTGTTGTATTTTTTGCCTATAGGCTGTTCTTCCCAAATTACTACTGACATTGTGAATGAGTCATTAACTTTGGATCATTAGAGATTATTGGTGAAGCCATATTATAACAACTAAGAAAACCTATTAAAACTACATTATAATATATGTATTTACTGTAGTGGCTTACATACTGTATATTAAATAGACATTAGTAAGATTGCACTGATTACAAGTCCCTGCTTTCACAATACCTAAATAAACAGAAAATACATCTAGGGAAATATATTAAAAAATAAATAAATAACCTCTTTCTCACATTGAGAAATTGAGTTTATGTAAATAACAGGACAAACTACAGTCTATTATTGTGGTTGGGTTTGTTTTTTCTGTGGATTTTTTTAATATCATCTTAACATATACCTACATTCAGCTAACTCAACTACCACTACTCTCCTCTGCAGCGACAGAGAGAAAGAGACAGAGTCAGACAGGCAGAGACAATCAGAAAGACCGACATAAGTGTGTCAGTGTGTAAATTCAAGACATTTAAGTCTTGTCCTTGAATGTAAGACAACTCCACTTTTTAAAACGCAACACTATCTAATATTCTGTGTCAGCACAGTAGTATTTTAAAGCCATTCCCCACATTGTCTGTCTCTCTCACCCCCTTACGCATACACAAACTTGTCCATACCCAGATTTAGATTGAAATGGCATTGGGACTCACTTTTGTATCTAAATTCTGTGTGAGTACATAATTATATATAAATCCACGTACCCATGAATTAACAAGTACGGTTCCTGTTCAACAACTTACTGGAAACACTTGTGTGGATTTACATTTTATGTGAGAAAGTCCGCTGGTGTGTATCTATTTGAATGTATGTACGTGTATCATACGGTGTTGCAGGCAGTGAGTTTGGTTTATTTCAGGCAGCAGGAGACAATGGAGGAGCCTGATCAGTCTATAGAACTATAATTATCATTTCAGTGCCTCTCTGCTACCACAGCGTAGGAGGGATACCAAAGCTACAAAGACTATTTCAGCCGGAATGTTAATGCATGTGCACCATGTCAAACCTCAGTATATACGAACCCTGGATGTGCAATAACCAGTTGGTACTGGCTTCACAATTAAATGTAGCTGTGAGCATGTCTGCTTGTTTGAGCTTGGGAAGCCCGATGTTTTACTGCAACAGTGTACGGACTTCCAGATTTGAGGAAATGTTTCTATAGAGAAGATTGTTTTCCCATAATAAATGTTGTTAAGCAATACCGCTCTGTTCTTGTACACTGCTCAAAAGATAATGTTGCTATAATTGCAGCACTCACTTCTGTTCATACAGTATTTCATCAGCACCTCCAGTCTACCAGCACCATCTCCCTGTAGGCGCTACTACTAAGACACCCTCTCAGGGAAGTTATCATAACCGACAGGTTTAGTGCCGAGAAGCCAAATATAAAGTAAACGTATGCTGACTGAACTACAATATATAAAATGTGTACATTATTACCAAGTAATCACAAAGTGAACTTTATAAGAAGATTCCCCTTCATTAAATAAAATAAAAAGTTTCAATGTATTTAGAAAAATTTAACAGACGCAGCAATTGTGTATGAGCATGCTATAAAAAAAACTGTAAAACAGTGCAATGTAAATATAATAATTGTGCGTTGAAGTCCTTATTTAGAAAACAAATATAAGTTGGATGAATGACCTGCTTGGTTTATTTGACAGGCCAGCAGTTTGTACTGGTTGTTCAGTGGGTGGCAGGCGACGTGTGATTTGCTTTGCCTTGCGGATGGCCCAGGTTTTATGGAGGGAAGCTATGTTTTGGCATTACAACAGACCTTATTTGCTATGTTGTATATTTTACTTACTTATGTTTGTTTTTTTTTTTTACTTATTTTTGGAGAAACTAGACACTGAAAGAGAAAAATACCATCAAAAACAACAACAGGTTATCCTTTTTTGTGTTGCAAGTCTTCTTAATGGGGAAAACCCACTTGAGGAGCGATATATTTGCACTAACATGTAGATTTGGTGGCTGGTAAGCTATTGTGCATGACTGATGATTCTGTAGATTCATAATGATATAACCTGATATCCTCTAAGATCACTATTTGTAGATTAGTACATCAGTCTTTTGACAACTGACCTGGGATTCTGCATGAATGTCGGAATAGCCTGTAACATTTAATCGTATGTATAAGCAGTATACAACCATCATAGCAAAATGTTAACTTATTAAAACTCAAAACATTGTTATGTAATTAATGTCACCTAAAAATAAAAAAATAAAAAAACCATCTTGGAGCTCTATTAGATTAAATCATTTTATCCACATTCAAGTTAGCGGAGGGCTAAACCAGAAATTAGCCAGCAGAGTCTCTAGTGCGCTTGCTCTATGGGCCGCACGATGCGGAAGACCCAGGTCATTTTATCCTGGGAAATCGAACTTTGACTTCATGCACCACTGAGCAGCTTTTATAGAAATGAACAGGACCCTGCCTCCAACGCTGTATCCAGTTCTCTTTATACATCCATGCTACCCCTGCTGATAGTGTGTGATACTTTAAATTAGGACCCATGGCAAACAGGAACTCAATAAATAGTTCTATTAAAACTGCATAGGCAGAATTTGGTGCTGGGACCCCGTTACATTGCTATTTTTAAAAAGCACTAATTAAATTTAAAACATGAAACAATGATATGAAATCATCAGGAAGAAATTGCTTGAATAAGTCATGAAAAATTGGAATGATAGAATAAAGCACCTGCGAGATATGACAAAGTATACATCTAGGGTCTGCAGGTATCCCAGTCGGTAGGATAAGGGTTAATATGCTTTGTGTCGTTCTTGCGTGCATCATACTCACCATACCCTGGGCGGCGATAAGTGCAGCCAGGGTGCTTCTCCCTGAGGTGCCGGGGGTGCAGAGTGACAGACGAACCTCCTGTCCTCCCACCGGTGTTCGGTCCATCTCTATCAGCACAGCCTCTGCCTGCTCTGCGCTCTCATACTCCACCACGCCGAAGCCTCGGACTGGGCTGCCCTCATCCTGAGCAAGCTGGACGATAGACAAAATAAATAAAATGCAATCAGCATTCAATTAAGAGCAACTAACTTTTTAATTAAGGATACAGCTTTTTAATTTGTACAAAAGGTATGTTTTTAAAAATGTGCATATTGGCAGCTTAAATTAGACACTTAACAATACAAACCATGTGGCCAGTAATCAGTAAACTCAAAGAAAAACAAATCCGTAAACTCAAAGAAAAAAATATCACTATACTCTCAACACCTCACATATATACACACACACACAAAGTTTTGTGGACATTTTGTTCAAGGCAAGAAAAAGTTCAATTATTGAGCATTTTATTTAACCAGTATTATTAGATTATTTCTGCGTCTTTGCTCCAAGAAAAGTTTAATTAAACCTCCACTGTTTATAGCTTCGCTTTTCTGACCTCTGATATCTGTAGTTTGATGTGTTAGTGGGGCACAGAATAATCTCATTACTTGTGTTACATTCATAAATATTAGGGTTATGTACACAAGCTGCTGCCTTTTGTCACCTGCTTCCCCCAGGTATCTGATTAAAATCCAAGGATGTCTGGTTGCCTCCTTATTTGTTAGCTGCTCATGTTAGTTCACAGCAAATATCCAAAACTACTTCAAGGTTAATTTATGTCATTTTACAACACAGGGTTCCACAATGAAATGAAAAGTTGTAGCTCTCATCAGGCTACACACACAAAATACATACAAATATTTAAAATGTATTTCACAAAAAAGCAAAGATTAGACCAATGTACAAAAATAAATACAGATTTGAGTATCAATTTTTTTTTCCTCCCTCTTCTTTCCTGTCCCATTAATCGTCCCACGACCCCTCAGATTGGAAACCACTGGGCTACAGTACAGTACTTCTGAAACTTTAAAGTACATACTTAATACTTCTGGACTTTAAGTAGGATTCTGAATGAAGGATTTTTACTTGTAATGGAGTATTTGGACATTATTGTAGTACTTTTACTTAAAGTAATGGATCTGTGTACTTCTTCCACCTCTGCTCACTGGGGATGTTCATGTTTAGGAGCAAGTGGCCCAAATGAAGCCTGTAACCACTCTGGATGTATTCAGCAATGCCAATGGTGCCATCTGTTCCCAGCCGTGAAGAAACAAAAACTATGCCCCTCACCAGTCATCTGCAGGAATAAAAAACGAATACACAACCAGTGGCATTATCTCCAAGAACTGTTTTAATGGAGAGAATGTGTTTTAGAGTGGCTTTTTTCTTCAATACGCAGGAGGAAATGTACTCACTGATCATTTTAATCATCTAATATAAGCTGCATGCTGCTTAAAAGAAGCCCTCTTTTTCCCCTTCACCAGAGAGGGCAAAATGCCTGGAAATATTACCTTAATTTATTCTATCTTTTAATAAATCTTTGGGGAACGCAAAGGAGGTCCCTGCAAACAGCCTCTTTTCTATTTCTGCATAAAGCTCATGGCGCTATCTAGGAATAGTAATACCATTTATATTGAAAGCTGACTGGTAGGGTATTTTATATATTTGGATTCAATGGAATGGATTTTCATTCAATCTCCTCATGAGCAAGCTCAAGTCCCTTGCATGGGAGTGCAAAGCCAGCAACAAGTTCAAATTTGCTAGCTTATTGCTAATTCAGTCATTCCATCATTTTGAGATTTTAGGCTAACAAATGTATTCATCAAATTCATGCAAACACACCAACAGGAGCTTACAGAGAGGATCAAATGTGACAGACAGTAACGGACATAATGTTGTGGAGGTAAAAGAGCTCGTCTCAGCTCTTTTTGTCAAAGAATAGATTAAAAAAAAAAAAATTACATGATCCTCTTCCTGCACTGCTCCAGGGAGTGACCATCCACACATACATATATAAAACACACAACCAACCACAAGTTTCCATATGTGTGTAAAAGCAACCAAAATGGGGACTGGTCCAAACCAAATCTCCTGCTATCAATTAAAGGGATACATGCAGTGAAATGTCTTGTCTTTATCCAAAATGGAAAGTTGATGGAACAATGTAATCACAATTTCTTTACAGTTACTGGTCAATAAACTGATCTCGCCAGGCCTGCCACTACTGCTGACCAGTAACATTACTTACCAAAGAATAGACTTTTCTGTCAAGAGGGTTCAGTCATTTCCAGTGTGTGAGGAGCAGCTAAATAATGCAGGCAGGCTAATAGCTTGAAGCTAATGGATAATATTGGATCATGACAATAGCTAAAAGCTAATGGCTTATGGTTAAAACACACCACTTGACCTATTGATGGCAGTGGCTGAATTCAATTAAAATACTGAAAAGTACTGAAAATACGGGTGCTTGATTGATCTTACCTTTCAAAAAGATGTGTCCACTGTTTTATTTAGATACTTAGATATGTTTTTTTGTAAATTACTATACTGTAAGTGACACATTTTAGATTCTGTTGTCGACACTGAGCATTCAGAGTAAAGCTAGATGAGTAACTTGGCCGGTTGATTATTATTAGCCAAAAATAGACCGTTGCAGATACATCGGTATGTGTGATCATGGTGAACAGAAACGCCAAATGTATGATTGAGGTAGTGTCTCTATTACATGTTTGTCCTTCAAGAAGCACAGACAAGTATATTTTTCTACTGTAAAGTGTTCCACTCAGTGCATATCAAGGTCACAAAAATAATTATAGGATCTTTATCAAAAATGATTGTTATATATCGATGTAAAAAAATTAAAATAAAATAAAAAAGAGCTGTCGTTATCAGACTTTTTAAACTCTCAAGACCATTTTGGCATCAAAAATCCAGCATCGGTCAGACTTTAATTCAGAGTGGCCGAATCTGCAACTTCTATTTGACAAAGTCAGGTACCAGATCAAAGAAATCCAACCAGTGAGCTGGAGGAACAAGTAAAGTAGAGATGATGCAAGAAGAAACCAATGAAGCTGAATTTGTGTCTACTTTTTGTGCTCTTTAAGTTCTGTTCACTTGTTTATATTGCAGTCACAGTACACACGGTCTGAAAAGTGATTGCCATTGTTCTCAAAATGTCTGTGGAAAGGGTCTATTCTGCACAGTATGAATGTGCCTGAGAAGTTCCAGACCAGACTATGACCAGTGCTCAACCTGAAATAAGGTGATGCTCCATAAGCACATGACGGGTCAAAACATATATTCAAGATTTTAATGTGCTCATCTGAAGAAAATCATCAAATAGATTATAGCAACACATTCAGATAGGATGTTCCATTTCTTCTTTTCCTTTTGGCTGCTCCCTTTCAGGGGTCGCCACAGCGAATCATGCGCCTCCATCTAACCCTGTCCTCTACATCCTCTTCACTCACGCCAATTATCTTCATGTCCTCTCTCACCACATCCATAAATCTCCTCTTTGGTCTTCCTCTAGACCTCCTGCCTGGCAGCTCCAACCTCAGCATCCTTCTACCAATATATTCACAGTCTCTCCTCTGAACATGTCCAAACCACCTCAATCTGGCCTCTCTGACTTTATCTCCGAAACATCTAACGTGAGCTGTCCCTCTGATGTACTCGTTCCTGATCCTGTCCATCCTCGTCACTCTCAAATTGCAAGTTTTTAAACCAACCAACAACCTATGAGTATAATGATATTTAGTTTATTTTCTAATAAGACCAAGAAAAGAACCAAATATTCACATTCGAGAAACTAGTAAACAATCTTTGGTATTTTTGCTTAAAAAAAAAATGTAAACCATCCGTTATCAAAATTCTCGCTGATTAATTTTCTGTCAACTAAAATCGACAGTTTCAGCTCTAAGTATACTATGAGCCAACCCAAAAAAAATATTAACACCACTAAGTTTGAGAGGATTTGTGATTGCAATTAAAAATAAAAAAAATGTATCATACATCTCAATTAACATGCAATATAAAGTGAGTAAAGTGCAAAAACATACATTATGAGACATTTTTTATTGTCAAAACAGATTATGAATCAGTTCAGAAGGAAATGTATTGTACTTTCGCAGCCTGACCCTGTTACCATCAGCGCTCAATCAAGTGGCCCTCCACCTCCTCCTCCCATTCATCAGCTGCTCCCCCCCGGTCTGAACAGAGGATGGATGGATGGATGGAGAAAGGGAGGAAAATGGATGTATGTGTGGAGGAGTGGGTCGATAGGCTATTATCATCAGCATACATTAAGCAAACTGTATGGAAATGACCTGAACCACTCTACCTCTTGAGAGATGGATGGAAGGAAGACTGGGAGTGAGAAGGGGATGGAGAGAAAAGAAGAGGAAAGAGGAGTGAAGAAGAAAAACATCAGTGATTAAGTGAAGAGAGAGAGGGAGGCGGACAGAGGACATGCGCCAGAAAAGACGGGGGTGAAAACATATAAGAACTTGCTAATCATCATTTTTGGGTGCACAAACAACAAATAAGACCAGAGTGGAAGTGAGTAAAGTGCAAAAACATACATTATATATTAAATTGGATTCAAATTAGATTGTGTGCAAATGGTATTCAAGCTATCAACTGTGTGTTTGTGCATGCATGAGTAATGATGTGAAGACTGAGTGAGCTTCTCTCTACTCAAATTGTTCTCCAACTACACTCACACTATATCAAATATTCAATCATTGCTCAGATCTGCACAAACAATTATGTAAATCTGAAGTAGGCATGTACCTACCGTATGTGAGCCTTATATTTGCCAGCTGTCGTTTGCTTCTCTCTTTATGTTCATGTGTAGGTGTATCCTCTAAAAATACATATAATTGCATTTTTGCTGTCTTTCTTACTCAGGCATGAAACAATAGCTGCTGCGCAGAGTGAACATGTGACATTCATTGTAATAACAAAGAGCCTTGTCATTTTCAACATGGCTTAAGGGTGACAATGTATGGCAGAAATTTTATCAATAGAAAGTTAATGAAACACTGTTCATGTGTTAAAATTAGGGCTGTCAATCGATTAAAATATTTAATTGCGATTAATCGCATGATTGTCACGAGTTAACTCACGATTAATCGCAACTTAATCGCATATTTTATCAGTTCTAAATGTACCTTAAATTAATATTTTCAAGTTTGTAATACTCTAATCAACATGGTATGGACAAATATGCATGCTTTATGCAAATGTACGTTTATTATTAGTGAAACCACACTCCGAGCATGAAGACTAGACATGTATCAAAGGTCATAGATGACTTTCAAAGAACTTATTCATATCTCTTTAGCTTAATAATGCAGAATAAGCAGTGATTTCTCTCATTTTAAGAATATGAATAAAGGCAATTTAGTTCAGAACAGGACACAGTTCCCATAAAAAATTGGTCACGTGAAAGCTGTCATGTGGACCTGGGCGTGCACCAGAGTACGAATTGCTCTGAATTCGGTTGCACTCGAACTGTGCCGCGATTCACGTGAACAGTGTAAGAAACACGGACTCAGGAGCGCTCTTGTTCAGAAAAGTAACCTGCGCAGTTGTTTTAGCCGATTGTAATGTATAGTTCAATAAAACACAGTGGTGATGGTGTTAATGATTTACCTCAGATATGAGTGAAAGTGAGCTTGAAATGTATTCGCGCATATTACCTTTAAAAGCATGCAATAAAAAGCCCCCTTCATCCAATACATTGACCCGCGTTCTGTTTTCTATCATACCCTGTGGATGTTTGTGATTACGTAATATGTACACAAATGCACCAGGGTTCAACAGAATCGAGTTGACCAGTGCAGGGGAAACCGAGAACCGCTCAGACTTGGACTGCAGCAAACGTGCTCAGGGTAAAAACCCTTTTCTTTTATTTTGACCTAGAGTCTAAGGAAAGTTAAACAGAAAAAATGGTAGCTTATGTAGGCTACTTGTTTCAGAATAGTAATGTTAAGGTTTCCCGATTTCTGTTTGCTGCTGCATCCTTTACGTCTGTGGCTGCTTTTGATTTCTACAGGCTAGGCCACGGATCAAACAGAAAATGCGCGCGGCGTTAATCGTGCGTAAATAAAATTTGTGCCGTTAAAATGAATTTGCGTTAACGCATTATTAACGTTCATTTTGACAGCCCTAGTTACAATGAAAAGCTTTATTCTTTTTTAGTGGACCCCTTTAGCATTGCTGACATCTTTTACTTCTTATTGTAATGTATGGCAGTTGCTCTACCACGTCATCAAGGTAAAATTTTGAAAAATAAAAGAGTAATTAACTGCATGAATTTGGTACTTTTGTAAATTATCCTCAATGTAAATCAAAAACAGTTTGGCCCTCTCCTGCAAAGTGTAATTACCCTACATCAGACTAATTAATACAATATGATTTTCATGCTTTGGCCAACAGGTAGTAAAGTTGGAATAACAGACTAAAATAACCCACTCCATCAAAGTCCACGGTATGATGTGTAAATGACAGGAGGCTTTTCTGTCATAATGAATGTGACTAACATCTAAAGTGAGCAGTGTGTGTCCTTGTGTATGTCTGTGTATACTGTGGCCTCCCCTTAATACTGTCTATTACAGCAACACCTATGATCCCTGTATATTTTATTGGTCATATGATAGACATGATTACTGCACTGGACTGATTGATGTATAAATGGCTTTTGTGTACTGAAGCTGATTAATGAGGCATTCGTGCAAACTTTGTTCAGCTCAGTTCTTTTAACATCCCAACAACTTGCTTGTAAAGTATATTGGCCTTATTTTTGCTATGTATAGTGGTGTAATAAGGCCTTTCACCTTCCACAGTGCTGACTATAAGCTATAGGTATTATACATGAGAAAAGGCAACAAGTTAACATACGTAACTTGCTGCATAATGTTGGAATTTATTCTTTGGTGTGCTGGGAATTAAGCTATGGTATGTTGTTACATCATACTCTCTCGACTTGTACTGAAACATTACTTGCCATCCCTAGTTTTGACAACACAGTCAAACAACTGCCAAATGAGTCAAGTTAAAGTGCAGTGGCACTCAACTGGAATTTTAGCATAACAGCAGCTGACAACCCCCTTTATTGCTTGTACAGTATGACAGCCTGCCATAGAAACTCATTTCATAGAGATATAGAACCGTGTATGCAAAGTCTTATAAGGTTTCGCCATTAATAAACCTGAGGATCAAATCAGAAGACATTCTGATTGTTGTTCCTAACTCTTGTTTTGTGTTGTCAGAGTTCAAGAAGATGTTACAATTAAGGTAAATTATTGAAAATATGCTTGATAACAAAACACCAACCTGGCTACGGACCAAAACCTATAATCTGACCAAACCTCTAAAATCATGAGAAGTATTTAGATGGACACAGATGTTACGTTTGCAGTTCTTATATTTAGATGTAGCTAAGCGTGTATCTACATAATGTACTTGATTTGTTGTGTTCAACTTTATGTATTTTTGCATCAGAAGACGAAACTAGAAATAGTAGTTCCTTGGTTGACATTAGGAATTACATTAGTCAAGTATAATTGGTTAAACAGCAGAAATATAGAATACAAGTGAGGACGTTTCACCAAGCTCACCAAGGCCAGAGGGATGTTTGATCAAAGACTTAGGGTACTATGTGTGGTGCTGAATTTGATCGCAGTCACATGAAGATAGCAGAAGTTTGTAAGGAGAAAACAATCAATGTGTCAATATTCTCGGTTCTGCAGGCACTAAAAGATATTTTTAAGAAAACAATGGAATCTTCTTAAAAAAATAATTCTGTTCTGTATGTGACTGTCTGTGTAAGAGTGCAGAAACCAAAGATGCTAAGCTAGCTACCAGTGTGTCTGACAGCTCTTGACCCCAAGTCGTGGACCTCAGCCAAGAGATGCTGACTAAGTCACTGGCAGGTCGAAGACACCCCTGTGTGTTTGTGCGTTATGTGTGCGTCTGACAGAGTTTAAATGGCCACATCAGCTGTCTGAACTGAGTGATGAGGTCACGACAGCCCTGTCACAGCTGTCTGAAGAAACGTACATGACCTCTCACAGTGACAAGTTTAACTGTAAAGATCTTTATTAGGAGAGCTGTATGACTCGAGCAGAGTTTGTGCATGTGTGCATGAAATTAAGGGAGAGACTCAGTGGATGAAAATGGGACCGTTATTAAAAAAAAAAGATCATTTAAAAGTGGAAGACTAGATAAAATAATCAAGAAATCACTAGTCTTAAGATTGGGTGCTCTCACATGAACTGATTCTATTAAATCGAAGTTGAAATTCACCGAACAACAAATGTTTGCAGAAGTTTTTCATTATCTTTGTGTTCAGCATTGCACAATTAAACATGACACCTATCTTAGAGTTATTCTTTCTTTGAATAAAACTTTGAAAAAAGTTTCCCCAAAGGGGGGCAATAATTGTGTCAAGCATCCAAAGACTGCACTCGGAAAGACTTTAATTAGCTCTGCAACAATCAGTGCCGATGATTTTGAGGAACATGTTTTTCAGAGTAAATCACATTACATATTCAAAATTAGCTTTTCTCTGTTGCTTCTGAATAAAACAATGCAATTGCCTACGTTTTCTGACAACAGAATAAAGCTCATTATATGTTGTTTTTCCTCTTACATTCTCTTTGGTTCTTTGTTGAAAAGTGGTGATTTGTAGGGTGGTTAATCAATCTTTATATCCATACCTCCATGCATCCCTATTTTGATTTGTTTTGCAATCCATGCTATCCTCTTAAGAGTTCTTAGTCCTCCTATATTTACATTTATCTAGAATTCTCTCTATTCATCCCATAGTCTTTTATACCTCATTGTGTTTCACTAGGTGCTGAGAAAACATTGAGGCCCCTGTATTTTTGATGGAATTGACATCTTTGTTTCCCAGTTGTCACTACTGCGATACTTTGACTGTACTTTTCAATTAAACACTACCGCCAGTAACTGGACATTATTGCTATGGTGACTGTTCTGCTACCTGCTGCACCAGGTGTTGAAAACAATAAATGTAAAAGCTGATAATTAACTCAGGATAGTATAGTAAGCACTGCATACAGTCCTCAGTTGAATAATACTTGCAAGAGCAGAATAACAATTTCAGCAGTACTCTAACCTCTTCCTCTTGCATTTTCCCTTTAAGCAATGAAAATGTACACTCTATTACATCACATTATACATATGCAATCACTTCATTGTAGCTAAAGAACACCTAGAGAACATTACATGGACTTTTCCAAACAAACACAGTGCTTTGTTTTTGAAATGGCTGCACCATAATTCCAAAGGGAATAATTCTAAATGTTTGGTGCATCATTGTAGATTAACATGTAAGAAGGCCAAATAAATTGTGTATCATTGGAAATGATAAACACTTGACCAGAATGAAAAAATTAAGTTCAGTCGTTCTTAACAGTGCTTCTCTGTGCAATATGGGACCATAATCTGCTGCACTAACTGTGGTGAATGGTTCCAACGGTTTGCTGAACATCATACAGGAAAATAAGTAAAATATATGAGGGGTGTCAGCTACTGTTTGTGGGCTGTATGTCATTGCACTGACACGGACAACCTTATTCAGCCAGACAAGACTTACCCTCTCTGCTCAGTCTGCCATTAATTTGCCATGTGGTCTGTAAGAGTGGAAGGTATCCAGCCATCCTTATTTTCCTCCCTAACTCCGTTAAGCCATCTACATCTCCATCCTTTTACAGATTAGTATATTACTGACCAAATGTGTTATTTTTTGTCTCAAAGTAAATGCGAGTTTTTAACTTGCTCTCAGCCATCATTATTAAATTTACAGTTGCAAATATGCCAACAATCTTACTGTGACTGACAGTCTACTTCCCTTTGCCATTTCACTACAGCTCTCCATCTCCCCCTCCCTTCTCCCTCCCTCTATTAGGCTTGACACTGTCAGCCCTCGCCTCCCTCACTCCATCCTCCCTCTAATAGGTCTGGCATTCTCAGCACGGCCCTCCCTCCTCCCCTCTTCCCATCCAGCTGTCCTTCCCTCTAATATGGTTGACATTCTTTACCCTCTCCTCCTTCCATCTCTCGTGGCTGACTCAAGCGAAAGAGCTGCCTGGAGGGCCCTTTCGTGGGTAGCAGAATTATATGCTCAGGGCCAAGGCCACAGGTTAAGTGCACTCTGAACAGAGGAAAAGTGACAAGAGGGCTGAGTTCTACCTATGTGCACAGAGGAGGAACAAGATTTATGTAAGACAGACTGCAGTTGACGACAGTAAGATATTAATGTTAGACAATTGAACATGCAGCTTTTCATGGGTAACCTACCACAAGAGCTGAGGAAATCAGACCAGTATCTACTGGTGAAAATGTTAGCAGGAGCCAGGAAGGCTCTGACCCACAAGTGGCTATTTGATGAACACTAGCAGACTGGATACACAGTCAATGGAATATATGACATGGAAAGATTTACTTTCTCATTAAGACCTGCCACAGATAAATGTAAAAAGGTATTGGGAACGTTGGGACCTTTACATAAAGCAAAGTCACAAGTAATAATACAACGCCCAATGTTAAGAACAACTCTACTTGTCCTGTGAATGATAAATATGTTTGTATACACTTTCATTTCGATCTAGATGCTCTGAGTATTGTTTAAGGCGGTCTGTTTGTTCTTTTTTTTATGTGTATGTTCCTTTCTCTTATACCTGTGAAAAAAAACTAAATGTAAACCTTAATAAAAGTTAAAGTTTAAAAATAAATAAATAAAAATGAACATGCAGCAAACATAGACCAACTTCTTTTTAGGTATCACGTTTAAGTGTCCATGACCAATACATCTTTCGGAGTGATGTTCTGTACAGTAGCTGAGACAGGAATAAAGCCGATATCAATAATGCTTTCAATTAATAAAACATTAATATTAAGCTTCTTTTTAAAAATAGATTTTTTTGCCTTTATTGGATCATGACAGTAAACCGGTGAAAAGAAATAAGGGATGACATACAAAGGATCGCATGTCATCGAATGGGGATGTTGTGATTTGGTCAGCATCTTAAACACTTAGGCCTCCGGAATGCACAAATATTTCAATCTCTATGGTGGAAGACGGTAAACAGGACAGACTGCACTAACCGTAGATAGGTATGTCCCTTAAAAGCAGAGCTGGCACACTGGGAGTAACGCTTTTTACACAATGTTTGAATTTCTTGCATTGAAATCAAGTGTATCCCCGGTAGTATCACACTTGAATAGCTGGCAGTGTCTGCAAACAAAACATCAGCTTCAAATGAATGCAAACTTCTACAAAACCTTCCACAACAGATCTGTCATGTTTACTCTCAAATGTGCAAATGTTCATTTATGTATAATTATATATTTTAATGAAGCTGAGATTGTAAATAAAGCGGATATATTTCAATTATATTATGAAAAATAAATAAAGACAAATGTTCACAAAGCTTTCCATGGACCCATAAATCCCACCTCTCAACTATTTGGGAATTACAGAAAATCAAGACAACTGTCCAACTGTTCTGTCATAACCCCTTTGATTATTTTGGGGGAACAAAACAGCAGCTCAGTGTATGAAAGGTTAAATGTACCAAAGTGCAGTAAGTAAACCTGGGTAATATAGTGATAGATATTGACTAGATATTGTCTGGATTTTGGCTAGTATATTGTGATATGGCCTAAATTTTTCGGGATGTTTTTTCCTAGTGTTCAAAGTGCTGTTATAGTTTAGTGGCATATTTTTCTGAACTTAACATGTCCATATTGTAGCTGATATACTTGGTCAAAATGTTCTTGTCAAAGTGTGTAAAAACTTTCAAAAGTACCATTGTCACCCCACAAAATATTGTCAGATTAAAGCACTATTATCCCAACTGACATTGGATTTTTGAAGTCCATATATTCTCTGATAATCTGATCAAATCTGATATATGGGAAAATATTATTTTAAATAAATATACATTTTTCATAAGAATACCTTAAATTTGATTATTAAACAGTTGTGAGCAAGATATGTACCAAGTGGGTAGCATTATACCAGCTATTCACCACTGGCATCATCATGCTGACATCATCACGTTAGCATTGTCAGTGTGAGTGTTAGCATGCTGATGTTAGAATTTATATCATTTCTGCATCCTGTTCATTGGTGTACCGGGTTTCATAAGCTTTGTGCCTTAAGTATTCTAGGACATACAAGTTGAAGTGCAGTAATACAAACACACTGTATGGTGCAAAAAAAACAACAAAAAAAAACAAACCGCTGAACCATAGTTCAAAGCCTGCTGGCTCTGCAACAGCGAAGCAACATGAGCTAAACACCCACAAAGCATCATGGGACCAGGATGATGTGGGTGTATTGATTTCTATGTGGGAGTGGGGCAGAGGGGTGGAGCTAAAACTAGAAATGCAGTAGATTACAGATACCACTGAGTGATGTCTAAATGGGCATGTGGGGGTTGAGTGGATGTAATGGGGCAGGGTGGTATATAACTCAGCTGAACCGAGCAAGTAAAAAAACAGCAGAGCGGGAGGGAGGGATTTTACGGGTGGGGCTGGTGTCACCTCACCATGGAAACAGTTGCTTGGTGATACTGCGGGGTTGGCCAATGGGGACAATGACCCCTGAATTTTATATCAGCACCTCTCACCTGGTGGTGTTCGATTGATAAGTGTGTGGAAGGAGGGTACCATTTTAAAGTAAGAGCGTCAAACACGTTATGAAGAACACATCCTTCAGTGGAGTGTGTGTGACATTATAAATGAGTAACATTTCCTTTACAGCTGCTGCACTCTGAGGCTCTGAGAAAATGAAAAACAGAATTTGGGAACATCTATCTCAAACCTTGGTTACACAGCATTGACATGTTCAATGAGCCGTAAACTCTTGGATACATCATTTTGCAGATCTGATCTTGCTCACACAAGGTGTGAAAACTAAAAAGGCCCTGTCACATTTTTGTTAGGCTGTTGTTATACTTGCTAAATTGCCTGTCATTTCTTTCAACACTCCATGAAAGGCTCAGAATTAATAACTTTCTGTACAATATACTTGTAATGCAAAGAGCTACAGAATCTTGTCTTAACAGCCTGTCACACACACATAGAAATACACTCTCACCTGGCAGAAGACCGGTTTGTAGGTTTCAGAGAAGAGCTGGGTCAGTTCTTCAGAGTCACAGAGGTCCAGCGGCAGCCGGTTCACACACAGACACTTGGAGTGCAGGTTCTCCTCTTGACTCAGCTGGTTGACGTCCATCCACTGCACCATCAATGAGCGGTCGCCCTGCACAATCAGAGTAGCGCGATACCGAATCCGATTATTAAGACCATGAACTGGGTCTCCCACACTACGTAAGTACCCTCTAAATTCTGCATGTATTACAAATAAATATTTGTAAATGTGGCTTTTTTTGATATTATATATTCATCCTCTTGGCTATGACGTGCTGATTTGAGAGCTTGTCAGCCCTTGAGCTGCACTTCCATCTACAGTTTTTGTTTCACTGTTTGAGATGATCACCAATGCAAGGTCAGAAAAACTGCTGTATAATCTAAAGTAAACTCATTTTGGTGCACAAAAATTAGATGTGTGTTTTTTTTCCTACACAGATTATTTTTGCGTTTTGCTATTTTATACTTGTTTCATGTTCTATACTTGGGTGATTAATTGAAACCAAACTCAACTGGCAAAACCCATACTGATCATCTGCTCTCCCTTGTTTGGCCAGTTTCTATTAACCAAAACTGATAATTACAAGTTTCAGCCAAGTTTTGTGGGAGTAAACAACTCAAATCATTCTTTTCTGCTCACTTGTATGTTTGAATGAAATCAGGCCAGCTGGCTGCCGTTTTGTTTGAAGCTAAAATAAAAAAAAAACTATATAAATATGTAACCTGCTTTGTGTTTGTCAGTAGTCCAATCTAGTATAATCCAATCCTGTAACAATCAGGTAACTTAAAAACAAAACACGAGGTAAGAAAACAAATTAAAATTACATAAATTTAATAGCCGGTAAATCGAGGCAATTCAAGTCAAATCAATTTAGCCCTGCAAAGTAAAATGCATCTTTTGTACTCAAAGAGTTTAAAGAAATAGGAACCCTTCGATAGATCCTTTCGTTCTTTCTTACAGATAAATGTAGCAACAATATCAAATATTAAACATGACAAGATTATTTTAACATACCAGCGGCCGACCCAGCAGCTCAGAACGGGCCCGTGAAGCCGAGTCCTTCTTCATGTATTCAACAAAGCCATATCCTTTGGAGTGGCCCGTCAACTCGCTGTACACCAGGAAGGAACGCTCGATGTTTCCATAGGTGCGTACCAGCTCCTCAAACTGCTGGGCAGTGAAGGTGTGGGGCAGGTTGGTGAGGCAGAGCAGGGAGTCGGTGGGCTGCAGCGTGACGTTGATCAAGCGTCCCCGGACAGTGCTGTGATGGAGGGAGCGGATGGCATCCTGAGCCTGGTCCCCGTTCAGCAAAGTCACAAAGGCTGGAGGAGGGGACATTATGGAGACAGCGACGAAAGGAAAAGACAGACGAAGACAAGAACAGACACAAAGAAAGAGATGCACAGACAAAAATGGACAAGGACGTTTGAGAGACAAACACAAACATACATTTAAAGCAGACATTCAAAAACAGGCAGAAAGTTGGGAAGAATGCAGAATAGAGACACACATTCAAAGAACATGCAAAAAACAACTCACATGAAAAGCAAAGAAATAAATGACAGGCCGAATGTGGCAGAGTGACAAAAAATATAAGAGATAAAGAGAAAATTTGGCCACAAACAACCAACATCACAGACAGACAGTCATAAAGACAGACAGACAGATACACAGAGAGAAAGACAGCACATTAGCTAGAAAGCCAATAGGGAGCCACTATGTAGGGACACCACACACACACCCCCACACACACACCCCTTATCTCATTTAAAAAACAACAACCTGACTAGTATGTGTGTACGTACTGTATGTATGTACATATGTATAGAAATGCAACCTGCACTTTAGTATTCATGAGTATTATTGCTGATACAATAATTACTGATGAATACTAAAGTGCAGGTAGCATTTCTAAACAATTAAATACTGGTGGCAATTTAATTAATACCTTAAGACAAATGTTATCACTGGCGTGAAAAAAAGGCTAAGATTTTTTAATGTCACATTTCAAATCAATGCTACTCCTTATTATCAAAGGGCATCTCTTTCAATCACTCCCCGAGTTTCATGTTTCCAAAAGAAATCTCCCTTTAATCAAACTGAAAACGTCAACTGTATTCAAAAGAACATTTCAGTCATTTAATTTTAGTCCCGTAAAACAACAAAGGTTATCGCCTGCATAGAGGCTGTCATTCTTTTCAGGGAGCTCAAAATGAGAAAAGCCTGATGTAGGTCTATAATTTTATTGAAGTTACAATCCAGTTAGCGAAGCCTTAATAAGAATTTCCAATAGGCTTCCTTTTCTATTAAAAAGGTGAGGTATACGGCTCTGGAGATAACTAATGCCATGACAAATAACATGATAACGAGCAAACGACACAGCAAGTAATGTAACTAACGTTAGCTAGGCTGTGGGCTAGCAAAGTGTCCCAACAGTTTCTGCTACGAAGCTAACAGCCAGAGAGGACGAGACTGTTTACAGAGCAGCACACCAGCTCCAGACAGCGACACTCACAACTATCCTGCTACTATAGCTAACGTCACAACATCAATATCTTGGCAAACTAGAAAGTAAGCTGATTGTCTGTGGGCAAGTCCTTTAACACTACCTGACACACAAATCATGGCTGGAATAGTGTTGTGTGTCTCGGTCCAAACTACTTTGTTTACTTAACATTTACAGAGCCAGGGCTGTGTACAAACAACGGAGTTTTTCTTCAGCGTACACACTGAACGGACAAACAGCGGACCGTGACGAGATATTCGCTGAATTCGACCAAAAGACGTGTTGGATTAGAATTGCATACCCAACCGTTAAAAGTGATGAATGACACCTAGCTCAATGATAAAATAAAAACAAATGTGTAGAGGCCCATTGATAAAGCCACACATCCATAAAAATTTCAATAAAAACTTAATCAGAAGGGGAGAAACAAGTGAATGTATAGCGCATCAGAAGCCTATAAAGCCTTCAACAGCCTCACATCAAAACAGCCATGGATGGAGTCATGGGCTGAGAAATGAGGGGGTAATACTTTGTAATGTGTAGCTAAAAACGTCCAAGCAGACACTTTGTAACATCCTGTGAAAACAGCTGTGACGTCTGACCAGAGAATCATCGATTTGCATCACAGCCAGGAAAATATGGATAGAAAGGTAAATGAGACTTCCCATCACCTCCCTAAACAATTTATGTTGGAACTACTGAACGAAGCCCAGCGTTTCCGCTGCCCCACTGGACCTGCTTGGAGGAACAGTATAAAAGTGAAATTGCACTGAGCAACTCTCATGTTTGATGATTTAAATCAACAGGCATTGCGGAGAAAGAGCATACATTCAGCTGCAATAAATAAAAAAAACTACAACACCTTCTGGCACCATACGTGTCAAAAGGACTAACAGAATTTATTTGAATTCTAAACATCTATCCATGCTACTGTAGTAAGAACACACAGGCCGTGGGCAAGGCCATAACAAACAAACAAACATACAAATAAAAATGCTATCTGATACTGAGAAACAACTTCTGAGGTCCAATGTAACCATGGTGATGTAGTTAAAATGCTTCGTGATAAGCAACTTCTCTCAAAACCAGCGTTCAGATTTTAACTGAATTGCATCTATTCTTAGATTGCATTACTGATTCATAGTACAGCAGAATAGCACAAGGTTAAAGATTTTGTTGATTTAGCCGAAGCTCAGGGTCGAGCTGGTCAAAATATGTCTATCAAAGTAAAAGAGGAAAAGCGTTTTTTGTGATTTTGGAGAGATCCATTAAAGTGCACCTTGAACAACTACAGACAGACTAGAAGCTTTTGACCTGCAGGAAAATATCACTGTGCCTCAGGACAATGCCTCCCCTGCGGCCATGCACCTGCATGAGAACACAACCCCATGTCTTTTATCAAATCCCCACCCTCACCTGCTGTTGTCCTGACCCTGAAGTCATGCACATTTTGTTCACATGAAAGTGTCTTCAGAGTTTCACCATTGTGCATACTCACTCCCACCATGTATAAATTGGCTACTGTTGGAGAAAACCACTGAGCCACTGAGTCATTTCATGTTGGTTGAGATGCTTTATTGTTCATAGTTTGGAGCTGCTGCATCCACTGCCTGCGGTGTCATCAGTAGGGCTGGCCAATCTGGTCAAAATTAAATCTAAATATATTTTTGTCTAAATACCTTGACATGGATATACATTATATTGATATGTGATGACATTTTCAAAGTGACTAATCAAAAAGATATTTACCAAAATCATCAGTTCCGTGAAAGGCAGAGGCAGTATTTTTTTACATACTTTACACACTAGTACCCTGATTATGACTGGATTTTGATGTATTCCAAGTTGTGTTCCCATAATGATGCTACATGTTAGAAGAGAAAGTGAAAGCCTGACAATTTGCAGCATGGAGGATAATTTGAGTATCACTTGTAGCTCTTGTCTTCCATTACTGGTGATAAGATAGAGAAGCCAAATCCAGCAGACCGTGTTAAAATTCAGCATTGTTCAGGTAGCCAAATCCAAAGAGGCTTCACCCTCAAATACTGAGAGAACTGAGAACTGAGAGATGATACAGACTGAGGCCAGCAGCCGAGCGTCGAAGACCTGGATAACATGGTGACATATATACAAAGGGAGATTAAGGTTACGCCAGCCTACATTTCACAGCCAACTGTGAATAGATATTGGAAAACTATGTATATTTTTGATCATTTTCAGTAATGGAGGAAGAAATTAAAACATCTTGCCAGCTCCAAAAATGTATGATATAGGAATAAATTGATTGTATGGGTCATTGTGAACATTTTAAGATATTACTAGTGTGTGCACATCAAGCACAAAGTAAGTTATGCACAAAATTGTCATCACTGGTATGTTTCATCTTGGGATTGACCAAGACAAGAGGCACTACAGCCCCCCATTTTAAGCATTAATCAGTGTAAACAAAACAAAAAAAAATTCAAGGTTTGCAAATTTGTTTGCTTTTATACCCAAAGTGGGCGAAATTCAGTATTTTTTTTTAGCTATTCCAGACTAAGCTCCAAATACTGCTCATACTCCTCAATCTGCATAAATGTATGTATTTGTGTCCGAGCCTGCTGTGTGTCAACATGTACGTGTTCTGTGGTCACACTACAGAACGATTCAGCGACAACAGTACAGACACATAATGTCAAGTTCTATGTCTGATCCCGAGTGCACAACAAATAGTCAGGCCCCAGAGGAAATGGAAAGTTGAATGCTGCAGTTCAGGTTCCAGACCCACAAATCACTGAGCGACTGTTTGTTAAATTATTCAAATGAAAACATTGGCAGCTGGTGTCTCTGCCAGACATCACAACCAAAGAAAACATCAGAGCGATGAGTGATTTCTGGGGCTAAAATAAATAAATAAATAAAATATAAAAAAGGTACTTCAATCACAAACTACGATTGATGAGTCGAAGCTGGTTACATCTATGTGACTTGCATTTCAAGACAGCAGGTTCAGTGCTTACACAAGCTGAAGGCATGGCCAAAAAATAAACCGTTTGGAGCTAAATGAGCAGGAGAGAACTGGATTTTGCTGCAGATGATTCTACTGGTGTTTGATGCTTTTTTTGGGTCATGACTCTGGGTCAATATGTAAATCTATTTTAACTATTGGGAATCTACAGCGACTAGAGCAGCCGTTCACCACAGGAGCAAGTTACCAACTTTAAGAGCCACCTTTCAAGCATAGAAGAGATAAATATTAGATCCTCAAAAGATCCTCATAACTTTAAGACTAAGATTATTGGCACAACCCAGTTTAACATTAACGCAAACAAGCACTAAACATTCAGTTGATGTTTTTATAGCATTGTGAAAAAATCATTAAAATAACTTTGGAAACTATTTTGATAGATTTGAAGACAAAATGCAGTAGGGTTGCAACTAACAGTAATTTACATTATCAATTAATCTGCTGCTTATTTTTTGATGAATCAATTAATTGTAAAGTCGATAAAATGTGAGAAAACAAAAAACATCTTCACATTGAATATCTTTGGGTTTTGGGCTGTTTGGCAGACCAAACAAACAATGATATAAAACCCCAAAGAATTTTAATAAAATGTTTGTTTCTTTTTAAGCAGAAAACCCTCACAACTGAAAATGATTTCCTTGATAACGTACTTCAATCATTTATCAAAACTGTCATCAGTTAATTTTCAACTAATCAAACAATGATTTAAACATTACATGCAGGAAGTAGTTATGGACACTCTGGACATTGTCTCAATGTTGGCAACATAATGTACCTTCCTATTCAACACTGGTGCAGGCCGTCAAATCAAAATGTATTATACAGTAAAACATATGCGAAGCAGACAGGAGATGTGGAGGTGGCTTAAAAACAAATCTGCAGCACGCCCCCACTGACCTGCACCTCTTTTATCTTACGTCAAAGCTACAGTAGTTCCTCACATACCAACCATTCCCTCAAAATAGAGACAGGCAGACACAATGTCCACATTCTTGGGTTAAACAAAATACAATATGAAGACAATAATGCCCCACAATAAACTGCTCCTCTATATGTACAGCCATCTATGACTGAGTGTATGTGCAGATCAGGTAGGTGCTGGAGGCTTGGATGGAAAATATTAGCCAATAAATGTTGAAATGAGCAACAATTGGGACATCTGCTCCACAGGCCTCTTAGCTTTCACAGAGAACATCAATGCAGGTAGATCTAATGCAAGGTCAGGATTGGTCTAACATAAAAAAAAATAAATCCTTCCCCACCTCACTGTATCTCTGTGATTTAATCTATCAGTGTGCGTCTTTCTCCCACTACTGCATCTTTATCGATCTCTCTCGTATTGTCTTTTTGTGCCTTTTCTTCCCACCATAGTCCTCTCTGACTACTGTATTTCTTCATGTCTATTGGCTTTATGCCTGTCTGTCCTTTGGTCTCTCTCACTACTTCTATTCCAGTTTTTCTATCTCCATTTCTTGGTGCCTCTGTCTCTTCAGATACCGCCTCCACCCAAATCAATTACCTCAAAGCCCATCTAATACTCTTACACATACACACACACTCACTCTGTAATGGATCTCTAACACTAAGCTGAAAGCCTAATCTGGTTTTAACCTGCTAAGTATGCTACCTAACATTAGGCTTTATGAGGAGATGGAGAGAATATGGCTTGGGTTTAATGCTAAAGCTCTCTCTCTTTCCATTGCAGTGCAGCCCAACAAGCGTGGGTTGACGTCAAATCCTGCTCAATACTTTCTCCAGCAGTGAAAGGGAGAACTCGAAGATTCTTAAAAGGCTTACAAAATAATCTTATAAATGCACAGCCTGACAATCATTGAGTGGGCTACCAAGTGAACTTTGTCAAAAAAAGAAAGAGAAAACATTACAAAAAAAAAAAAAAACGCACAAAAGCGCCAACGTCTTAATTATGGGTCTCCACTTCTGAACATGTCGATTATTCCCCGTGTTCTTATGAGGAGTGTGTAGGGGCTCAGGAAAAGAAATCTTCTGTTGAAATCACCTCAAAGGCTGCAATTCTGCTGCCACGTTCCCTGTTGAAGGAGCTAATTAAAAAACAGGGGAGTTACGAATGGCGCAGCGGTCCCTTTAAACTCGAGGGGCTGGTCCTCATGCTGTGTGGAAGGTGGTCGTGATGTTTAATTTCGGTCCCGAGGCCGGAGAGAAGAGTCTCACAGAAGTAAACAACTTAGTAGGCAGACAGGGGAAAATGCTCCAGAACCTAAGTTCAATCCACATGTGTCATCGTCTTATGATCACTTTAAAAAGGCTTAGTAACCCATTGATTTTCAGGCTGATAACTACAGAAAATGTATATAAATGTACATATAGACATGTCCCCCTCACATTTACAGTTTGATTCATTCACTGAAAGACCGCTTAACTGTGTCCTCTTACTGTCCAACATCCAAAATCCAGATGGGAGAAACTCTTGAGTTGTTAAAAATGTTAAAACGCTCATCTGAGTCACCTTCAGTTATTACCATCGGCTCACAGTATTTAAGCTTTACAAGCTATAGAGAGTGATTTGGGGGGGGGGGTTGCCCTGGATTTTGCCTCTCAGGCAGCATACAAGCTGCCCTACCTTTTTAGTGGAGCTGGTTTGAGATTGTATGCAGCTTGTAAAGAAGCCTACAGTAACCGTGAAAAAAGTCAAGTACAAAATTATTTTTGCTGTTTAAATTTAGAGATATAACTATGCTAGCACTGTTTCATCGATCAAAGATAATGCAGTAAAAGAAAATGTTCTTTGCAGTAAAGGAAGAAATAAAACATTTGAGTTTAAAAGGTTAATTATTATTATAAACGTTGTTATATAGCACTTTTGTAAATGTTACAAAGTGCTTTACGGGTCATTTTATCAGTAAAACTCAAAATTATGATCCAAGGGTAACATTAAGGAACAAGTTAAATTAAGAGAAATCTCATCAACAACCAGCCTGGAAGTCATCTATTATAAAAAAAGTGTATCCATTTCACAGATCCTTCTTCTCTTCTACAGGTGAAAAGTAGCTTGAGTAATGATTATGATTTCAATTTGCTTTAGAGATGAAAGGCAGATAAGAGGAAACCAGGCAGCAGAGGACAGCGTTAACAAATTACATCATCATTGCAATTATTATCTGTGGGCTCTCTATGGATCTGTTGCTTTTACTTTATCAATTTCCTTCAAAGACACACACACACAAGTGACAGCAGAGTCTCCTCTGAATCATCCTAACAACCAAGCCCCCAAGGATGTTCTTGACTGTGAACTGCAAAGTGTATAATTCCTCAGATGACAGCAAAAATCGTCTTTGAGAGGATCACAGCTTTGATCTGAAAGGCTATCCAAACATTTGCATTGTCTTAATGTGCATACATTATAAAAGATATTCTACAAATAAAAGATAGAAACAGGACAAGAATGGAAGAATCGTAAGTAGCAACTCTGAAAAACACCAGCAAGGATGTCTGCAAATACTACACATACTAAAACAGCTTTGACACAGCCATGATTGTGACTGTATTCACCAATAAACCCTCATCCTCCTTTGCATCTCTGTGGCTTTATATTCCTCCCCACCACTCTGAGCTACAGCATCTACACGAGTAAACACTTCAGACGAGCAGCATCCTCCGCTCTCATCCTCTTCTCAGCGGTCCTCTCATCGTCAGAGCCCTTTGTCTTCCAACACGTCGGGCCTCCCACACTCTCCTCTCCATCATCATCACCACCACCTCTTGATTCTGTTAGCTCTCTCTCTCTCGTTTCTTACCGGTTCCATCCGTCAATCCCCCTACAGTCCTCCAGCCACTTCCATGGCAGTCCTTGGGCCTAGGGCTTACCCGTAGTGCTATCTAGCTATAATTTTTTTTGGTGCGAGTTGCCGAGTTTCGGAGATAGCAGCCATAGAGAGGTCTGTATTTATTTTTTTTTTAATAATGGAACTATATGGCACTCCGCTTCTGGTGCTCAAAAGGACCAAAAATATTAATTTGAAAAACTCAACAGCAATGTCTCTTTGCAGAAATCATGACCTGGTTACTCAAGATAATCCAAAGATTTTTTGGTGTGCAGTTTCATGTGGGAACTATTTTCTTTCTACTAATAGTTCCTGCATGAAATGGCTCCAAGTCCTCAGTCCTCTCCATGGAAAACCACCTAAAACACAGCCTTAGATTATAACAGTAATATTCATATTTTAGGCCCTAACCCCACTAAAAGCTGCAGTATGCTTTAAACTGGCCAGAATTTGTTAAGTTAACCAAAAATCGAAGAGTTCTTCTAAAGGAATAATTGTGGATGAAGCAACGTCCACATTGTAAACCAGCATGTCGGAATCTGATTTTGTGCAGGGAACTCTTGTCTCATTCAGTTCCACAGTAGCAAAGACACCAGCCGACACCAGTGGGACTCAAGATGCAACACTTGTGAAGCAAGATGCAGGCAAGCAGGGGAGTGGGAACTACCCTGACATCTGAACGCTACACGAACAAAGACATTAGGCACTTGACAAATGTAACAAAATGTGAAATCACTTTCGAAACAAGTAACTTTAAAAAGGAAGATATTAATATTCAGTAGTGGCTACAAAATTAAACATGGACAACATTTGGAAATGAGGCAAAATGTTTTTTGCAAAAGATCTCTTATAATTGTTCTTGTTATCAGTAATTTTTATGTTAGAGTAAGGTATATGAGGTTGGTGGGTGGGTGTTTGATGTATAGATGGAGAGAGAGATGGAGAAATGAAGGGATGGAGGGATGAGATGCATAAGAGGCAGTGTTGAGTGGATCTAACACTCGGCATCTCTTCAACCAGCCGCCCACTCACCCGCCCACAGCTACATTGTTCGCTCAGCTGCTCTGTCCCTAGTTGAAACATTTCACTCTAAAAATGGATGCAACATATCCACAAATGTAATGTAAATGTCATTTTGTGTGCTTATAAACAGTTTTGTAGTATACATATAGAAATGTGTGTTTCCATTGGAAATAGCCATGCAAAAAGGTAAACAATAGTGCCTACAGATTGAAATCTGAATTTAAACAAATGACCATTGTATCACCAATCCATCATTTATTGATCCTTTCAGTAGATTACTACTCCTCTCACCTTTTTTATCTCTCATGCCCTCTGCCTGTTTACCATTAGTCATATAATCTGTCATTTCAAGTCAATCCTAACCTTCATCTTCCATCCATCAATTCAGTCCCGGTCATCCTACCACCACCCATTCTGTAGATGGCTTTCACTCCTCTTCCTGTCCTTTCTGCACTGCCTCCCCCCTCTTCTTCCTCAGTCTGCACATTTACTTTGATCTAACCAAATAACGTCAATCTAACCTTAAAGCACCAAACTGCCAGAATATTTCAAAAACAGACGCGTCACTATGTGTATAGGGACGCAGTACAAACACCTGTGAAATTCAATGCGATCTATGTTTCTTTTGATCCACTCTGAGGACTTAAGACCAGCTGTATGTTTGTAGTCAGCTGGTTATCACAAGCTCGACTTATCTTTTGTGTGCTCCTTAAATAACAGAAAGCATGGTTGAGAGCCCCGATAACACTGTGACCACAAGTATCAGACGTTAAAATTATGTGTTAATGTGCATGTGTGGTGTGTGTGTTTGAGTCCTCACTTGTACATGTACTGTATTGTGGGTGTGTGTATGAGTGAGACCATGTGTGTATTTCTGACTTGTGTAATATTAATGTGCATTGGTGTGAACCACAGATAAGACAAACACCTCTGACACAAACTCTGGTTACTGACAAGAGAAACATGAGGTAGCATGAAATATGTGATTATGTTGTGACATCTGCACCCCCCCCACCCATATTTCAGAATGCCTGCACTTCATTTGTCACAGGACGTGGCTTCTACAGCAGTAACTCCAGTTTTTGCTTACATTCCCCAAAGTTTTCACACACACCATAACTGTACTTTTCTAGGTTTTGGTCAGCACTGCTGTTGGTTGGTTGAAGATAAAAAGATGCCACATTTATTCTGGAGAATATATAGTCATTGCTGACCACAATTCAAAGCCCAAG
>CM022489.1:8470691-8510050 GCA_011952105.1 Coreoperca whiteheadi | reverse complement strand
TCTCTACCTCGCTCTTTTTTTTTTTTTTTTTAAATGTATAAAAATGGTTGTTGGGGCATTGTTGAGATCATACTTGTTTTGCTGCTGCATTGCTGTACTGACTGCCCTTGGTTTTCTTTTGTGTCTTTTTTATTCTTGGTTGTATTTTTGTCTGTGTGGACTTAGCTCTCGGGTTGGGTTGCCTCCGTTGTGTTCTGCTGTGTTGAGTGGTGTTGATTATAAAATAAAATAAAAAATACATGCGAAAAAAAATGTAAAACCAATTTAAATCTACTTGCACAGAGGAGACCCTGAACAGACTGACTATATCCTGTAAATTTGGAAACCCCAGAGCCAGCAGGTTTGATTTAAAAGGATATTGTTAAGGAACTTGCACAGTGCAAAGCATGTCAGAAGCCATTTAAAAATATTAGGCGGGTGGACTTTAAATTTGTTTTGTAAAGGTGTGGGTGTTCTGATTGGTTAATGTGCCAGTGTCATGTTCTCATGGTGTTGTTTGTGTTTATATTAGCAATCTATTTGGTGTTTTTCTGTGACTGTGCATGTATTTCACAGTGAATAGGGCCCTTAAAAACAAATCACTGGGAGCGGTCATTCCTACATGACACCACTACCACTGGCAGATTACTGGGACACTCAAAAGATGCAGTTGCAAGGCAGATCCACTGACATTCACTACTTATGTATGCTAGCTAGCCTCTTCTAGCAGTTATAAGCTAGAGAGTAGCGGTCTTCACAGGTCTGAAAATCCTCCCTACCTCAAACTAACTCATATTAGCTAGCTAGTTGCATCAGTAATACCAACACAGCACATGCATATTGAGCAGCTAAGTGGGTGATGACAGATTAATTATTTTGGGTACTTGAACCTCCTTTAATTCAAAAATCATTATCCTGTTGTTTTGGGCCTGACTGGGAGTCATAAGGAAAGATGGAGCACTGATGGACTATGCCAAGTACAAATTATTATTGCAAAACCTAGGCCTGTAACAATAATTACATTATCAACTTAGGCGATAATTACATGATATTGACTTATTGTATATAGACACAACCTTGATCATTTTTGCTGACCTCGATATTGCCCATTGTGTTTACATGTTTGTTTGTTTTTTACATAGGAATGTCATTTTAGCTAACATGATGCCAGAATAAACAGCACGGTTTTCACTACCATTACAGTAGGTTCATAGAGATGAACTAAGTATTTTAGTGTGAGTTGTTGATCCTACCCCTGCAACTATTATACATGCATCTCTGCTGTGTATGTATGTTAGTCAATCTATAACAACATGACAGTTTAATATTATAACATGGATAAATGAAAATATAGTTATGCACGGACTTCAAGGCAACGAGGCCGCCTGTAGCTATAATACTGTTTCACATTTGTCCAGAAACAAATGTGATGGACCCCTTCTAATGAGCAAATGCAGGGAACAATAATGCTGGTGAGAACTGGCAAAGGAAAGAAAGCCATCACAATCATCATCATCATCTCCTCCTCTCTTGGTGTCAAACATGAAGTGGTTTTTTTTTTTAAAACAAGACAAGGAGTGTGCTTGGGTGCACTTATCACTTCATTAGCTACCTACAGTGCACTTGGCCTAATGAAAGAAGAATGTGAAATAATGAACACACACACACAAAGACATACTCATGTATTCAGTCAGCCTCTTATACAGTAAGAGGCCATGTGTTTATGAGAGAGTGAGTGAGTGTGTGTATTACTCATGTTGTGAGAGAGCAGTGACAAGCTGCTGTCCAGGCAAGCAATTAGATGGACTCGGCTGTTGTCACTTAAGACAGGAAGATGGAGAACAAAAGGTGAAAAATAGAAAAAGAGCAGTGTTGAGTTTCATAATGGCTCTGTTAGGTAGTGTTGCGCAGTCCTGGGAGAACAACCCCAAACACACACAAACAAAAACACAGAAACGCACATTTCTTACTCCACTGACTGAAGAACCAAATCCTCAAGTCCAATTACTTATGCCCTAATTTTTATAATTGCTCTTAATGTGCGTTAAAGCAGCAGCACAGTCAAGAGTGCTCAAAACTCTTCAGAATACTGTTCACGTAAAAATCTTCTTTAGCTCATTACAAGGCAAAATTATGCAGCTGACAAGATTTACAAGGCTTAAACCTCATTTTATTCTATTAAATATACTTAATTGGTTTTATTTTGGTCTTTATTGCTTGTTTTTGAATGTCATTCTAATGCTTCTCTTTGCCTATGTAATGCGCTTAATTGCCACTGTGTTTGAAATGTGCTATATCCCTTACATAAACATGTAGGAACTTGCTATGTGTTTATTATGTTTACAATTTAATGATTTTTTGGCAAAGTAGATTAACCATGGGTGAGATTGCAACTCAAGACATAATTTAAGGAAACAAAACAAATCAATTAAAGTTACTATGGCGGTAATAGGAAAATGCTTTCTAATGCTTCCTAATTCTGTATTCATACATGGAACATGTAAAACAAGATTTAAACAGCAATTTGGCATAAATGACAAGGTATTAGGTGAAAAAGTAAAAGTACATAAACTTCTGTCATGCACAATTTGAACGTTTGTTGTTTTGCGGAGGCAGCGCCCATGAAAGCAACAACACTAATTCTGCAACAGTTTTTATGATTGACTAAGTGGGTTCCCTTTAAGTTAATTTGAACCTGACATTTGGGGAAAAAAATAAAATAAATAAATAAGGCATAACCATGATTCCCAAAGGATGTCACAGCAAATTCCTCATAAGGTCAGATGTACTTGCAAATCGATTCTATACATTTTTTAAGCTTAGCCACAAATTGTTAACTCTATACATGTGCTTTGAGACATGCATAATCACCCATGTAGAGGGTGAGCAAATAATTGTTTATATATTTGGAACATGTTCTAATTCAGAATCCGTGTTCAATACCCAACCTTAGTGATGTTGCATGCTGCATGTAATGAGCTTAATGTTTTTTCAGACATTGGCAGAAGCCCCAGGCAGTGAACCACAGCCATTTCTCTGACCGTCAACATCCAAGTTCTGCTTCTAAAATACACCCTTCCAGACATCACAAACAATTAACATCCAAGCTAATCAACTCTCTATTCAACAGCTTCATTCCCAGAGAAAAACACGCAATATAACGACAAACATATTCGTCTTTGTGAGGTGTGTTGAAAAAAAAATACAAAAATAAAAATTAGAATAGCTTATTGATGATTAACACCAACAGAAAAAAGAAGGCAGAAAGAAAAAAGGAACCAAGCACTAAATGAGTGTTTTAATGTCAAAGTCACCATGAAAACAGTACAAGTGATGGATGGTGTTACTTCTGTTAATGAGTCCATACTTGTGGTCCGGTTTGTTTAAACTTGTATTTCATTCATATTATAACACACACACACACACACACAAAGTGACAGGCCAATAAGCTTTTTGCCAGCATGTGTTGTTCTTCATTACTGGACAGTGCAGTGACAAACACAATGGCCTCCATTGAAAGGCTGGGATTCCCTGAATAAACCCCACCATTGTATTCCCAGATCCCTGGTTCCGCAGCACTGCCGAATTAGTACACATACCTCTGGACTTGTGGTGCGCTTGGGACTGGTGGCGTCATGTGGAAGCGGCTGGCTCACTGTGGCTGACTGACTAGATGGTTGGTTGGACAGTTGGATGAATTGATGCCTGCAGATTCCTAACAGGCTGGCAGACAGCTTCATCTGCCTGTCTGTGGGTACATATGTAAATGTGTGCATTTGTATGCCTGTCGAGATGCCTGTCTGCCATTCTGAGTATCTGGCTGAGATTTCAATTCAGAGATGAGTTCAATCCCAGCAGCAGAGACCCAAAACAAGCCTCAAACTTTACCCATAGTCAATATTTATAAAGTAAACTGTCTTTCTGACCTGCATTTTAAATTATTTTTAGATCTCAAACATTTGCTCTTGAGAGAAGAATTATTGTGGAGCAAAACTTATTTTCTGCTGGTCTGTGATCTCAATGAATTGTGGGTATAAATAATAATTAGCTGATTAAAACTGATGACACGGATCGCTGCCTAAGGCCACTGAAATGATTGGCAGTGGAAATGTTAGAATCCGATAATGAGAAATAAATAATTTAAACTCATTAGGCTATGAATTTGCACAAGGATTTTGTTTGGCCTGTTCTGATAAAACCAACAGAGATATCCACTGTATTAAAATTAAACATGGACAGTGGACAGGCAAATTTAATGAAAAACACACACCATTTTATCAAAGGCCTCTGGCAACAGGTGAGTCGAAACATTTGGGACGTGAAGCCCAGAATTTCAATCAAACAACTGAGCTGGAATCTGAATATGCCAAATTTGCAGCCAACTCATAATCTGCTCTCATAATGAGATTTTATCCAGCGCTGGCAATCCCACCGGATAGAAATGTGAGCATGGAGACTGATAATGATGGATGCTTAACTTCTTGAACGCGGGCCATGGGCCAGCTAACAAGCTGCCGGTAGAGTGCCTCCAATTTGTTAATGAAAGAACGTAAGGAAGGAAACAAGCAAGCGAAGGAGGGATTGAGAGGCTGGAGGCAGTAAGATGTGGTAGGAAGGCACAGATCAAAGGACGATGTGAGAATTAGATACTTGTCGAGGGGATAGCTCAGCTATAAAAAGCGTTCTGTTAAAAAAATTAAAAGTTAAATAACCCCATCATGAGCGCAGGGAGGACAGAGGGAAAGAAAGACAACAGAGGTACTTGTACTCTGCTTGTGTGTGTTCGGAGGGTGGGTGTTTGGGAAACGAAACCATCATTAGCCAAGGAGCTGAAGCAACAGCCCGAAGCAAAGCCGCAAATGGAGACACGGAGGTATGTTCACTGCAGGACACACCGACAGACACAAACACTCCCATCATCAGTATGACCTAATAAGTCCATCTGTGGAGGCTGGCTCAACTAACCGATATGGTCATGAGGTGCAGATGCATGCCAAAGCTGTTCCGAGCAGTATATTTCAATTAGAGCAGAGGTCGGGGACGAGCCAAGAGAGGTTCCACTAACTAGTAACCACACAAACAGCAAAACTCCCCAGAGAATTAAAGAGAGATAGAGGACATCAGTTTAAAATCTTTTTTTGTTCCACCCAGGAAATTCAATTAGAGCAAAAGCAGCAAAAAACCTAAATAATCATGGGGTCAATTACTAAATCTTCCTCAGAAAGAATTATCTTTGGTGTAATTAACACCCAGGTGTTGTCCCAGGAGAAGCCAGTTACATACACCTCAAGGAAAAGGACACTTCAGTAACGTAATCACATTTACTAACAATTATACAAAAGGGGAGTCTCTAACATGTGAAAACACTTGTTTAACATCTTCTGTGGCTCTGGAGGGAGTTTCATGAAGTCTCAGAAAATAACCCTGATGACCTTATAGTGATGTCAATGGGGTTATCTCGGGTTAGGCTTAGGGACAACAAAAACAGAAAGCCGAGATGCATGATGCTTGAGGTATCCAAGACGAGGTCAATTAAAGTTATGTTATTAGTTGCATTATTTCTTGTGAATGCACCAACTTTTTGGAAGTGCAATAATAAGTACCCCTTTAATTGTAGTTACAGTGCATGATAATAAATCGACGTGGATGATATATTGGCCTACAGCAGTTATACTGTATTGGCATTTTGTTGGCCAATAAAGAACAAGAAATTATTGTACAGAAATTCTAAACATATGTTTGAGGTGGTTTAGTGCCACCATATTACATAGTTTGCTCACCAGAGAACACTGAGAAGTTTGTCACTTTATTTCAAAGTCCTGTGCATGCTCGACTTGTTTGTCTGCATATGTGATTCAGCTCAAGGAATGTGTGTGCATTTCACACCAATTATAAAAATATCTGTGCACACAATAGAACCACGTTTTCTGTGTCCCATAGTTTTAGCTTCTAATTGTTTTTAAAAGCGCTGTGACCAAAAATAAGTTTGTTCATGAATAACATATTAAATATGTCTGTCTGTAATCTTGCCTATGATTGTAAAACTATCTATAAATTACCAAAAAATTATACTATATATTTCCGTGTTGGGCCACACATTCTCTAGTAAAGCATTAATCCCATACATTTTGAGACATAACCGAAGATTAATTTATCTGATGACACTAAAAACTTTGTGTGAAAATCCTTGACACAAAGTTCACCGAGGAACTTTCATTCCCTTAGTATGATTGATATTTCACTGTGCATTTATTACAAAGCCCGGAGGGTGATAACAACAGCAGAAAGATATATAAAAACAATATAAAACCATTTTAATATTTATGCTAATTTGACGGATATCAGCTGTGTTCTGCCTCACAGTGACAAAACACAGCTAGTTTTGGGATTCTCTCTATTAACAAAAGAATCCGTTGAACACATTTTGAAGGGGGTGTAAATTCATTAAATTCAAACTGGGCACAGTTTGAAATTTGATGAAAGATCATGCAGCATGACTTGTAGGCAAATAATTCTATGTAATAAAAAATTGAACATTTTTGTAATCCAACCTTGGGGGGGGAATGTGAGTGAACCCGCTGACCTGTTGATCACCTCCCGTGTTTAAGCTGAACAAATTACACCAAAGCCAGCTACGTCCTGTAAAATAGATGAACAGATTACCTAGCCGGGCAAATTCTCTGCTGAGAGCTCAGCAACAATAGGAGCTGAAAATGATTATGCTCTCTCTGCCCATCCTTGTCTCTTGCTCTCACCACCTACTAATACAGTGATCCAATTTTCCTAGGTGTTGTAATTCTATGTAATTAAAACTTGCTTATTTTATGAAACATGACGTTTCAGTTCTCTGTCCATATTCTAAACTGGTAAGTAAAATGTGAGTGTCTTTTTAGCAAAGAATAATTGAGAATAAGAAGAAAAAACAAACAAACTATATTTTGTTAGCATTCAACAATTAGGACTCGCAGCATACGTTATTGTTAAATGTTAACAGAACAATCATCATGTTACCTCTGTTAATATGAATAGGTATCAAGTACTAGATATATGTTTATCTTAGTATAATGTTGAGAAAAGCCTCAAAGAGAAAATACATTGTTTGGTCAAGGATAGTGGAACCCAGGCTACTGTAGCTTTAATAGAGGGCTGAACGTCAGCTCTCTCTCCGAGCGTTTGATTCCCATAATGGCTCAGTGGTCTTTCTATTCAAAAGACAAGAGTGTGGGGCGTCCTGGTAGAGCGCATACCATGTATCAAGGCTCAGTCCTTACCACAACGGCCTGGGTTATGTGTTAGCATTAGCAACAACAACAGCCGTCCTCTAACAGACAAAAAAGGAACGCCGCCAACAGAAGCAACAGAAGAACAAGAAGCCTCCGGGACATGAAAGTAACAAAAATAATGGAGAAGGAAATCTCTCATATTCACACTTTTAGAAAACAGAACACGACAGAACATTAGTTTCCATTTTAATTTTGCACTGATTAACTTTTTTCTGTTTTACAAGATTTAAATTACCGTCCACATTTGAGTGGAAATTGGCAAAAAAATATAGTTAGTCTGTATAGTAAAAAATTGGAGACCCACACACACTGTGGATCTTCATATACAATTTTGGCCTCTTTTCCCTTTGGTAAACAATGGAAAATAAACACAACTATGTGTTCCCAACCGTGCTGAGAGTCTAAGCTTTAAATTCTTAACTTTTCAGCATATTTCAGCTCATTCACTTAAAACTGTCACAGCAGGCTTCACTTCAAGGTATTCATTTGTTGCATAGTGGCAGAGACCAATAGAAACAAAAAATCTTAGTTTTTGTAAGCTGTGAGACTTGAGAGGGAAAAAATATGAAACAGACAAAGAGAGAGGGGGAAAGGAAGGAGAAAGTGACTCAGACTGTAAACACTTGGTTGGGTTGATGTTATCCAGCTGCCATGAAAACTGATCCAATGGCTGGCAAGTTCAAGCTGACCGCCACGTCACGCACACAAAAACACACACGACCACTCACACACAGAAACACAGCTCTACATTAATTATGACACACGTTAAAACACACACACACGCACGCTCGCACATATACATCAGCACAAACTTACACAAAGAAGCTGAGGTTGGATAGAGGTCTGTGTTTGGGATAATTGAAGAGGCGAAAAGCCATGGGGTTACCGGATCAAGGCAAAATATTCAATCCTTCAGCACACACACACACACACACACACAAAGTGAAAAGCTACAGAGGCTTGAAATCAATCTTCCACACCTCTAACTGAAGCAGTCGGGGATCTCCCACCACACATCCACACACACGCACTTATACCAGCTCAGGGAACAGTGTCCACCCTGCCTGCTGAGACAGCACTAACAACCTCATTTGTACTTATTTCAAAAGTGTTAAAGAGTTAATGAGCAATGTCACTAATTTTAACTGACAACAGCCAACAGCCCAGCTCCAGCACAGCCCATAGACTAAAAAGTAAACAAACCCCAAAAAGCTTAATGTCTAAGGGCATAAAATCTTTTCTGCAAGTAGGGACTAAAACAAAAATTAAAACATGTCTTTGGAGAGCATTTTCACAGAAATTCCAAACAAAGTGGAAATACATTTGACAGTGACCTTGTGCTGTGCAGTAGGGTTTTTAAATGATAATATACAGCCAGAGAGGTCAACAATGACCTATGGAGAGTTAATAGCATGCAGGTTTTCATACCAACATACCATCTGAGCAGGTGAGTTCATTGGTAAGTTCTTAAACCTCTACCTGAAGGAGCGCTAATCAGAGGGTCGAGTCTTTTGGTGAAACCCTGCAGACTGTTGGCTTTCCATGTCACATAGTTGGCCACCACTGACAGTTTTTGCACGGACCAAACGAGATATAAGATGTTAATAAGTGAGATTTAGAGGTGCTATTATGTGGACATTTATTGAATTTCTATCTTTCTAGGTTAAACAGCTTTTGGAATATGATCCAAAAATGCTGTCTGCATTGCTGCTTTTCTGTGTTTTTCCAGTCTCTCCCCATTGCCCTTCTCCCCCTCTATAACATTACACAGAAACTATCAGCATACTCCCTAACACCTATAAGCTTCAAGCTCAATTGTGAAGCTAACAAGCTGCGAAAGCCCCTGCTCTTGCCTTGGAGCATACAAAGCCTCCGCTGCAATGTTCTACCTTAACACAGTCCTTAATACAATTCATGACAATATTACCTGGAAAAATAACTTAAGAATAAACCTCCCTACCTATCTGGCTTTCACCTTGAGGCCCTCGACAGAAGTATTTGAAAAAGCATGTAAATTCCACTTTAAACATTCTCCATTAGAGAGCCAATATTGAGACTCCCAGACGTTACCATATTATGTTGTCAAACTCCGGAAATAAAAGTCCTTGAAATGAAACGAGTGGTACTTCACTAAAGAAGAAAGAGACGGAGAAACAAAAAAGGAGGGAGGGTAAAAGGGTTGAGTGAAAGGGAGAGACTTGACAGAGACCATGACAAGTGGCGAACAACAGCGACAGAGATAGTGAGGATTTAGTGAGGGAGAGGAGAAAAAAATAAATAGAGGAAACAAATGTGGTGTCATTGCTAGCATAACTATGGGTTTGTTAGGAAAAATTTTAGTTTTTCTTAAAGACCCTCTGATGTTCTTGACGCTGGATTCTCATCCCACTCCTCCACCTCAGTACATCAGAGGCCAACACCACCGCAGTGGCCTAATTAGTAGAGTACCGTGGCTTCCGGTCCGATGAGGGCCTGCGCTTCATCAGGCTCTCATTTGCTCTGAAACCCCATTAACCTTTTGGACAGACTGGTGCTTTGATATCTCAGCTGTTTACAGCTCCCATCTACTTTCTAAAAGCGTTATGTTTCAGGTTCTTGGCTGAGTGCACGGACTAAATATAGGCACTATGTAAGATTCCCTGGAAAGGGACACACTCTAGGGGCAGGGGGTCTGCTTGGTGTGTGTGTCCTCTTGTATTTCCAGACTTATGAGGACCAAATGTACCCAGATGGTGAGGAGGATGTGGAAGAGGAGACGCTCACTTTTAGGGGTGGGTGATATTGCTGCTTCTATCACAGTTTATGTAATATTTCAGGGTAAAGGTATATATAGTAATATTATATAATATTGATATAGTAATTGTTCTGTAAAATCAAGAAATTGTTTAACCATACTTTTGATTATTTTCTTTTTGTTATTAACTTCCATACGAGCTCCTCCTTCTCCTTCTCCTTGTTTTCTTGTCACTCACGTCTTCTGCCAGGATTGGAAAACCAGCTTATAGGTGCATTACTGCCACCAAATGTTGCTCTCACATCACGTGAGAACATGGTAAGCAGTCCTGCTGCCCAAATCACGTTACCTTGCGAGGCATTTGTGAGATCACAAGATCACGCAAGAATCCAGCCCTAAAATGCTGTATAGCCTGCCCGAAAATATAGCAGAGACACTAAGGGATAGCTCCAGCGGGGAGAGTGGTATTGCCAAATCTCTTAGTGGACACATTTCTACCCTTGCAGAGTATATACGGTCATATCGCCCAACCCTACTCACTTTTATATGCAACTAATTTACCAATAGGATTTTGGTTAAAGATTAAAACTATAATTATCTAAAATACGGTTGTAAGAGTAATGTAGCGGTGAAGACAATTTAATGTGGTAGTCTGAGTGTGTTCAAAAGTACTACACCCATCATTTGTGCAAAAACTTTAACAGATTTTAAAATATTAATTCAGTCAATTTGAACTCAAGCACCAAGTTGCCAATAAAATGCTTTAAAAAAAAAAAAAAAGTGTTCTACAAGCACTTGAACTGAACCCATCACTTACTCCTCATAATAGTCCTCTAATGCTCAAATCACCAGGCTATTTTGCAATTGCTTCTACTAGCCAGCTAGCCTGTTTATAAGTATGTATATATCACTGTATCAATGCATCCAGCATGAGTAAGATTAATCCTCTAAACTTCAGCTCCAAGTGTTTAAAGTTTGATTCCGTTCATTGTGAGGGAAGCGATGGCACACAAAAACACTCAAATCCATAACTAGATAATAAAACCAAATAATAGAAAAACCCTGAAGTCTGTGTAGTAGACAAGTCCCTTATTTATATAGCCTAATATGACAAATCACAAATTTGCCTCAATGGGCTTTAGAATTTGCACAGCAACACCTGCGGGCGGGGGGGTTGGGGTGGGTTCGGGGGGGTAGTTGAGGAAATAGTGTTCACTGCAACACTATGCTTTCTTGTGTCAAAGTTTATAATGTTCAGTTTTTGTTGAAAATGTTTTACAGGAGGCATTGACTTTACTGTTTGGCCACTTTGGAGGATGTAGTTAATGGTGCTGTTGAATTGTATTGCATTATACTGACAGGTGTTTCTATTTTCTTCGTCCACCTCATTTATATCAGTGAGGGTAGGCTAAATAGTAGAAACACCTGTCAGTTGCATTAGACTGTATTCGTGTTACTGTAGCTAGGTGTACCTAATACACTGGCAACTGAGTCCCAAGGCTGTTTTGTAGTCCTAAACATGCATATGTCTAGTCAAATAACCACCATCACACCCTTGATCACTGGAGTCACAGGCTAAAGTATCTGTCCATCCACCAGCCTGACCCCAACACTACTGCTACCGTACTGTATGTAAAACTATTCAAATGTTTCAGTCTTGCCACATGCCTCACTCCATCCACACTGTAGATATCACTACTGCACCATTTTCTATAGAACTACAAATACAAATTTGCGATGACAGATATGATGTGTCAATGTGTTTAGTGTTTGGTCTGAGTAACGCTGAATGTGTGTGTTTGAATGTGCAGTTGTATGTCTATCTTTGTGAGGACCAATTGGAGGTTGAGTGTGAGGCCATTTTGGATGGTCCTCGATTCTTCAAAAGGCTGTTTAAGGGTTAAGACTTGGTTTTAGGGTTAGAATAAGGTTCAGTTTACGGTCAGGGTTAGGCATTTAGTTGCATGCTTAAGTTTAGGGTTTTGTCAGTGAGGGTCCTCACAACTATAGGAATACAAGCGTGTGTGTGTTTGTATGTCTGGTTAAGTGAGTTTTACCTGTGCCTTTGTTCCGGTCCACAAAGCAGTACTTCAGTTCATATTCTTTCAGAATTTCATGGACTTCCTATAAAAAGGGACAGAAAGAAAGAAACACAAGACTTCAAGATCATCAAAATCCAAATGGTGAAAAGTCTAAACTATAATTGTATAAATCAACTTTAAGGGGTTCAACTAAAACCATTTTTGTTTCATCAACTAATCTACCATTTGTTTAATTATTCAGTCTTGAATGTTTCAAGATTATTTAAAATGCCCATCATAAGTTGCCAAAGTGAAGTCTTCAAATTGCTTATTCATTGTGACAAAAATTTAAAAAAAAAACAAAACAAAAAAAAAAAAAGATTAGAGCATTTCAGAATCCATCAAATAACACTTTTCGGTATTTTTATGTTATTATTCTGAATTGTTGGTAAGTTGTCAGGTAATTTGTGGTGCATCAAGTAATCCATTGACCATTTTTAGCAACAGACGAAATGCTGAATTTAGAAAGAGGGAATGTGCAATTAAATATGGTCAGCGACTACAACTGTGCATTAACTGTCAGACTGTAACAGACTTAACTATTCACAGAGAGCCATCTAATGACAATACTATTCTAACAGCAAGACCATTATTAACTAGCCAACTGCGGCGGTAAGGACTCTACCAGGTGAGCTACCAAGGCTCATCACACTGATGAAACCTTATTTTTGAGCTAACCCTTTTCCTTAATGATTACAAAAAAAAAAAACTCTTTGATGGAGACTTCCCCAATTGCAGTGTCACCAACGGGTAATTATGTTTGTTTGTTTTTTTAAAAGACTATTTTTAAGATGAAAAGCTTTGTGTCTCCTGTCCACACTGCACTCACGCATATCAAAGTAATAAATCTGGGTTTTATTTTTTAAAGAGAGTGTAATCTACTCTCCTGAAGAAGTGTTTTATACTGTCTCTTTATTGACAGTACATGATGAAGTGTGACAGAAAAGGAAGCAATAGCACAGCAAGACAATCCTCTCACCCTGTCAGTGTGTTACAAACTCAACTGCACACTGCTAACTCCGTTAGCCTTGGTACCTTCCTGATGGGTTTCACAGCCACACAGAGTCTCTACTGCACACAAGTAAATGACAGCACAAACTGTTCAGAGTTCAGGCAACAGGTGTTTTTTTAAGAATATACGCTCCAGTGATATGCGCGACCGTGTTGATCCAGTCACCATTAAACCTGTCCTAGCTCAACACTTCCTGATCAAACAGGAGTACAGTGTGTAGGTGAAACAAGTGAATGGTGAGCAACAAAAAAACAATCCTACAAACATGCATGGATGCAAATCGAGCCACGGTCTAAACTGTGTGGCAGTGAGAAGGCCACTTCAGCATAAAGAAATTATTGTTAAGTGCCATCAGAGACAAGATGTAACGGCAAGTCTACAGTATGATGCACAACAGGCAGGACTGTTTTATCTTCAGGTGCAGACACACTGAATTCACCATGATCATGTACTGTATGTATGAGGTTGAGACAGTCGCTCTCCTACTTCTTCCCACCCTCTCTCTCATTATGTTCCTAACCAATTAAAACTTTTGAAATACAGTAAATAAATGCGCATTGCGTGCACTTTCAAGAGCTGGTTTAAAGCCAATACATAGGATCTATAGCTTTATAAATGGGCCTGAATGTGTACAAAAGAAAACAAAATTTGGGTGGATGCAGCTGTTCTGTATTGTCAGTTGCCCAAATCCTGTGCTTTTATTCACTGTCAGCTAATGCTGGCCATGTCTTATGCTTCCATTCAGCGATGAAAACAAAGAAATGAACTTTGCATTATTGTAATGCACCATCTCATGGTGATACAATGGTCAGCTTTTACATGAGCAAAAGCAGGTTTGACATTTCCGGGAGGTTGCGTGGACAGATACTGTACTTCACAGAAAGCAATCCAAGCCCATTTATCGCAACAGACAAAATCTACCTCAAGTGGTCATACAATGACTGAGCTGGTGATATTTTGTAATACGTACAGTTTTCTCTTTTTCTCTCTCTCTAACCACCGTCCAACCCACTCATGTACGCAGTGAGCAGGCATGTTCCTTATCAGTGGAGGCCATGCAAGGCAGCCCACACAGAGGGTCAGCTCGCTCGCCCTTAAAAATGAGAGCAGAGCGAGCCGTTATCGCTAAGGGAGACACACAGAGAGAAATGGAAAAAAGATCTTTTGTTTTTGATTTTTTTTGCACAATATCTATCTATTTCTACCTATAACTTTGCTACAAGAGAGGAAGCAGAATTGGTCTGGAGGGAGAATGAAAAGAAATCACCTAAAACCAAAGCAATGTTAACAAATCTTGATTTTAATCACAATTTGTAATGGAGTCCTACCTTATTCTCTTAAAAACACAAAGTATTTTGATATTAGAAAATACTTTAAACATTTGATTTACTTTAAAAACAGGTTGAAATATTCTTACCACATTGCCAGATTTTATCACCAGCTGTAAGAAAATAAAATTTGAAGGACTCAATTACAGTCAAAAATGACTTAAAAGATTTGTTGTCCCCCCCCCCCCAAAGTAAACACAGTTTTAAGGGTTTTCCCAGGCATTATAATGCCACCACACATTGGCACCATTATAATTCAGGGCTGTAAGCAATTTGACAAGGCAAATACAATAAGAATAAAATAAGCTTAAACTTCATTTAGATCAAAGCATGCCTATACAAATGTGGAAGATTTAAGAAGTGATTTAAACAACCAAAGCTCCCCTTCTTCTATAGCTGCTTATCCCACCGTTTCAGGGCTTAAATGTCACATGCGGTGCTCTTGTATGAATTACAATTCTGACAAACATAATAGACTTACAGAAAACATTTCCTAAACGCAGGAAATAATGAGTGAAGATGACAAGCAACAAAAACATACAATAAAACAAAAAAACTGAGAAAACAAGCTGCTTCCATCTAGATGATAGTTACTGCTGTATTGGTCAGGAAACAGACACTGACATTGAGTACTTTTGGACATTCAGACAAGGTGGAATCATGCCACTTAGTGTCTTTATCACTCGTCCCTGTGCTGCTCTGTACTTAAATCGAGCTGAAAGTTGATTTCTCAGAGCACTGGCACATCACGAGACATTTAAAGACTATTTTTAGGGGTCCAAAACAGCCTTGCCTCTTTTCTCAGCCACACAATTTACCAGCTGAGCACACCATGCTGCACTTTATTTTTTAATGATATTCCAGTTTGTTTCACCCTATTTCCTTATACATTACATGTTTTAATGATCTTTTACTTTCACTACATCCCATCAAGCCGTTCTACGATGTTCCACTTTGTTTCATTGAGATTCCTACTGCACTATTTCAACAGCTTTCTAATCAACACTACCATAATAGCTAAGCGACGCTTACGAATGTTTCAAAACAGCCACTGGGCTCAGTAAAGAGACAGTGGAGCAGAAACACTCATACTCTAAAACTAAAGCCACAAACTGCAAAATCACAAGATCCTGATGTCTTGAATCAAACAGAGCTACATATTGGTGCCTCTTACCACTACAAAGATGGATATAGTTAACAGTTGACTTTTAACATCATTACACATTTAAAAAGACACCCGTCATGCCCCACTGCAAGTCTTCATGACCAATAGTGATTAGATGGAGAACCTGGATAGTATGTGGGCTGAAGCAGCAGGACAAGCTGCTATTGTTTCCTATTGAAGACCTTTCCACAGTATGCTGCTCTGTGTCAAGCTGTTCTACAATATAACTAAGCATGTCACTCTGTTCCATGCTGTGCTATACTTTTCCCTCTGTATGTTTGAAAACTTTAAGAATCTGACATTTCCAGCAAGTCCAGTCAGTATGTGTGGGTGCACACGTACACACACTTGGTGTGGTAGTAAAGCGAACTGCTCTGAGAGGATGGGCTTGATAAGAAATGTCATAGCAGCCTGGTCTGACTAAATGGAGCTCATGGGCATAGTGTATGTACATGAAAATCACTAGCGCCACCCAAAACAGTTGATCATCAGCTTTACATGGCCACATAACGAAACCGTGAGCACTCCGCTCCATACTCGCTAAACACTGCCAAGTTTTATTCAGACAAGAGGCTGCAATGTGAGTCGAAAAACCCCTCCAACCACGTCAGCCTTCACCTACCTTATGCTATTTACACAAGCTGAAAGCACACACATTTTATTTGAGCTGATTCAGTCTCTCTATGATATGCAAGGCATATTTCTATCATCTGGTAGATTGACTGTACAGATTCAGACTGGAACTATAGTTCAGCGAAGATACAGAGGAGAGGAGCCAACGGACACACCTCCCAAATCTCAACAACACTTCCGTGTGGCCAGGTGCATCCAACATGCCAACTGGTTGATACAACCAACCCAAAATGAGCTCATGTCACTCCACTTTTCATTACCCTCCACTGGTTCCCTGTTGCTGCCTGCATTAGGTTCTAGTCTCTAATGCTCGCCTATTGAGTGGAAACTAGCATAGCACCCACCTACCTATACTCCCTCATTCAGGTTATAGGCCTTCACGTTCACTACACTCTGCAAATGAACTACGACGAGCCATACCATCACTGCGAGGCAGGAAATCTCAATCCAAACTCTTGTCCTGCGTGCTTACCAATCTCTATCTATCCCTCTCCGTCTTCAAAAATTGCTTGAAGACTTCCCTCCAAAAAACTTACACACCTAATTTACTCTCGCTGTCTCTCAAAATAAAAATAATTGTCATGTGCTATGCACTTATAGGCACCTGCAGCCTTGTGGCCTTGAAGGCTTCTCCTTGATCTACTGTGACTTGGATCATGCCTCATATGTGCGTCGCTTTGGACAACAGCGTCTGCTGTTGAAGAAATGTAATGTCAGTGTAATCCAACTTTCTATTGAGAGAAGGGATTGAAATGGGAAAGATAAAAAGTCATGTTTGTACAAATATAAAAAGATAGCAATGCAAACATCCCTGAGCGACATCTGTGCAGCCCAGAGAAGCAGTTCTGGCCCAATCATTACACAGTCGTTTCACCCTTCTTGTCTTGTCTAATCTAAATTGAGCAAAAAAGGTGCCTTGAGCAGAGACATTACATCAAACTAAGCTGCATTTGACATAGCCGTAAACTACGATCCGATTAAAGTGCAGCCATTAAGCCAAAATATAGGGGGAGCTGTGTTTGTGTTTTTCACCTTGTTAACAAAAGCCCAGGCCAGCAGCATCAAGACCTGCATCATCACAATGATACACAATTTTCTGCGTCAAAGATACACCACTGTTCTATTTCCCAGTACTGGCTCCTGGAGTCAGGAGTTAATGCTCCTGAAAAGCAGCAATTTTCTCACTTCTGTGTGCAATGGGTGTCAAATAACACAACGCTGTTTCGGGACAGCAGTTTGGGTAAACTGTTCAAGAGGCCTTCATTCAAACAGATGACGTCCATTTAGCATCCACCCTGCTTCAGTGTAAACAAGATACAGAATTCTTAGCAGCACTTCCGTATCTAACTATATAAAAACGTCCCAGGAGGTGAAATCACCGAAATAATTTCCACTGCAGATGAGTGGAGTGTCACAAGTGTCATATTACTGTACTTTCAATGCAGTCATATTCTATACAGTAGAAAGTGTACAAGGTAACAGAAACGTGGGGTGAAGGCCAAACGAGACAAGCAAAGAAGAGGGGAAGGAAAAAAAAGTGTTTACTAACATTTGTTTATTCATTACACAGACACATTCTCCTTTTGTCCTGCAGTCATAAATGAGATGGCTTACAAACACTGGGGGAAAGTGAAACAATCTCTGAGTTTGTGTCTGTGAGAGAGGGAGGGATGGAGGAATAGGGGGATTAGGGGACAAACACACTCTGCATGGCCTCCTTACCGGCAGTGGCTGTGTCCTTGACCTACTGATAGTGGTATATGCTACCAAGAGAACAAAGGATGAAGCCCAGGTCTGCCAGAAAGCCGAATACTACTCCCACATACAGCACTATAGTATGGATTCAAATTATTAGCATTAGAATAACAATTATTTTTTACATTTATAGAGCAGTAATAGTAGCACTGCGTTCATATCAGTGGCTTTGGTGGTCCTGTAGTTACGATTCTTTCCCAGTGATTCCATTTCCAAGTTTGATGGATAACAGCTAATAATGTTGATAGTGAATGCATGAATGGTATCAGGCAGTGTGAAATGTTGCCGTTTAGTTCTTTCAAATGACAAATCTGTAACAGCTGCATTCAGTTATAACACATTAAACAATTTGTTATGTATTCATTAGAAATTACAAAAATGCATTCCTAATAGATCCAACAAAATACTGTTGTCCATATTTGGTCTGAGCCAAGCTCTGTGTGTGTGTGTGTGTGTGTGTGTGAGAGAGAGACAGGTGGCTCAAACCATGCACAGCAGAGATCACTGGATTATCAAATGCCAGCCAGGAGAGCTTCTTAGAAAACGTGCACACTCACATATTGAGAGCGGACAAGCATAAATACACACGAGTGCAGACATCTTTGTCTTTCATCCTTCCCTCTTTCTCTCGCTCTCAAAACACATTCTCAGTTTTCACACCTTGTATGCTAGTTTAACACCCTCCCTCTGCACTGGCAGAACTCCTCAGTTTAACAAGTTCGTTTTGATTCCGCTCCTCTTCTGTTCTTTATCTCTCTTTCTTCATCCAGGCTCTCTCCCTAATCTTTCTCTGTCTGACCTCATCCTGTCCTTGTGCCCCCCACCCCCCCCAAAACTTTTTTCTCCTCTCTCTCATTTGTATCCTCCTACTTTACTCTTTTCATTACTGAACTAAACCTCTGTCTGGTTAAAATTTTACGCTGAGTTACTGTTAGCCTCTTGGACGGAGAATAAGCACAGAGGACACCAAATCAGATTCACGACGTACCCCCTCTCTCTTTCTGACGTAATAGCAAACAGTGACATGAGGTTCTCTATCACTATGTCTTAATTCATCTCTATCCCTCCCCCCATCATCTTTTGCTTGCCTTTTGTTCATTTCCAGTAGGGGCAGATGATGCAGTAAAGCAGTGCAGCAGGAATTCAATCCCATGATTAACCTCAACAGTCACAGGCACATGGTCCAAGAGGTGCGCTATGCACTGCCTGCCAGCCTCTTAATGTGCCAATACACAGCAAACACAGGCTCTCAGCTAAGAACTTGTTGAAATGTTTGCACAGTGCATCATTGTATGCTAATAGTTGAAATGTCATTTACATATGGGTGTGGGCCACAGCTTTACCTATTTATATTATTTCCACCCTGGGTAGATGAAGCCAATGCCATCCACTTGAATGAACTCCCTGGTACAGGGACAATAAGTGGGGAAGGATACTAGGTTTTGGTCTGACTTATCCTGGCTGTACTGTACCTAACACGCAGTGAGTCATTTAAGAAGAATAAGACAAATAATCTGGTCTGTAGTAGGGCTGCACAATATGGTTAAAAAAATAATAATCATAATGAGATTATTATGACAGATATCACGATTGTGATATGATTCACAATTAGTGGGAATTTTTGCATCACAATTTTCACTGGAAAAAAAATAAATTCTTAAAATCATGGCTTTGTGACATTGTTGGGGTCTGTACCAAACAAACATGTTTTCTTACATCTGGAGAACAAGATTTATAGGCCTGGGCATCTCTGCAGCATTACAGAACTTCATTATAATGCGGTTTTATCACACCTTTTAGCGTTTATCAAAAATAGAAGCTCCTGCGATCTGGATATTGCACTTACGATAATATTTCAGTTAATTGTGCAGCCCTAGTCAGTAACTATACTAAGCACCTTCCAGGTAGCAGAAATACTGATACATCGAAACCTATAATTAGTTTGGGCCTGAACCAGTGTCCATATATGAAATACACGAAACACCAAAATATATAAATATTTATAATGCTATGAAATAAAGGACACCAGATTGATGGTTCTGTGAATGTTATTCCCAATGGAGCTTGACCTTGCCATTATTAATGAATGTTTTGAAGCCTAGACCACAGTATACCATTCGCTTCCATTTTATCAGCTACTAGATTTAGAAAAATCCTAATTTCAGGATAAAATGGCAAAGTGTGGGTGGGGCTGTGATGGCAAAAGCAACAAGCAGTTATCCCCATTATGTGTGATCGATTCAAACAAAAAAAAGTGTCTCAAAATGGAGTTCTCTTTCTGCCTTACCTCCTCAATAGAACAATATTATTCAAAATCACCACCAAGACACCCATTAGAGGAAGTGAAATTACCTATTAAGACTTAATTTGTTGTCGGGAAAAGGTACTGTCTTTGTATTCCCTATGATCTCCTATTGTCAGAGGTACTGGCATTAGAAGAATTGCATCTTACACAACAGTTCCGCTTCAGCATTTAGCTGCTTGGTCAACCCGGTCTTGTATCTGTCATAGAGAAGTTGGTTAATCTGATTTTTAAAGAAAAGACAAAACCAGTGGGTTGAGGGAAGCAGGTGGCTTGCCCTGAGACAGGACCGATTCTGCTGTCAGCCAGCGTGACCCCACCTCCCTCCCCCATCCACATCCACCCATCTCTGGCCCTGAAGCCGCAGAGCTCAGATTGGAGGTTATTTTCACTAAGCAGACAGTCACGCCTTGCAAAAACAGAGTCCTGCGGTCATTGGGTCAAAGCATAATTCAAGAATATTCGTTATTTTTGTTTGAGCTGGCTTTCAGTATCAAATGTGTGGAGTTTGCCACATAATACAACTTAAAACGTGCAAGTGTTTACACAATGACAGTGACCTATTTGAGCTTCATTTATCTGCAGTCTGCATTTGTGTAACAATCCTAGCCTTCAGGTAAACTAAGAAGATAAAACAACCTAAAATTATTATTGTACGTGGGTGTAGAAAACTGAAATCTTTTCCATGATCATCCATTTAACATTTTTCAACACTTTGTCGACAGTGTGGCTTTGCATTAAAGTCAGAAAACTACACTATGCAACGGCTGAGATATGTGGAGACTGGCAGAGAACCTCTCAGACATAAAAGCTAAATGGCCTCTCATTTGTACTCCTACACCAAAGCACCAGTGAAAGCATAATGCACAGGATGCATCGACAGGCTGGATGTGGAAAGGTTAATGTCTTCTGAACTTGCATTTGTTTCCTCACTGACTTTAAACAAATCAAAAGACTTCAGAAATTACTGGACTTATGAACTAAGCATTTTGTCAAGTGTTCCATCTTGAAAAATGGTATTGCATAAACAGATTTGAAAAATGTAAATATTACTTTTGTAATAGCTTTATTTAGAATATATAAAAGGTAATAGTGTATTTGAATAAGCAATTTTCACCTGAAACATGTGCAGCTAGATCTGACCAAAATATGTGCAAAAGAGAATAACGTTTGAGTCAAAACATTAATACGCTTATGTATGGCTAAGGCTATCGCATAATTCAACAAATTAAATAGTAATTTTGATAGTTATATTACATATGCATATATTTATTTATTTAATACATTTGCCAATAAACACACTCTGGCTGCTGATCAGATTAAGCAGAAATAATGATAATAAATAATGCCAGCCCTGCATAAAGTACATAAATGTTCCTGGTTATATGATTCAAGATATCACCTTTTAAGTCATATAGATTTCTTTTACATACTGTAGACGATTTCTGCTAAAAGCTGTCCTGCAAGCTAACAGAGGCATTTTGACAGATGGACTTGATTAATAAAGGCATTTTGGTTAAGAAAGTTTTGTATTCCATAAAAGTGGAATTGTCATATTACAATAGTGACATTTTTGTCCCTTTTCCTATTTTTAACCCTGACAGAATGACAGATCCCATTGTTTCCTGTGAGTAGAATGACACTCCTGAAAGCAATTTATGAAAATAAACAATGGACACAAGGGAGGATTGATGTTCATGCAGTTAACTCTTGAATCTGCCACAAGCATCTCTCAAGAGAAATGTATATTCATCAGACCGAGCCATGAACAGCTTTTACACCCTGGTTATCACTTGCTGGATTCGTATGCTTTTTTTTGCACTTGTTCTTGGGTAACCAGAGTAGAACTTGGCATGGCTTACGCTTGTCGCTCTTGTCTGACCTCTCTCATTACTGAGGTTTTAGTCCCCACAGAGCTGCCACTGACTGGATTTTATACTGTTGACTCTGATGGATGAGGTCAGGTGTTTCCAGTTTGACAAAACCTGCACTTCTGACACTAACGTCAAATTGTCCAAAGTCATTGTGTGTTGTCTGTGTAATCATGAGGTTTTAAATGGTTTGGAGAATTGTGTCTCCTCTCTCCTGCCGTCCAAAGGAAGGTTAAAACATCCAGGTCAGACACAGAGTGACCTCCCCCGGCTCATTGTATCTCACTTGATTTATTTATCAAAAGAATCAAACTCCAGTCATATGCTGTGCTTCTGCTGAATGAATGTCAAGGATCCAGAACTCTAGTAAACCGGGACCAACAGAATCCTGAACTGCTCCACCTGCTCTATATGTTACACACAACAAGGGCAGCAGTTGCAAACAGCAGGCGCACGTAGTCCAAACACAGTTTAACCAGCACTGTGAGAGTCAAGAGGAGGAGTAATAATAGGACAGAAACTAAAGTAATTTTCTGACTGGAAGTTAAAATGGCGCTTTTGAATGAAGCTGTATAGTGGCGGTTCAACAAAGAAGCCACCTTGCCTCAGCACTCCTCTCACACACATTATTTCTCCTTAGCCTTTTATCCAATTAGACTACGCCACATTCTAACTGTACTTGTCCAGTCAATGCGTTTCACTCTCTTTCAAGGTTCCTCCCAAAGCTTTTATCCAGTCGGTGCAATTTTATTTTACTCTGAAACCATTTGACCAAACCTACCCTTCCTGTCACATATATGCAGTTAATATTAGTCTTTCAGTAGCCTGTATGTAATTCTATCATTCAAATAATCTTATTATCAAAATCATATTGGATCAACTTTCAGTGGAATCATCATGATATGAACAGACTGTGTTAAATCAACAATTTAAATTCTATTGTTAATGACTAATTCTGAGCAAATGGTAATAATAAACTCAAAAAGATTTGTGTAATGTATATCTGATTTAATTTAACAATAGTGGAACAGCTCATTGCACTGGACATTAATCTGGTTATTTTGCATATATTTGCAGTTCTGTGATTGAGATTTATTTATTTTTATTATAAATTAATTATTTTATCGAGAGTGAGAGATATCTATCATATCACCCAGCTCTAATATATACACACACACCCCCCCCAACTGGCTCAGCATTAGAAGTCACGGCGCATTTGAAGCCAAGTTCAACATCTCACCTATATCAAGTCACCTATATCTTTGAGCCATTGCCAGATTATGCCAAACAGACTGTATGAACTTGTTGGTCTGTCCTGGTTGTACCAACAGTTGGTCAAATAGGTGTATCTTGAATGCCTGCAGGATAATTGTGGCACAAACATCAGCAAAACTTTGAGGTGACTAATGCCACAGTAAACTGCAAAATCACAACAACGTGTGTGCATGCAGGTAAGTGATGAAGGTTGCCCACTGTCAGGAGGGGCAGATTTTATGAACATCTGCCACTGACAAACACACACATACACACATCACAGCATGTAATGCGAGAGGAGGAAGTGGGTGGAAAGAGAACAGTTCAGGCACACGCTGCTTAGTGACATTTACATGTTTTTATGTTTACCTGTACATATGCAAGCACACACTATGCCTGGTGTTCAAAAAGAAACATACACATCTTGCATATGTTTTTTTATGTTTCTGAGACACTCTGAATAATTCAAGAACTTAGCAGAAGCCCTTGGAACCGCCCCCTCCCCTCCGTACACACACATTTTACTCTCCAGTGCATCCGCAAATATGTTTTTACACTACGTGCTTGGATTTCATTAAACATCACTTTTACCATTTTTGAAATTCCAAGTGGAGACTGGAGTGCACAGATAGGGTAGGGACAAAATTCATGCTCAGTACTTGGGCTAGAGCTATTTCCAACTTGAATGTTTGCATGTGGGAAACTAGGGAGACTAAGTCAGTTTTACTGGTCTTGGGAAGTACTACTACATATGTGAAAATGAAAATAAATCTGGGGGCGTGGCATTAGAGAGAAGTGAGTTTACCAAACCTCTGTAGCCTGCTCCTCATTTCTGCTTGTGGCTAGCGGTTTGAGTCTATATTAGCTGTTACTGGCTTAGCAATTTCAGACCGAACTGTTGGCAGTCGACTTGCATCGTAACGTAGGCACCTGGTTTTGACAAGGAAGAAGAATGCATGATATGTAATAGACAAAATCTCTGGTTCTGCTGCATCAATGTTGATTTTTTTGAAGAAGGGGGCTCTTCTCTAGAGAAATAATCTCACTCGCATCTTAAGTCAGGATAATCTCCCTGTGCAACTTTCATGCACATAGTATTAGTATTATAAAGTGTAACTAAACCCCCAAACCACTTTTTTCAGCTGAAAACCAATATGTGTATTTGGTAGTGTTGCTGATAGATTCAGGGCCAAATCTGTTTGATAAATAAGCATAGTGACTGCCCTCTACATGTTAAAAACTGGCAATTGCAATTTAATTTTGCTACTGGACGATGTGAAGGCAGGTGACGTATATGAAAGTAGCTTTCGTCACTAACCGTCACCAACCAACCTCATTTGGATGCAATAAGCAGATTCAATAGTGGATTTGAATTCATTAAAATGCTACTAAGAGCATTTTAGCAAAACCAAACATTTTGATAAAATGTTATACCATAAGATTCATTAATGGCTTCGATTTAAGGGGGATAGCCTAAACATTAAAGAGAAGAAAAGGCTCACATCGACATCAAATTACCAAATGCCTCCCCCAGCCTCTTTATATTCTTACATCTTTACATTCTACTTTCATTCCTCCTTCGTTTCATCCAACTCTTCTGTCTTCCTGTCTCTCCCTTTTCGTTGCACGCTTCTTTCTGTTGTTCCCAACCCCCACTTCTCTCTGAGACCGTCAGCAGGGCCATATATCTGACAGTGCACCATGGACCCCACACACTCATATCTAATCTGTGATATAGTGTTCACTAATAGGGCAGTGGGTATGAGGGGAAGGGAGATGGAGCTGGCTGGCCGTTGTTAGTCCATCAGACAGGTTATATAAGGACAGTGACGAAGACTTTTCCTTACCATTAATCTATAACATTATGGAATATACTGTAATGTCAACACCAGCTCTATGAATATCATTGGATTCCTGCACAGGACCAAGCAAGAGTAGCTAAAGGTTTTCAGCCCTATGCACTACCAATAATTAAGTGGTGATGTTTTCAAATAGCTTTTTCATCCAGCCAACTGTCTAAAAACAACAATATTCAATTAGCAATAATATAAAACAGAGAAAAGCAGCAAATCCTCACATTTGAGAAGCTGGAATGAGAGAATGTTTTGCATTTTTGTGATAAAACTTAAACGATTTCTAAGTTTTTATATCTTCCTGTCAAGGAAGACTAGACTAATCATTTAGGCACTAATGCTGATATACGACATTAGCTCAGGATTCTGTGGTTGAACACATCTCAGCAACTCTGCAGCATTTCAAACAGAAATCAACCCAGCAATTGGTGCATTTTACACACCATGAAAAAGGAAAATGTTAACTATACACAGCAACCTTTTATTCTCTTATAGATGGTTACAATATTCTTGAGTGCTGTGATGTGTTTTAAAAAAGGTTTTTGTTTATTCCTATCTTCACATATAAGATATGTAGCCTAACCTGATGTCAATTCAACCGTATCACTACCGGTCAGTAACTCATACTGTGAAATGTCAAAGAGTCTGAACTACTCCTTTATACGGATAAATTCATGTGGCATGTTCAGCGGGGCAGGCTTCATGCAGCGCTGCTCTCCGACTGCTCTGCTCAGGCTCACTAAACATTTCACACCCGTTCTGACACATGAATAATGTGGAAAATACAGAGAGAGAGAGAAATTCCACTTCTGTTGCTTCACCTGATCCAAGTGACTCTTCCTCTCTCTCCACCCTGTTTCTCATTTCTCTCTCACACTCCCTCCATCTCCGACTCTCTTTACTCACACACACTCTAACACTCAGGCAGAGAGCTGGTTCTCCTTGGCAGCGTGCCTCTTCCTAAGAATGTTTGGTGCTACAACCCTGGAGGAATTCACCATCAGTGGCTTCGAAACACTGCCTCTTGAAGGCTTGCATGCTGACACAAGTGATGAATGACACTTAGGCTAGAAGGAGCAACCAAAAACGTTGTTTTAAACAGAGAAGTCCCTCTGTGGTCTTTGACAAGAAACATGCATAAAAAGTTCTTACATGTATAATAAACATAAACTGACTGATCTGCTTTGGCCTCCAGTGAAGGAATCTGATTATAGCAACCTGTTTACAACAAGTCAGAAATCATGGATTCTACAGGTCATGTCTTGAAAAAATAATCGAGGTAGCTGAAGAAGATGTAACTCTTGTTTACATTGTTTGAACACAAGTGGCATGGGTGAGGACTTTAACGGAATCACAACAGATGCTACCTGACAACAACATAATGTGCATATCAATGCACTGCCCCATGCAGTGAAAATATCCAACAATGTAGTGATGGATGAAAATGTTGAAAACTATAAAGCCAAGCTGGTGTTCATAAGAAAACACCCACATCAACAAAATGTAATCCTGCTTTTTGACTTGACCAATTTCATATAACTGAAGTGTTTTTGATGTTGTAGGTGCATGGACACATTTACCTCACCCTACAACGATGGGTAAACCTGAATGATGTAAGGGACATCAACTGCAGTATCTAATCGTGTTGCAAGGAAAGCAAGAGAACTGCAAATCCCAGTAACCTTTTTCAAGAAACTAATTTAGAAACAATCAGACATGTCAGGTTGCTTTGGAGTACACAGGGACATTTATTAGTTGATTCAGATTAATCATTGTCATGTTTTCTTATTAAGGTTTGTTTAAATCACTAATTTTGTAAATACAAGAGTAAAACCACATTTGATAGCCACATTTTATCCAACTATATAGCATACAATTGGTGAACTGTTATAAATATGGTCAAGCAATTAATTGAGCCTGTTAATATTTAATAATTAGTTGGAGATCCATTTGCTCACATCAATTAGACAGTATTCAAAGTTACATGGTGTTTGAAAAATGGCATGCCAGCTTATTTGTTTTAACTTCACAAGAGAAAAATTGAACAGCCTGTTTGCCAGATCCTATAACACATTTAAGAATTAATCAAATAACCTACAGAACTAAAGTTTCTTAAAGATGTGGCTTTTATAACGCTTTAGATTAAAAAATATTAGCCTATCATGGGGTAAATTAAGGTCACCATGGTCACTGTAGTAACGTTACAGACACGGGTCCCCAATCAACAAACCACAACGTGCACCTTGAAAAGTGCGACGGTCAGTACAAACTAAGATATTTTGCACTACATTAAGTGTGGATCTGCGTTAAACCTGAAAACTAAGTGAACCACGCGACTTTTGCTTCAGTTTTTTTTATACACTTACGTGTACCTGGTTAGTGGTGTCAGGCGGCAGGTTCTTAATGAGGATTTTCCTCCTGTTGCTCAGCTCCTGGCGAGTTTTGGCGAGCCTCCTCTCGATCTCCTCCGGCTCCAGGTCCGGCAGGTCGCGGAGGCTAATCCCCGAGTCGGAGGGCTGCGCTGCCGCCGCCCCGGACGCCTCCTCATCCTCCGGCTGCCGGCTCTCGGGGCTGTCCATCTCCGGGGAAAGTGCGCTCTCCCCGGCTAGAGAAGAGTGTACGATCGGCGGCTGGATGGATGACGCTGCCGCCATCTTGGGTAGCTGAGTGAAAAGTGTGAGGAGAGTGTGAGTGTGAGAGAGAGAGAGCGAGAGCGAGAGCGAGAGAGCGAGCAGGTGGGAGGTGTGTGTTGGTGAAAGAGAGAAAGAGCGAAAGAAAGGTTAAACATCCTGTACACAAATAAAAAAGAGAGACTATTTTAGTTTAGTCAGGTAAACTGATTCATTTCTAAATCTATTCTTGGGATTAAATATTTAATTATCTATGTATATAGCTGCCTTTGTAATCAAATGATGTCTTTAAACTTGTGCAAAAATATTTTGTTTTGTTGCTCGTTATCCGGTTTCATTAGAAGATCTGCAGCTGCTGCAAGAGAACAGTGAAAGTGCAACGAGCCGGAGTTTATTCCCTTGTATACGTTATTTATCAGTTAAGTTAAAAGGGTTAGGATGCAGTAGGGAATAGGTGAAACCACTTGTTTAAATGGGCAGTTTGCAGCATGTCCGGCTGCACCCCCCCGACTCCTGGCGACCCCAACTGTCAGCTGAACGCCACTTCATGTCACCATCAGACAGGACTGTTTAGGGCTGTGGAGGCAGCTTGTAATCAATTACACTGAAGGTTGCTTGATTTTTGCATGACATCAATTTAGTTAACCTATTTAAATCCTGTAATCTCCAGGTCTTAGGCAAAAACAAGAAGGAGTGAATCTATATCACCACACACGTTGAGTCTAGAAAGTGTTTAGTGTTCTGTAAACTATGCAAAGTACATTTTAGGCAGCAGTGAACTGGTAAATATAAGCACAACCTTAAACACATGGGAGAGAAACCCAGTTCTTATTTTTGTTCTACAGCCCAATTAACATTTATTCTTTTGGTCAAAGAGAGAGAGAGAAGCATTCATTGGAGAATATCTGTAAACCACCACAGCTTTCCTGTTCCCCATGTGCATAATGTGACCATGAATGGCTGTGTGCCTTCCCTCCTTTCTACCCAAGTCATCCAGTGAATGCCAAACTAGGAGCCAACTGAGCCTGCCTGCCTGCCCACTGTGGGTGGAAAGCTGCTCCTGGCAAACACAAAGGGAACAGAGCTCCCTGCCGAGTCCTCACAATGCCTATGTAGCTTCCGCAGGCTGCATGATTCGCTGACAGACACACACACACTGAATACGCACACTCATAAGATGCATTCACACTCACGTAAGCCCACAAACATGTCAGCGAGAACACATCAACCCACTAAGGAAATATTTAGAGCTCGATTATGCCGAGACCTGTAAGAGACGGTGAAATCAACCTCCATCATCCAAACTCTATGTTCTCTCTCTTGCCATCTGTGTGAAGCATTTCTTGGCAGATTGGAGTCCAGACAATCACAGTTGTCAGTGGGTGAAAACGATCTCACATTGCCAAGTGGCTGAACCAGTGTAACTGAAACACACCGACTGTATATGGACCGTTTATATAAATTCTTCAAATCAAGCTCACGCTTAGTCCACTTTAGAGTGGAAAGGCCAAAGAAAAGGACATTTTATGTAATTCCAAACAGAAGCAATGGAGTGCAATGAACAGCATTTTTTTCCTGTGAAAGACCAGATACGTCTTCGTGTAGCAGTTTCATTCTACTTAGTATCATATGTGCAAAAAATCCAAGTCAAACATATGTCCTGCAAATCAAAAAACAAATGCTCCTTCACCATGATGAAACCCGTATGAAGGACATATTTTATCTTAAAAAAAAAGAGATGCAACTACTTCTTAAAATAGACAGAGCTCAAATGATGAGTTGATTAATCAGTTCGGTGATCATCTGAAAATAAACGGTCTACTATATTGATGATCAGTTGATCATTTCAGTAATTTTGCCAGCAAAAATGCCACACTCTCTGGTTCCAGCTTCTCAAATGTGAGGACTTGCTGCTTTACCGCGTCAGATAGTAAACTGAATACTGAGTGCTTTGGGTTTTGTACTATTGATCGGACAAAACATGTGAGGATGTCCTCTTATGCTCTGGGAAACTACAATGGGTACGGTTTTATGAAGTTTTATATAAAAAACTATTACTAAATTAATCCAGAAAAACATATTTTTTAGTTGCAGCCATAATGGATAGTTTGGGGCTTAACTTAGTTCCTGGTACAGCAGGCTGCTTCTTAGACTCCTGATCAGCGGCAGGCTGTTTACTGTTGAGACTCATGTCCTCATATAGGCATAGCCTTACATGTGTTAAAAATCCAAGTCACAAACTATCCTCCTGCAAATCAAAAGGTGAGAAATGCTCCTGACCAGCATTCATCCTATATGCTTTTTTTTTTTTTAAACATTCAGGAGCATTCAGGTTTTGAGCTAACGGCAGCTCATACAATAGTCTGTGCATGCTGACAGATTGGGGGACATGAATCATTGAGCAGTGGTTCTCTGAAAAGACAGCAAGGACTTGCCTGTCACTTGCACAGGCTGATTTTGTAGACGCATGAATCACTCCACTAAGCGCTAAACAACGTTTCCACGAGAGAACAATTAATTTGTTCTCTCAGTACCCCTGGTACAAACGCATGCCAGCACCGTATTACACTTAGACACACATACACGCACATGCATTAACTCATGTCAGCCTACAGCCGCCTCGCACAGTTACACAAACTCTCTCTTTCAAAGCGTTTTACCTATGTGCAAGTCAAACCCCATAATGGGCTATGCTTCAGAAACCAAGGGGAAAAGAGATGTTAATCTATCCCCATCTAAAACACAAGAGCCCTGCTGGTGCTTCACTGTGTCAGCCAGTGATTCACAGCATTTTGGAGTGGGTGGGAGTAGAGAGCAGAAGAAGAAAGCGGGAAAACGTTTGCCGCTGCTCGCTGGGACTGAGAGTCTGAGGGCGTGGGTGGGCAGAGCGGCTGAACGGGCAAAGCGGGAACCTGGGATGAGCTCAGTAGGCGTGAGGACGGGAGTAGAGGGATGAGTGGGCGGGGGGGGGTGAACCCTAAATGATGGTGAGCACATCCTCGTGTGTGTGTATCCTGTGTGACTGTGCAGTGTGATTATGGACATCTCACACTCCAATCCTGTCTGGAAAGCAGGAAGAGGTGTAAAAATGGGCTGTAGGCTCTGCCTACATTTATGAGCTGATGCTGTGCTCTCACAAATAATCAAAGATGAAGTCTGGTGGCATAGCTTGCTTCCTCTTATAGCATAGAAGAGATAAAGGGACATGTGACCTACTAAAAAACAGCTGACCTGAACCCACAGCGACAATTTGCACAAGAGTTCCCTGCCCAATTCATGACCTAATTACAGCGGTCATAAGCATACCTCTTCACCAGTGCATCAGGAAAGCTACCTTTATGTGGCCAGCAAGTGAAACAGTAATGAGAAAGTTGCATCTACTTGTAACGAGTACTCCGTTTTCAACCCAAGCATAATGTGTGTACTTTTTAATTTAAATGTCTTCATCCCTTTAAAAGCCCCAATTAGATTCCCAATTTTGTTAACAAAGTAGTAACACTGTAAGGTTGTACCTTTGAGTAGAACATTGTGATCAAAGATATTGCTGTAAAGATTCAAGTTGTTTTATTTTCCACATATTTTTAGCAAAACACATATGATAGGTTAGAAAGCGCGCTGTCAGAGTGATTTTAAAGTGCTATAAACTGCTTGCATGCAAGACTGAAGATGATTACACTGCTGAGAAGCGTTTGGGAAACTAGGGCTCTGGACTGCACAAAATATGCTGCTAGTGCATGTCTGCTGTACCAGTTGGCAGAGCGAAGACTGACTGAAATGACCCGAGGGTGCTTGGACACCGAGTTTAGTGCTCTAATTCACAGCGTTTCCCTGGCAGGGACCAGCAGACAGCTCGACAGAAAGAGGGAAAGTGGAGGAGATACAGTGACAGTGTAAAAGAGACAAAGACAAGGCCATGTAGGGGAGGTATGAATGAATGCCGACAAACCGATAAGGTTAATGGTACGTGGTGACAGGCAGACAGGCAGAAACATGGGTAAAGACCTCCTACAGCTCTCAACAGTGCTGAACTACTTCCCTGTTGATGTTTAGCAAAGTGAGAGCCTAGCGTGCCTCTCTCTATTTTCACTATCCACCTCAAGGAGAAACTATTTACTTAGCTGCACTCTATGACCTTATCCAAAAATAGACCAGAATAAAATACCTTTTCAGAAACCACTTTTGATAACCTATTCTATTGTTAATTTAAACAACATGTAATCTCTAAAGATGAGATCAAATTAAAGAATCAAAGAAGACTGACCTTGGAGACTCACAGATGCTCGGTTTAAAAATTCTTCTCCAGTTAAATCCTTTCCATATGCTACAAACAGTCTACGTTTCTCTTTTAATATTAGAATAACAAACTTGCACTGATAGCTATATGTCATATACCATAGCAGAGACACAGAGATCCACTCTGAACAACCGCTTTCTCGTGTCTCTTTGAAATGCTACAATAGGATTCATGAAAAATGTAAAATGAAGAATATTAAATATTTTTAATTTTGGGGTGCCAATAATGACGTTAAACCACACCCTCTCGTGTAATATTGCTTAACTAACAGTAACTAATAATGTTCCGTTAGCAACATGTTAGCCTCAGACAGCTAGTATAGTGGCTAGCTTGGTTAGCAGTAAACTGAATTAAAATGAACAAATTGCAAAAACATTTAAAACCGCTATAATGAAAAAAAAACTATACTGATGTAAAACGAATCTTCAAATTGCATTTTAAAACGTAATCATGTACCCCCCCCCAATTCTAAAAAGTAAAAACCCACTAAAACATAACAACATACTGCCCCGCCACCCCAAACCAAAGTAGCCTCTTGTTATATTATTGTGTCAGAACCATGTTGTCTCTCCATCTGTGCTTGTTTCCCAGGTCCCCTGGCAGGAAGCACTGTATATACAGAAAGGCCTCATAAATAACTAATAGGGTCTTCCAGGCAGCATGTACCACTATTCTTCCTCCACCCACAAATGGGATGACCTAAGGCCAGCAGCCTGAAACACACTTCTCTTGCGGAGCAAAGTGAAGACTGTGGCTGAATGACCATTTTTAAATCTGAAATGCCCCGTCGCTTGAAGTAGGAATCAAAAGCTAAAATTAATTTCGGGTGGGGGGCAATTTCTCGAGGTTTGCAAAGATAGCAACGAAAGAAAAATACTAAATTAGAATTTTTTCTTTCTACAAAAGGCCATAAACCTCTGGTCCTATGAACATAAAACATGATTTTCTCACCTCGGCAGAAAAAAATCTTCAGACCTTTACTGAACCAATACTAATAACTGAGATTTAGCAAGCTGAGTGATGGATTACAAACTATTCTAAATGAAACGTAGAAGACGTTTAATACAGAATGCATACTGTTGTGACTATCGAACCCTGGAAGAAATTCTTGCCATCTGCTGAGTTATTTGCAGAACATATGAATTCATTTTTTCCCTAATCAAGTGCACATCCAATGGGGGTGGACACTGGCACGCAAGGATCTTAGTGTTAAAACGTTGTCTCTTCAACTACTGGGTCAGACAAATATGCCAGTTCGACATAGTATCAGACAGTTCTACGTGTCATTAAAAATACTCCCTTCCAAACAAGGTTTATTGGCATGTAGGCGTCCTAAATGTCCCTGTGTGAATCAGAAAGAATTACACCGGCTGGAGAGGCATCAGACAATATTACTCTGGTGTCAGTGAGTGTGGATACTGGGCCAGGTATTGAAACAACACGCACAAAATCCCCTGCAGATAATCTCCCGGGTTTACTGGGTGTGAGGCGGTTTGCGAGTGACCTGTTCCATGACCTCCTACAGTAAGAACATAAAGGGCCCTTCTGACAATAGAAGAAAAAAACAAAAAAACCCCCACAATTAGCAACATTTGGGCCTTAATATCAACAATGACAATACTGTTTGTGTGAAGGGAGGTAGGTTGCCAGCAATGCTGAATCACAGCAACAACTTCTGAGACTTTGGCTTTTAATTGTGTCTCTGCGTTCCCATCCCCTGGTTTATAGGTCTGCACAGAATAATACAGCATTTTGTGCTTGATGTAGCCTAGTGCATGTTTGAGAAATAGTTTTGGGAAAACACTTTCCAGTTTAACTGCGCAGGTAAAATGTAAATAGCCCTTCTATAATAACTTTAACTGCCACGTAGCACACGCAGGGGTCAAATTGGGATTTGTTAGCACAACCAACATTAATGCTAAGTTAGCTAATGCTGAGACAGAGAGAGATAAGAGGTTAATGTTTTTCTCATGAGTTGGTTGAGACCCAGACAGAGCTAGAAAGGAGAGTGAATATTGCACTTACATTCATTAGGTAGCCAGAAACATGACTCCAAAAAAGGTCCAAAAAATCTTGCCACTCTAGTTTTAAAACGTAACCAAACATTAATAAATGACTGCCTGTGAAATCAGATAGATCTTCTCAGCAGCAGCAGTGTGTTTGCACTGGTCATGGCAGGAAGAGCACAGGTGTAACTAATCACGTTAATGATGGCTGCCTTCCCAGTCGTGTCCCGTTCAGTGCCAGTGAAGAAACGCACAGCAGGGTCATGGAACTGGTCCACACAAAGAGAATTAAGCCATTATTAATGAAAAAAAAAAAGTTTTACCCTTTAAAATTTTTTTTAAAGGATTAAAGTAATAAAAGACCGACAATTTAAGTGTAAAATGGACTTTATCACATTCACATTGCAATAAATCTCAATTTGATAGCTTTATATTATACATGAGGGGGATGATGTACACATGTTCCTTCAGTACATTAATTAATGTGATTCAGAGTGTTCTGTATACACACACACACACACTTGTTTACAACAGCTGGTAAATACTGTTTAAAAGTTCTCCAGAAAGAACAGAGTTTTAACAACAAACCCAACTTGGAGAATACAATTCCCTGTAACACACACATATACTTCGAAATATACTCTCAAAACTGCATTTGATCTAAAGGTTGTTCTGAAATGCCACAAGACTGCTTCCATGTAAAACTGAACCAAAATTATGTACCACGTAGTGAAAGCGGGACAATTTTGAATTTGGATTTTTGTTTGTGTTACAAATGACTGCAGGTAAATAGACCTGGTTCATATGGCCAAACGTCCAAGAACAAATGGTATGATGACAAACCTTCCTGTAACCCATGTCTGGGCTGGAATATTTAACCCACTACAAATCCAATGAGTTCAAGAACAGTTAGTGCTTTGAAGATTTTCTAACGTCAAAGTGTAATAAGATAATACCAATAATCTCTCTGCTCTATCAGAGGTGACAAATGAGCTCACATTGATTGTGTCTTCAGTCTTAAATAGCAACAGAACCATAGCACGGCTTACAGCAGCCAACCGTAAACCCTGAATCCACAACAAGGGTGCTGTTTTGGTCATTACTCAGTGTAAAGATGTACTGTAGTACCGTTTTTGAGGTGTTTTTGCGCTAATCTAAATTAGTTCATGGAGAGGTAAGCTTTCCTCAACATTTTGAAGACACATGATAAAACTTTTAAAACTAGAGGTCTCTCAAACCTTAAAATGTGTATTATTTTTTCCATGTACTGACTTCCATCCAATATGGACCTAAAGAAAAATGTATCTAAAAAACACATCCAAGGCATCAAAAGTATAGTGAGACACCATGAACAGACAATTCCAAATATCAACCCGAACAGCTTAGCATCATTTGAAGCATACATCATGTCTTACCAACATAAAAACAAAATATGGAGTGTACAGGACACTAATAGCTATTTGTGATTCTATATTTACACTTCATAATGAATCTCTGGAAAACATTTTGGCACCCAGTAATAAATGGATGCCAAGTGACTCTTCATCAGAATAAAAAATAAGTGGATTTATCAATCATAATAATTTCACCCCATAATTCTCTAATACTATCTTGAAAAAAAAAATACAATAATGCATTCATTGAAAATATTCCAGGTGGATAATCATTCTTTCTTCACACACTCACTCTCTCTCACATACACACACACTACAGTTAAACCAGAGATGTGTTAAAAAAACAAACAAAAAAAAACAAACACATTTTGAGTGGTTAACCACAGAGGAGCCGACAGATGGGTGTAACCTCTGTACAACAACAGCAGCAGCATCTCTCCCTCTATCACTGCAAATTCAACTTGTTTGGCATCAAATCCAGCACACAGCCTTATCATACATACAGTATCAACTTGGCTTCAGAGGCAAACAGTTGTGTTAAAATGTGGGGCAGGGGGGGCACTGCATTCTGTACTGGTTTTTCTACTCCGGCAGATAAAGGGGACAGCACTTAGTCTCTGTGAATCGGTCAGGAACTCCGTGAGGGTCCCCAGTTATCCTCAAATCCCCAGCAGTGACTAAAGCCAGGAATGTTTTGCCGATGTTCGTTTCTCTCTTCCCTCCTCTATCCCCTGGGGGTTGCCTCCTGATACAGAGGACATGTCCAGAGTGAGCATGGTCTGCACAGCACATCTTACCTTACAAGAACCAAAAGACCCCAGTGATTCAGAGCAGTCAATACAGAAATAATAACGTGCTATAATGTATGTCAAACACCACTTCCTCCTAACTGCTCCGACACAGGATGTGATTAAGGCTCATCCTTTGTCATTTTTTGGGTTTTTTTTAAACCGTTATTCACCCAAAAAAATACCTGGATTTTCTTGAAAGGAGCAGATCTGATTTTGACTCAGAATTTGGTCCCTGCTCATCAAATAATGTTTCCTGCTTGAATGAGACACTGTTCACCAGACTGTATAGTGAATGGGATAGCTCAGAATATGCTCCCGGTAAAAGAAAGTTTAGATAAAAATGAAAAGAAAACCCAAATGAGCTGCTGATGATGCATCAGAGTCCCTCAGTGTGATGAAAAATAAAAAACAAAAAATGCTAAAACGTTCACGTTCACTGTTGTATTACTGATATTCTTAAAAATTCACACAAGATTTTTACGGAAACAAAATAATGAGCCCTAAATATGATGCATTGGTTACAGGAAGTGAATCGGTACGCATCACTATCCTGACTACTTTCTTGTTTGTGTTAGCGGCAGCTGCTTGCTCATCTGTCCAGAAAATCTACCTCCTAAATAAATAGTAGAAAAATAATCTTTTCTTCTTTAAAGTGTTTCTTCCTATATTTACGTGAATCATTGAAGATTTTTTTTGTATTTTGAAGTCCACAGACACTCATGAAAATGTCCAAAAAATATCTCCCAAAACCACGTTGTGGAAGGCCAGCAGCTCCTTCTTTGGATGAGGGCAGCACTTTTCAGAGAAAACCAGTGTCTATCTGCAGAACCAAGGAGAATAAAGAATACCATATCCCCGTCGGTGTGAAAAAACAGTATTTTTACCACCTCATCTGGTTTTCACAAATGTAAAGAGTGCTCGGTTTCCCTCCTGCCCCTCACCACAAGTGGGCTTACTAAGGAAACAACCTGTGTGGAGGCTCGAATGGAGCCCTGAGACAAAAGGGGTCCAATGAGCATCTAGATGTTAATTTAATTATCCTCTGGTCCTATAAAGTGTTTGCTCTGACCTTCCACATGGAAATGAAGAGGTTTGTCCTCCCTCAAGGCTTTTGGGTTCCAATTGTGTCCTCTCCTCAATGAATGGGCTCAAACAGCATTTTAATTTTCTCCCAAAGGTTGTTGTGTGCTCTTACAGAGTCCTGAATGCCAAATTCCTTCAGAAAAAAAAATTTCAAAAATCCAATTTAGTTATTTTTACTGGCCCAGGTCTTGTAATTTTCAGTGGGTGCAAACTGTGTACACTTGAACAATTCTGGACTGTGGTTAAAAACAAAAAAAGGGTTGCGATGAGCTGTTGGTGCAATGAGACCACGAGGCTAATACCCATGTTAAGCTAAACATCCATTCGTGGCGGAGGTCCCAGCAGCCCAGTGACAATGTGACTTTGAGTCCAGCTGTGGCTTCTCTCTCCCTCCGTCCAACCTGACAGCACCTACTGTGTGCTGTCCAATCAAGCACAAATGTTTTTAAAAATAGTCTTTAATAAAAAATAGTTCCATCCCTGGCAGGGGGGTGAGTGCCGTGCTGAAGATCAGCACTCCGCGTCCACACTGTGCACGGTGACCGCGGCCTGCAGGTGGTGCGTGTGCGTGTGCAGCGGGTGGTGGTGTGTATGCGTGTGCCGGTAGGGGTGAAACTTATGGCTGAGCAATGCGGCTGTCTGAGGAGGCGTGTCCAGGTCGAGGTCGTCATCGTGGTTACCAACGTCGACACCGGCCGAGAGCGGGTCGTTGTTTCCGGGCGGATTCTCACTGTCCTCCTGCGGACTCATGGTGCTGTAGCCTGGAGACGAAAATACATGCAAAGGCTAGTGTTAATGGACTTGTCTTTTCCCAAAACAAAACCTTCAAGTGATTCCCCAGACAAAATCTTTCTAGTTTGCAAGCCCTGTTTTAACCTAGAGTTTCTCAAGCTTTGAGTCAGGTCCCAGTCTGAGCTTACCTAATATGTAGATAGGGCAATTGGGAACATTTTGTAAAACTGATATTTGTCCGATATTGTAAGATAGATAGATTTGATTTAATAGATTTGTATCATATTTTCTATGTAATCCATTCGGAGCTCCCTGAATGCCATTGAAAACAGGATACAAAGCATGCCACACTCAAATTTACAACTTGGTCATGGTGGGTCAATTTTAAAGCCTGAAAGTTGGGTCACAAGAAACGGTTGAGAAACCTTGCCATAACCCGGCTTGTAAATTGTTGTACTCAACTTTTACTACTAATTTCTACTTTCTAATGGGGCTCAACCATCGAGAATGTCATGTGCCCATCAATTTTTTTCCATCTTAAGGTTTCCATCTGTTGAATATTTTTAATAACCCAATTAATTGTTTAATCATTTAGTCTGTGACAAACAACACCCTATCTTCACATTTAGGTGGCTGGAACCAGTTAATCTTTTGCAACTGATTATTAAAGTTGTTACTAACTAATTTTTCTGTCATTTGACTCGACAACTGGGGTCATAAGCACTTCAAAGCCTGAAAGTTCGGGCAATGAGCCAAATAGAGAAACCATGTAGACAATTCTTTTACTCTAAAACTGGAAACAAAAACATCCTTGATTTGAAGATTCTATCGCAAAACCAAAACACATTTTTAATGCTTAAAAATAATCTGAAAAGTGCAACATATTACAACAACATATTATATAGTGTAGGATGCCATATTCGGGTACTGAGTAGTGGGTTAAAGCAAAAATAATTAAAAAAAACAAACATTACAGTTACTGTACATAATGCAACCGCAGGGGGGCACAAGCCAGTGTCTTCATGTGCCAGTCCCAAGTCTGGATAAATGCAGAGGGTTGTGTCAGGAAGGGCATCCGACGTAAAACACATGCCAAACTAAAAATGCGAATCATGACAATGACTTCCATACCGGATTGGTCGGGGCCCGGGTTAACATGACCGCCACCGGTGCTGTTGA
>CM022489.1:8458992-8470462 GCA_011952105.1 Coreoperca whiteheadi | reverse complement strand
GGTGTGCTGTAGGTGTGACAGAGGAGTTCAAGGTGGAGGTGGGTCTGCACCAAGGATCGGCTCTGAGCCCCTTCTTGTTTGCTCTGGTGATGGACAGGCTGACGGATGAGGTTAGACAGGAATCTCCATGGACTATGATGTTTGCGGATGACATTGTTATTTGTAGTGAGAGCAGGGAGCAGGTGGAGGAGAATCTAGAGAGATGGAGGTCTGCTCTGGAAAACAGAGGAATGAAGCTAAGCCGCAGTAAGACAGAATACATGTGTGTCAATGAGAGGGACCCAGGTGGAACGGTGAGGTTACAGGGAGCAGAGGTGAAGAAGGTGCAGGACTTTAAGTACTTAGGGTCAACGGTTCAGAGCAATGGAGTGTGTGGAAAAGAGGTGAAGAGGCGAGTGCATGCAGGTTGGAACGGGTGGAGAAAAGTGTCAGGTGTGTTGTGTGATAAAAGAGTATCAGCAAGAATGAAAGGAAAGGTGTTCAAGACGGTGGTGAGACCAGCGATGCTGTACAGCTTAGAGACAGTGGCACTGAAGAAAAGACAAGAGGCAGAGCTGGAGGTGGCAGAGCTTAAGATGTTGAGGTTCTCTTTGGGAGCGACGAGGATGGACAGGATCAGGAACGAGTACATCAGAGGGACAGCTCATGTTAGATGTTTCGGAGATAAAGTCAGAGAGGCCAGACTGAGGTGGTTTGGACATGTTCAGAGGAGAGACTGTGAATATATTGGTAGAAGGATGCTGAGGTTGGAGCTGCCAGGCAGGAGGTCTAGAGGAAGACCAAAGAGGAGATTTATGGATGTAGTGAGAGAGGACATGAAGTTAATTGGCGTGAGTGAAGAGGATGCAGAGGACAGGGTTAGATGGAGGCGCATGATTCGCTGTGGCGACCCCTGAAAGGGAGCAGCCAAAAGGAAAAGAAGAAGACAGTTACTGTACATGTGTACCAGTTTAGGAGAGTTGCAGAACGTTGAAAGGAAATGGGAAGACACCATAAAAGGAACTACTCAGCAAATGGCCAGACAGACATTCAACACAGTAACAGTCGTGTGAAAACATGGTAACACACAATGTTCCTGAAAGCAGTACCAGCTCTTTGATGGCACACTGACAACAACATGTTCCTATTGGGCATTTTGTGCTTCTTGTTTTCAGCTTTCTCATACAATTTGGAAAAAAAGGAGCATACATATTTATGACCACTTTCCTACACATCTTGCACATACAGTACGTTCAGCCTGAGGAGATAGAAACATAAGCCAATATGGCAGTTACGATACATTGGTAAGTGGAGTAGTTGGAGGGCAGTACTGCTGTCATAGAGAAAAGGGATTACTGGGTCAGAGAATAAGTAAATAATAGATTGAACATAAAGCAGTCAATATTTTATGATACTACATTCTACTGATTAAAATTTATACTCGGTCAGTATTTACCTCCAAGATTGTGAAGATTGAGATTACTAATCATGTGCGCCGATTGTTCAAAGCTTCCGGCAGCTAGTTTTCATGAAAACCTTGAAGGCTCCAGGTTTAATCGGTTCGCTTAATTATTTCCTACTTGAACTCAAATCCAACGTAACCTGTAATCTACTGAGTGGGTTTCATCACCGTCAAAGGCCATGAAGTCCTTCTGAAACACATGGTCTGACATTAAAAAAATATATGGAGTTGATCTGGAAAACAAACCCATTTTCCTTAATTCCTTTAGTGCCGTCTTTTTTTTTCAGATTCTCAAGCGTCACCAGCAACATGCCGCGCGATGGGAACATCAATCTGTTATTAGAGTCAAGCAAATAACCCTCTGAGCCTGAGTGCCTAGACAATTAAATTTATCGAAAACGCCCTGCTGTTTTGGATGATGCCACAGATAGCGAGCTGAGTGATTTAGGAGCATTTGCGTGTCATATGTCTGTGGCGTGTAGGAAGAAGACGGCACATTGAAGTATGCGTGTACCTTTGTGTAGCCTTGTGTCAAATTTGTCTCCAAACAACCTTTCCTATTTCTAAATATCAAACATCTAAACCATCAAGTAAATATATTTGATCCCTCAACATTCTTCTCAGGGCTTTGGGAGTTCATATTACCAAGCAGAAACCTGGTTGGCTTTTGGCTATCCCCAAGCGCATTCTTATCGAGTCTAAAACCAAGCCAAACTATTCATAAACAAGACTAAGCGTCTACAGCCATGCTAGCAGCTCTGTGAGGCTGTAGCTAGGCACAGCGGTGCTTTGAGATAAATGCTAATGTCAGCATGCTAACATGTTCACAATGACAATGCTAACATTCGGTTGCTAAGCAGGCACATTTTGTTTACTATCTTGGTTTAGCGTGTCAGCATGCCAACATTTGCTATATATATGTATATATATATGCGGTGCGATGTAAAAGAAGTACATGTCCTGTATGTCTCACTGAGGTGTCCTAAAATCCTGTACTAGAGTCAAAGTGAGAAGTTTGCTCCGAACTTTCCCTCCTCCCTGATTCCCAGAAGATTAGCCAGGCTTTGATACCAAACGAAAGAAAGCTGACAAAGAAAAGGAGAGACAGAAGAACAGGGAGTGACAAGGTGAGAAAGAGAGAAGGAGAGAGAAAGGGAGGGATTAAAGGAAAGGGAGGGATGGAGACTTCAAAGAAGTTCCAGACATGGAAGGTGCCAACTTCAGCACAGTTTATCCCTCTTTTCCCCCAAGTCAAAGTTTCAGGCAGGTCTACAGCTAACTGTGTCCTGTTGACAATTTTCAGCTGCACCAGGCGAGGAAAGTAAATCCCTCTTAACAGCAATAGATGTGGAGAGAGAGACAGAGGGTAAACTACCATGTTATTGCACCTTGGAGACTTTTCTTTTAATAACAGCAGGAGACGAGACAAGTTTAAATCCTGGAAACAAATCCTGGACAGTTACCTGACAGTTAAGAGACAGAGCAATTAAGTCGGTGACAAGCTGAATGACAGTGACTACTCTATTTAAAGGAATTGTTTCGACAATTTAAATACACTTATTCACATTCTTGCCAAGAGTTTGAGGAGCAGATCAATGTCATTCTCAGGTCGCCGCCAGCAGCTGGTTATCTTAGCTTAGCATAAAGGCTAGCAAGGGGCTCTGTCCAAAGGTTAAATATCACTAATTAACACAATATATTTTGTTTGTTTAATTCGTATAAGAATGTGATAACCGGCAGCTGGCTGTAGCTTCTGATTTAGCATTCAGAACATGAGTGGTCTCTATCTTCACATCTAACTCCCGGCAAGAAAGTGTCCCAAAATGTGAAACTATTGCTTCAACTTGTCTATACAATGTACATTTTATCTTTGGGATCTCTGATAGAGATTGTATGAAATTCGTCCCATTAAATATCTTCTATTTCAAAATTTTGTGTCAAGGTTAACTTTGCTAAGAGGTCTGGAAGTATGTGACTCCTGAACATGATTTTTTTTTGTTATTTTGAAGATGGACAAAAATCATATTCTTCATGTTTGTTGCACATTAAAAAAAAACATTAAAATACATCTGCCTCTTCCTCTGTCTAGATATTAATTTTACGGTACAGAGCAGATGCAAGTATAAACATAAACTCTATAATGTCAGGGTGTGTGGATAAAAGCTGGTGATTTGTTTGTAAGCAGTGTTTACAGTATTCCTTATTAAATGGGTAGCTCAAGCCATTGCTTGTAAGCTAATATTGCAGCTCAAACCAGCACTGTCAAACAGCACTCGGTATATGTGCGTCACTCACTCAACAGATGTAATGCTCTGATCCTTGAGTGATCTGCATGTATTTGTGTGTTTTATCATACCCTTCAGCAGTATGAGTGAGTGGATTGTGGTAGGAGGGCACCTTTGACCAAGCAGAGGGGAGCAGCAGCATTGAAGCATCAACTTCGTAATGAATTTGGTTTAATCCCTGATGGACTACCTCCCCCTCTTTCCATTATTTTCAAACTCATCTTCCTCTCTGTCCCTGTCCTCGTGCCCCTGCATTTCACTCTTATTTCCCCTCTTTCATCATTTTTGCATCTCTCCACTTGTCCTCCATTTTCTTTCTCATCCCTAGTTACACAACATGTAAATGTCTTTCTTGCCCATTTATCAGGTATGCTCTTTTAATTAACCCTTCTGCCACTGTGTTCACTCTCGCTTTAATTAATTTACAACATCTGAAAGAGAATTCAGATGATGGATTATTTTATTTGACACTTCTTCCTCAAGACATTCCTTCCAAAAATGCCATTATATAAAATCATTTCTTTGATATTTAGGATTATCTTCAATTAATCTGAATTGTAGAAATAGGCTATGTTCTCTGTACTCTGCATAACTAACAAATCACAACTAATGTTCCCCATCTCACATCTCTTCATCCCCTCTTGTTTAACAGCTATACTGTATGAAACCTGCAGCTCTTGCTTTTGTCTTTGTTTCACTTTAGCCCACTCTCCTCTCTTCATCCTTGTTCTCTGTCATCATCAGTTATGCAACAAGTATTGGAGACACTCATTGCCAGGAAGTGGAGTGATGCCATATGTAGGTGGTAAGAGCCCGTGTGGGTGAAACTGTCCATCCACGCGCATAGAGTGTCAGACTTACAAGTTCTACAAACGGTTACAGTGAACATGAGCAACTCTCCCAGAGCTAGAGATGAGAGGAAACAAGGTTCTGAGCAGTGATATAATGAAAAGAACAAGCCAGGAGCTGAACCACTGCCAAAGAACTGAGTGCTAAATGTGGATTTGAGACTGCGCTGTAACATTGATTTAAATGATGACACTTAAGCCCCCAAAATGATTTTTGATAGTGTAGCTATCAAAAATCATTTCATGTTCTCTGGGCCTGGGTCACTGTGGCAGAAGGTAAAGCAAGGTCACCCAGACTTCTTCCCACATCTTCCAGCTCTTTCTGAGGGATCCCGAGGTGTTTCCAGTCCAGATGAGATATGTATACTCTCCAGCATGTTCTGGGTCTACCCCCCCTCCTCAGCTGGTTTGCTCAGAAAGCTTCCTGATGCCTATATGCCTAAACCTTAACTGGCTCCTTGGACAAGAGCAAGATCCAAGATCCCCCCTGAATATCTGAGCACCTCACCCTGTCCATAACAATGAGCCCAGACAACATGCAGCTTTCTCACTGGGCAATTTAGGAAAAGGGGAGTCCAACTCCTAATCCAAGAGTTTTGTTCCAGAACTGGTGCTGTGTACAGAGACGAGTCCACATAGTTGTATTGTATCATTTTTAATTTACATGTAGCTATGCTTATGCTGAGAACTCATGTGGTTAATACTGAAATTTTATGGAGTGCAGGAGAGGCCATTTTTGTAGCCACTGAATTTTTCATTTTCCAGAAAACAGATTATTTAGAACTGAACTATCTGTTGTGTAAGAATAAAATGACATGGAGGCAAATATTTGTCAGTTGCAAGAATAACCTCCATAGAGCGCTGATCTTGATGATGTTAGGAAAGTTAAATGTAAAGCTGTATCAAAACAAATCAACTAAACTAAATCACTAAATTCTTCAACAACTGTGGTGACTTCAGCTTGACCAGCATCGATTTCAAATATATTCAGTCAGGTAAGGACTGAATGGGAAGGAAAGGATTTCTTAATCTCAATCTACAGAGAACCATGCAACCACCTCTAAGGAATATGAATTCTATATATAATTCTATACAGTGCATACAACTCGAGGTTTTGAGTATCACCACATTTGTGTTGTGTTTTTTGTTAACTTCTTACCATGGTCACTCTCTGTCCCAGATCGTCCCCAGTACCTCCGTCTCCGTTCAGGAGTGTGAGTGTGCCGCTCAATCACCGCAGCAATGAATCGAGTATTACTGACTGAAAGTCAGAGAGAACACACAGATCAACACAAAGGCCCTGTTTACTTGCACTGTCACATAGTAAGCCGTGAGAAAATAAAAAAAAAAACACTGTCATTACTTTCATCATTGGTATTCAAACCTTATATTTAAATCTCCTGGTGCAGGAGTTAAAGACAATGTTCTGTATTTAAATGAGATATCAAACAATACTTACTGATTCCTCTGTCCTCATGGCTGTCTTCATCCCTCTCATCTCTTTCGTTATCCAGGTTGGACATTCTCACTGACATTTCTGAAGCAGCAGGGAGGTAAGGGGAAGGGAATAAAAAAAAAACGCCAAGAAGAGATAGATGCTGGTATGAAGTATTAAAAACAGGGTTTCTTTATCCAAAGCCAGTTAGTTTTAGATGGAGCTGGTACAGTTGATGTTCCTTTTAGCTCTTAAGCCCAGATAAATGACCTGTGTACATGGGGATATTAGCCTGAAGGAAGCCTTGTTTGTGTATGTGAGTGCATGTGTATACAAGTTACGTTTATCCTTTCCTTTGACTATGTGTGTGTGTTGTTGGAACAAGCTGCAGCTACAGAAGAGACTGAACATGCCCTACACACACACACAAAGCAGAGAGCAGCGACTTTATGAGCCAATTCCTCAGCCTAATGTCTTGTGATAACGTAGCCACACTCTCCACCATCCATTCCAAGTTGATTACCAAACTTTCACACTGAAAGTGACTCAAGAGTTTTAATGAGGTTGTAATCTTGTTTGATGTTTTTGTCAATAACGCTGAGTAATTATAAGAAACATCATGCAGCAGCTGCTGCTGCTGCTGCAGTGTGATGCTAATGTCAGCTGTTTAGCTCCAGCAGCCACACTGCTTGTTAATCATGCTGGTTTAAAACTTAGTTTCTTCCTTTGATATTTAAAGAAATGCTAGTATGTGAAGGTTAATATAAGCAACTGCGGTACCAGACTTGTTTCCGATTGTTGCTCTTGTAGTTTTATGGCACCACACGTCAACCAGTTGGCATATAAGAATCCGAAAAATTCATTACAAATGTGTATAATTATGCTGTGGGTTTATTTTGTTGATAGACCCCCCATGGTGGAGTGAGGCTTCACTTTAACTCCATAAATGTGTGTATTTGTGAGACCGAGTCCAGCCATCAGTCCTACCCTGTGCTGCCAGCGGTGACATGTGCTGGTGCGAACGCCTGTGGATCTGGTGCCTGTATGCATACACAGCCAGCACCAACACCATGATGCATCCCATAATGCCCCCGGCGACTGGACCCACAGGGGCGCTCTTGATCATGTTCAGAGATGCCACCTCCTCATCTGTGGGAAAGAGAGACGAAGAAAGGAGAGGAAAGAATAGGAAGAAGGTTGTTTAAAGAAGTTACAAAGGATTTCAGATGGTTTAAGAAGTGACAATACAACAGGCCGATATGAAACAGCTCGGGCTCAGATCTCTCTCATGCAGCGATACGGAGATGTTTTCTACTTCGCTTCTATTCTCTCATCAGAGTGAAATGCGAAAGAACAATGAGTCGACTGCAGGAAGACGCCCAGTTCTCCTTCTGAAAAAACTGATAACAGAACCAAAAAAATAAGCAAGCAACAGAAAAGATTCAGTCAATCTGAAATATCCGTTATCTACAGTATGATCTACAAAAGTTACATTTCTACTGTCCCAAAGACCCTGGAAAGATTTTTACGCTGCTGGCAGACATGGTATACTACAGTACATTTAGGTTTCCTAACTGTGGAACCAGAATCAGCAAAGACTTTGAAGAACTCCTTTACTTTAAACCTAAAAGATAGATCTAGCTGATCTACTTTTTCAGAGTGAGCACCTCTGTAGATCTTGATTTACTGTATATCCACATTTCACTCACCTAGGAGTCCCAGGCCATCCGCATAGGGACTTTTGGCGCCGACAATGCCCCCAAAACACTCCTTCTGCAGGGCACAGTATGGCTTGTCGAGATGAGTCTTACCATCACTGTCCACCATGCACCACTCGCAGTCCAACACGCCGAAACAGTCACTTGAAACAGGGCGCAGAACACAGTGATCAAAATAAAATTGTTGAAGAGCAAACACTTAAAAGAATTTAAACATTTTTTAGAGATGGGCCAAGTGCTCAATAATCTTTCAGAGACAAAAGGCATAATTATTCTGTTAAATTTCTCAAAACTACTCAGGAAAAAGTAAATCTACCCAATTTTAGTGTATTAATTTTTATGAAATCTGACAGGAATTCAGCAGTGTATTAAAGTAGATTCTCTGTCACACACACAAAGTCATGTTAATGGAATAGCTATATATATAAAAAAAAAAACATGTTTTAATTTAATTCTATAGTGACGTACAATTTAAGATGTGAGCACATTAAAAAGGGTCACTCTTCACACATCCCATTTATTCCCACTGGGTGGCACTGTGCTGCTGATGTGTACCGATATACATTGTCATGGTTGGCCATATAACTTTATAAATTATTATAAATACACCCTATACTTCATAGTATATGCCTCTGTAAGAGTGTGTTGGTATATACTTCACACATGCATTGGGTTATTCATTATACTTGTTAATGTGCACTGTACATGTGTGTAGTTTAGTGCGTTTACCTGCTGGTGTATCTCTGGCTACAGCGCGTGTTGATACACTGGGGCAGGGTGTCATGCATACTGGGATCAATCACATTCAGACTGACTGGCTCCTGATGCACTTCACAGCTAGGGTTCCTGTACAACACACACACAATCATAAAACACACACATTTTAAATATAGAAAGGTGCATTTACAATACATATTCTTAGTCCATATACAAACAAACATTCAGCTGACAGCATCCATCCAAATCCTAGAATGAAACATGATTACACTTACAAAATACAGTAAATTCGACATAAAAAGAAATCAAAGCATGAGCCCTCGATTTATGCAAAGCAGCTTTAAAAAAGGACAAACATCAATGCCACTTGACACAAAACACACAGGAAAATCTGTCAGTGAAAAATGATAATCACGTCTTCCTGAAATAAAGGAATTGGCATTTGAAACATTGACGCGCTGTCAAAGGCTGCTGATGTTTGATGAAAGGTAGTGGGTGAAACAAGGGAGAGAGAAATAGGGGTGAGGAAACACCCACAAACATTTACAACGCTCTCAAAATGTTTGCAGGAGCACATACACAGTTCAAATGATAATAACAGGAATGTGAAAGGGACTTGGAAATATGTGCATTGGCAGACACTACAATCACGCACAAGGATTAAACTAATTAATTTGGAAAATGTTTCATCTGACACTGAATGATTAGAGCAAAATACAACTGACAGCAAGTAAAAACAAAATTTATTTGATACCAGAAATATCACATACTAAGCATGTGATGTTGAGGCTGCTCTAATGATGCAAGTAAAAAAAATAAAGAGCACAAAAAATGTATATTTGTAATGTGAATTCTGTCTTATGGCAAGACATGATTGGATTGGCATGCACTCCCCATTCAATATGGCCTTTTGCATGCTAACACATAGCATTCATAATTCAAATCCCTATTGAACAAGTCAAATAGCAACAAAAAAAAAAAACAGGAGATGCCAGTGATGTTCACCTGAATATAAGGTAAACAGATCTTGAGAGGAAACCTTTTTGGTAAGTTATGGCATTACATCCATCCATCCATCCACGACTACCCTTCACACCTAGCTACACTACATATAAATAATATAATGTATATATAATTCATAAGCAATGTAGAATTTGTGAATGTAAATGTAATGTAGTATGTGGCTCAGACCTGTCTTCCACTGACCTGTTTTCAGCATTGGTGAGGTTGCCTGTACACTCATTGACCTCCAGGGGGCACTCACATGGACACTCGCACTCATTTTGTTCCATTCTGAAAAACACAGTTACATGTTCAGTGAGAAACACCATACCACGAGCTCCGTTTAATATGCTATTTGGTCAAGTAATAAATATTTTTTACATGTCCACATATGTAATGTTTCATTAGTTGAGCTTTTGTTTGATTATGATGTGATTGCAAATACAATTCACACACTCTATAATGACTCTGCTGCAGGCGTTATACTATCAGATCTGGATCTTTGCTAAACTCGAGAGGTTGGTCTTGTGATCTTGTTGAACAAACACGCAAAACATCAAATCTATTCTTAAATAATTTACAACAAGAGGATCATCTTATGTTAGCGGCACGCTGCTAAAACAGTGACTCCCTCGTGAGCGTGTGGGTTAAGGAGAGACCTGTGGCAGTTGAGACAGAGTCGGTCCACAGTGCTGCAGGCACAGAACGCCAGAGAGTCACATGTCTCGTTGACGATACCGGCAAAGGCGTTGGTGCCAGGGATGCGGGTCAGACGGTACTTAGAACAATGGCTACCATGAACCAGGTTGGTTAGGTCGCCCTAAGAGAGAGACAAATCATCAACATATCATGCCACTGGGTATCTAGAAGTTAAAGAAACATTTTCTATCGAATTTTATATCCAATTGATAAAGAAAAGCGAACAGAAAAATTCAACCGACATCAGTGAATTAGTAAGGGACAACACTTTGATCTCAATTATACTCAATCTGCTCCTTGTCATTTTTTTTTTGTTTTTTGTTTTTTTTTTAAGAGGGCATGAATGAAAATGTAAGACATGTTGTAAAAAAAATAATTCCTTAATAACTTTGAAGCAGTAGACCTTAAATTGGGATAATATTCTCTCAGACGTATTATCTACACAAAAACACATTGCAGTCTCAATAACATTATAGTATAAAGGAAAAATGTCAAGGTTGCAACACCAAGGATCCCCACAAGGTGGCAGTGTTACACTATCACACATTCACATATTGCTTAGAAAGGCCTGGATGAGTGTGTTCGTGTCTGTCTGCCAGTTATCTCATGTTTTTCTGACTTGCCATAATGCTGGTGTTGAACTTGTAGAAGCGCTGCACTGTGCGGTCACTGAAGCTGTTACACAGGTTTTTCTTGACAAAGTTGGGATGGTTCAGGATGTCATTAGCCACCAGAGGCTCCTGCCATCAAAAACGACAGGATGACAAAATGAGAAATGAAAGAAAGATAAACATGGAAAGAAAGAAGCTCATTGCGATTATTAAAAGGGTAGATTAAGTTGTCATTTTTACATTTATATATTAGTCCCTGGTCCTTTACCTTGTGTGTGATGTGCTGTTGTTCTGCAGGGGCATGGCCTTTGGGGTCAATTAGAGTAGGGTGAGCGACCAGGTACCCTCTGTCCTCCATTATGAAGCACCTACAATGTACACACAAATATATGTAAAGACTGCAGACACAGTGCCTGTTACTTCTTTGAGGGTTGATGACAGAGGTGTGGTCAGGATCAATTAAAAGAACACATGTAAACACACATGAGTCATACCAGTACTCTATCAGTGACCACTGTTTTTTTTTTCCATTCCTCTTTTTCCCCCAGCGTGTAATTCAACTTTAACCTGCATAACATGGCTCCATTCTACTTCCCTCCATTCCTTAAAAATTCTGCCTCTCTGCCCCACACCTCCTTTGGGCTAATCCTGTTTTATATGGCTCCTGAACACCAACAGAGAGAGCATGAGGGAAGTGGAGAGGGGTGGGGGGGG
>CM022489.1:8440399-8458967 GCA_011952105.1 Coreoperca whiteheadi | reverse complement strand
GTGTTGGGGCAGGGTAAGAAGAGGGGACTGGGAGAGGAGGGGGTGGAAGAAAAAGGATAAAGGAAAAAACTAAACAAAAATGAAGACATAAAAGCTGGAGAAAGTATGCAGGACTGAGACAGCAGCAACGTCACATCCCCAACAGGAATGCCATGATAATCAGCTTCTCACTTTTTCCCGCTTTCTTTTTTCTTCTCCATCCCTCTGCACGTTTAAGGTGGAACAATTTGCTCAACAACAGAAGATAAAAAAAAAAGAAGTCAAGTCAGCCAACCATCCAATCCATCCTCTTCTTACCTGATCTTGTTGCCTTTGTCCTGGTTACAGATGGGCAGCAGGTCCAGCAGGACCTTATAGAAGTAGCGTAGGGTGAAGTCTATGCCCATCACTGCAATTGCATAACCAGGGGCCATCTGAGAGCTAGAGAGAGAGAGAGAGAGAGACGCATACAGAGGAGAATAAGACAGAGAAGAAGAGGAGCATGCAAAAAAGCATCATAAAGAAAAAAATGTAAAGGTTTCTATTAAATAGTTTGCTATGCTTGTGTGTTAAACTGCTGACCGAAGTAATTGTCAGTTACATTGTACAGTCTATAGCGCACTACTCTACTGACCTTTAGGATAAAATAAATGTTTACCCACACTAGGCAAAAAAAAATCCCCATTAAAACACATACACAAAATACATCACACACACGCACAGGCACGCTCTCTTTAAACAGTCTGTTTAGGAACACTGCAGACTGAGCAATGTTATGCTCACTGAGCCAGTCATCAACACACTAATCCTGGCTTATCTAACACACTGATACGGAAAGTTTGTGTGTATACTGTTCATTTGCATTGACCATGGTAAACAGTTCCTATTGTACTACTGCAAGTGATGTTTTGGCTATGGTGAATTTGGTGCTACGATAGCAGTTGCATTTTAAGCTCACAGAACTAGAAACATAAACACTTTAATCTAGACCGCAGTTAGGCTCCTTAAAGCCTCCAACTCAAAGAGGCCGTGGCCAAAACATTCTCCTATGACTTCTACAAAATATGGCCGAAGCACAGGGTGAAAGCAACACTCCACTTCTTTGCACCAGGGCTCAAGGAGGTGGTTGGAATACAGTGGCTTGCTCGAGGGCACTTTGGAAGAGCAGATAACTGTGACTGAACCCAGACCATTTGGTTGAGGGATATTCTGTCACTCAATACACAGCCCTGAAGCACAAATGGTCAGTGATCTCCTTTTGTCTCCTTCAAATTATGCCAGTCTTCAGAGACTATTCGCTCTGCTGAAATGACTTCCGGGCTGAGAGCCTAACAGCCCACAATGATGTCTTGGCTCATCATCTGGTGAATCTGTTGATGAGCAATACCTTATACAGAGAGCTGATCATTTTATTGCCAAGATGTAAAAATTCACACAAATTAGTCAATTGTGAAATGCTCAAACCTGCATAACTGACTTGTTTGCCAACTTTGGGGCAGTGGAAACAACAACATTGACATATTATCACCTTTAAGTTGATTCGGCAAACTTGTTAGCAAACAGTTCTTTATTTACACACCCAGCAAACACAGAGCAGCATACATTCGTTTGGAGTCATGTTTCTGACCACCTGGAAAACATAAGTCCAATATTCACTTTCTTAGCTCTGTTTTTGGTCTCTACCAACTCCTGATGGAGATATCTGTCTCTTTAGCTGCTAAATAATCCACTATGTTCACCAGCTAGTCGCTAACTTTGACTGTTTGGTGCTGAGCAGCTAGTGTACAGTGGGATTTTAGAGCTTTTTCGCTGACCACAGCGGCCAGCGGCGGCCGAAAACGATGCTATGAGAGCAGCGAGTGAACCAAAACAGTCAAGTTGTGGGCCGGACAACTAAACAATGAGTTGAAACTAAAATACAGGAGGATAACACATACATTTACATACATTGTTCCTTCATTCCCCAAGATTCTCTTGGGTCAGTTGCTTTAAAAGACGTAATCCTGCGACGACCTGACTGAGCGTAAGTGGACCCGGACCACAATCAGGAAATGTGTCTCCTGGTGAGGTTTGGTGTGTTGACCTGAGCAAGGGTCTCTTTTATTGCTGATGACTTCTACTTTTCATTTGTAGAGGGAGATTATGATTTTTCTTCTTTCGAAAGTTACATAGTCTTACTTTAAATGAGTGCTTTTATTACTCAGATAGTTATTCACCAAAATACTTGACTTCGTCTGGCGCAGTAAAATACAGGACAGCAGAGGGGTTTACACAGTGGTAAAAATACACCTTCGTTTTACCTGGAGGCATGGATGGTGTGGCTGATGGTGACAACGTAGCCCGCCCCACCCACATCCAGGTACGGTCCCGTGAAGGTGATGAGGCCAGGGTTAGCCACAGCATGCTGGTACCTACACAACACATCACACAGGCAGAGGGGTATTTTGACTGTCCTCATTTTCGCTGGCTAACTGTAAGTAAATGAGATATCTTTAAAGATGCTTTTACATGTTTTATCCAATCCAGTCATTACTTAAGGGAACTTAAGAATGCGATAGTGTACTTTTTTTTAGGGATCGCAGTGAATTGCTGGGGCATTTGTTTTGGACTCGAATGTATACAAAACAGCTGCGGATTATACTCACAATTTATTGATGATTATATCTTCTCTCAACTTACATTACTTTGGAAAACCATATAGTTTTGATTCACTGAATATGACCGGAATTCTTACTCTCAGCTTTACCCGATTCATCTTATTGCTATTTTGACAATATTTTGTTCATAAATCAAAATGTAACAAGTCAAACTTTTCTGATTTTATATGTCAAACAATACATTTCATCTATAGCTGAAAGTACCAACATAAACCTGTTAGAATATCTATTGATTACTCTCTGTATACATTTGTTTCAATAAAGTAGTAAAACAAGAGGTTGAAACTCTAAAATTAAGGCAGGGTAGACATTAGTAAAGCAGAACACTTGGGCTGAGCTGTAAAGGTGGAACTATAAATGTCATCTTTTAACGGATAGCACAAAAAAGTCTTGTGTGCTACACAGTGATAGTGTGGTACACAATGTGGTGATAATCATACTAACTAGGAAAAACACAAAACTTGCCAGAATAATATAACATGACTAATAACTTTCTTAAAAACATTGTGTGTTATCTTAAAAAATACTTTAAATGAAGTTTAATTTCTGAGAAAACAGTGAGGGGAAAAAAAATGTTATGCTATTTGACAACTCATAATTCCAACAATTAGATGAGACAATATTCAACTCGGTAATGGTTGGTGACCACTTTAGCCACAAACATGCTTCCGCAGTTTGCACACATACTCAGTCCCTTTAACTCCTACCTACCCAACGCTATCTCATACCTGCTTTTGCTCCCCTAAAACACACACACACACACACACTTCTTCACGCCTGTCTCCCCCTTCGCACCCTCCAAAGTAAGCCTCACCATTGTCTGCGGGTCGGGTCGAAGGCTTTGTCCATCAGTGATCCTGGGTAAATCCGGAGCACCCCACTGGGCGTTGCTATGTAACGGCGCACAATGTAGCAGTTGAGGCTACTCATTTCCATTAGTGTCATCCACTCATCCGTGACGTGACTGGTTGCCATAACCTCATTCCTGACAGAGGACTGCAGAGTGGAAAGGATGAAGGGATGCAGGGAGAGAGAGAGAGAAGAGGGATGGTGAGGGTGGAAAGAAGGGTGACAGGAGACAGAAAAGCAAGGAGGGGGTAAACAAGAAGGGGAAAAGTGTCTTAATCTGGGGTTGGCCTGAAATGTACGTTGGCTAAAACATCTGGCATGTTTGCCTCCAGTCTACCAACAAACAAAACAGAAATAAAAAGGTGACTCACTGCAAAACACACCTAAACTTGAAATTATTCTACTGTATTGCTGCTAAAGATAGTGATACATCTTTGTTCTTTTAGATCTGAAAATATTTAAGAAATCACAAATAGCAAGGCTCAGGAAATCAGTATTTAGGAATAAATGGAACTCGATTAGCCCTAAAGCCCTGAAAAAACACATCTCAGTACGCTCTTCAGAGAAGCTTGTAAGTTTGAAAGGGGTGATGAGGTCACTGGAGGGGGGCCTTTAAGACTAGCATGGGAATCAGAGCCGGGACTGGGGCTTTAGAGTTCAAACTCTAACCCCCTACTCCCCCCAGGACAGGAATGCACACAGACTGCCAAAACCACGTGGGGGTTTGTCCCCTTCTTAAAGGTGCAGAGATTCATTAAAAATTTGTGAATTTTAGCTATAATGTAAGCAGCCTGAAAAGTTGCTTGCCAGGTATTGTAAGAAACAGAATTAAAACTGCATTTAACACATACTTCTAAACACTTGAACTACCTTGGGACCCATTAAAATGTGAATATTTGTAAGGCTGTAATCAGACAGCAAGACTTCCTATGTGCCATGTGTTTGTCAGGTAAAACAACATTAACCCTGTGAGCGCCTACAGGCTGGTCTTAGCCGAGAGTTGCATCTGTGTTCCCATGCTTGTGTACCTTGAGGCCTGGGTTGGCTATGAGCCTGGTGTTATCACTCAGGTAGGCGGTGTAGTGCTCCACCATGCGCTTTGTTTCTGGCTGACTGAGGTGCTCGTAGGGAGAGGAGAAACTACCGGCGGCCAACATCACTGTTGGGGACTCTGCGAAAGAGACAGAAAGGGAAAAAGGGACAGTCAGAGATACTAATCAAGCTTTTAGAGCCGACTATGAATTTAATTATAGTTTGTAGACACATTTATTACTAAGTTATCATACAGAAGTCCAGTGCTGTGGCTTACCAACTGTGGCAAGCTGTTTGAAGTGCAGGCAGGAGCTGGGCTGACCCAGCAGGTCTAAACGGTGGTACAGTAGCTTGGAGCTGGGAGCTGTGTTCAGGTTCTTCAGCTGCTTCACTGGGATCTCAGGTTGCACATACACGATGCACAGGATGAACGACGTGTCTTGAACCTAGAAGACAAGACAGGAGTGGAGGATAAGGCTGATGAATATTTTTTGTTACCGTCAACATATCCCAAGAAAAGACCAAAACCAACTATGTGTTAGTCCATTTCTTAATACTTTCTGACTTCCCCTAGCTTGTCTATGGCTTTCAACTCATAAATAAAAGGAGCCCCTGGTCATTATTTGTCCTACAAAAGGACAGAATTGTGTGGGAAACAACAGACTCTTCCCAATTTTTCTTTCTAGGCCAACTGACCATTTTGTCTGGCTCTGGAGAGCTCATTTAAAAAAACCAAAACAAAAAAAAACAAAAAAAAAAACCAGACAGCTGCCAAACTCATGGCAAAGGTGACATGTTTGAACTCTAGCGCCTGTGTGAAAAAAAAATAAAAAAAATGTCAAAAGCATTTAAAAAAAGGCTAAAAGTGAAATGCCTAAATTAAGTGTGAAATTTTTGCTCCTGCCAAAAATCTAAATGTCAAAAAGAAAAAAGACTCCGTATGGTGTGATTTTATTGCTGTTCTGTTGCCATTTGTTCCTAAAACATGACATTTCTGGGCCTGAGAGGAAAAGCAGATTTGAGGGACAGACAGTTTCTTGGTGTGGGAGCACTTGGTTTTTATTACACTGACTAATTTAAGGTGACGGTGGTTTGGTGGAGACATAAAGGCTGGGAGCATAAATGTCTATACTGCTTTTAGACAGAGGTATAGTAATGGTAAAGAGCTATAGACAGAAATGGAAGAGATAGAGAGAAAGTATGTGAGAGAATTATTCTCCCATAACGACAATGGCTCACTGGCCCAGAGCCAAATATCATCATTTGTCTCACTCTGACTGTGCAAGTGCTGTTCTACTTAAACTATACAATCATTTTGCTCACATTTACTGAAGACAACTCGCATTGAAATAAGAAAAAAAATAAGCTATTGCCAGTTCATCATTTCCATCTTCACGTGTTCATTTACATTTATTCTCTGAAATATTGTAAAATATTGTATCATGCTGCATCATTTGTTTAACTCCTCTTTGTAGCCCTATATTTCTATTATTTGACAAACTTTAAAATAATCAGAAAATATTAGAAAAACATAATGGTATGTGAACAATATAAGGACTTTAAGCATGTATGCAATTAAGCCTTGATGGTTATTACTATTATTTTCCATTGCATTTAAGTGTATGTAAGTTTGCTTATTTCTACAAGTTATGGTCTAGTGTGTAAAACAGTGAGCAGAAAATTCCTTGCTCAGTCTAGGCTGAGGGCTGGGTGCAGGCCAGAGAAGTTAAATGCCACCAGTGAACACGTGTCAGACGTCTCTATTTGGAAACATACCAGTTTCCAGGCATAGCTGACATTGTATGCGTCTTTGCTGTTGTCTCTGAGTCGGTTGGTGTGCCAGGACAGAGACGAGTTGACTGGCACAGCGATGACCTGACTGCCCAGAGGGAGGCTGCCAGAAATACACACCATTAAACGTCAAAAAATACATGACTGAAGGAATTGTAGTTTTTAAATGGTTTTTGAAGCTGAAGTAAATTTTAAAACAGTTTTTTTAAGAGTTCCTCATCCTTTCTTACCCAAGGATGTTCTGTCGGACAGCTGGGAATGCTGGGATATTCTCGTAGTGGATAATGTCAGTGTGCAGGGGAGGCTCTGTCATCAGGTAGGGCCGTGTCAGTGACGGATGCATCAGGGTGTAACCTGGGAAATCAAACAACAAGTTGACAACGGCAACATAATTAATTAGTGCTTAAATTTTACATACTAAAACAACAATGCAGACAGAACAATTAAGAAAAACTGGATCTGCATGCTGTCATTACTATTTAACATTAGGTCTTTAGGCAAAATGAGATAAAGCCAAGTGTTGAATTTACAACCGTCATGAAATGCAACAAGGGATAGAGTGGCATGGGTTTATTCCAAAAGACACCATAGGTAGGCATTGCTGTACATAGCTTTAGGCATATTAAAAAAAATTCACAAGCCTGTGAAATCCTTGTTTTTGCCACAGTTGATATATATCACCAATGATGTATTCCCTCCAATAAGAAGATTAAAGAATGTGAGAGAAAAAACAGAAGTAGTATCAGTATTTCTGAATATGGGGGGAGTCCAAATGCCACTTTATGACCCATTGACCTATTCTGGCATCTCTTTCCATGTATTAACTGAATGTGCAATAACTGCTCCAAAGTTCGTCAAACAACATTTTTTCAAAAGATCTGAAAAAAATAGTATCTTTGAGAGTGTGGTAGTACTATCTGTTCTCCACGTCTAGCCATGGTGCGGCCTTCTCCTCATCAAACCATATTAGCAAAAGCCTAAGCATAATGGACAAATAATACCTTTAAAGGTTAGGAAAACATAAGCCTCCTGCCTGTCTACTATTATTTTGGAGTGAATAATTACTAATATTTGGTTGTTTTTCAGACCAGATACATTTAGAAGTTTATGCTTGTATCTTCTCCCAAAAAACAACGGCGAGTGGTAGATGGATCATACTCCACATTTACGTTAGGCGGGATAGAGGACAAAGTGGACGCTGCTCATCTTAATACTGCTCTCTATCCCGAATCTTTAATTCCACCGAGAAAGCCAACAGCATTTGAATTTCAAACTGTTCTAAAGAAGCTCAGAAGCAAACAGTACTCTGGTGGTGCTAAGGAGTGTAATGCAGCGATAAACACAGCTCTTAACAGCCGCTGTAATCATTTTGGGAGCGCTAAAAAGCCATGAAGATACTGGACTGAAAGCTCTTCTGTTTTGAAAGAAGTCAACAAACTAAATAATGGCAGCAGGTGTGGTGTCTCAGTCTTTAAGGAGAATCCATCTGCTGTATTAGATGCGGCATCTCTGTCCTCATACAGCAAACTACAATACACATTACGAGAACCAGATCATTTATATAAATTATACATAAATCTATACATAATCCAGTTTAGGCACAGGCTTACTTAATTCTGATCAACATGCACACAGACTCAAAAAGTCACAAGATAAATGCAAAAATATTCCCAATTTCCTGATCTGCTGTTTATACTTCCAGGTCTGGAGAAGTGGTGTATTTACCTGCACTGTAATTGGCAGCAGACAGATTTGAATGCCAGCTAATAACTTTAATGGGACTCATTCATCAGTGTTTACCAAGTTGCTGCACTAATAAGCAGGGTGCAGTAATAATATAGAATTTGACGGTATATTTATTGCAACAACAAACATTTTAGAGGGGAAAAAAAGAGACTCAGTGAATGGCACAGCAGAGGAGCAAAACTCAGACATCTGCAAAAATTGACATGAAATATTTAGGTTTAATAGTGAAAATGTCTGATGTTGAACACTTTAAACCATCAAGGTGACTAAATGTCAGTCTGTCCATGTTTTGTGTTTTTGCTCCACTATACTTCACCTCTCTCCTCCCTCCCACCCTACTAAATATTTCCCCTCTCCTCTACACGTCATACAACCTTTAATTTCAACCTCTTCTTGTTCCAGCTTGTTTTAATCATCCCTTCTTCTTGACTCCTATTAGCATGGCCCCAAAAGCATACACAAATCAAGTCTGGTTATCTTCTCAGCTGTTAGTGTTATTTGTATGCACCATGGGTCTGAGAGAGTAACGCAATTTCGGTTCTCCGAATGTATTTACCGTACATGTGGAAGAATTGACAATAATGCAGACTTGACAGCTGGTATTAAACATGTAAATACATAAAAACTATTAACACCTAGTTTTCATCTTTAGTTAATGTCTTATTAGCTTGGTAGGAGGACAATGTCCCAAAGAGTAATGTTATGTTATTGCAGCTAATATTACTCATATAAGTAAGGAGAACCAAACTGTAGCTATAGTGCCTTCTAGCAAAACCCCTACAGAGCACAACTTAACCTGCTGTACAGAACCAGTGGCTTAGTCTAAATCCCCTCAGCTAGGCCAAAACAAACCAAGACCGGACATGAGCACTACCGCCATGCACTGTGGCAACGCACTGAGGCATGGCTCAAAAGAGAATGAAATGCCAAACAAGTGCCAGTGCTACCAAGAAGATGTCAATTAAGTCTAATAAGGGATAATGGCTGTGGAGGAAGTTGAGACAGACAAAATAAAGTGTAATTCCACTTGGATGTAACACAAGACCACCAAAATACACTCTCTTCCAACTAGAGCGTTTCTCTAAGGCTTCGACTAATAAAGATTGATACCCTGAATATGCAGAGAAAGGTTTTGCAGACCACTGGAGTCTGTTGGACCTGTAGGTCATAGCAAGATTTTTCCTGATTGTTGCTTGTTTTGTTTCTGGCGTAGAAATCTAAGCAACACGCAATGAGTGAAGGATTTGTTCTGCTCTGTTTGTTGTACAACCCGGTAGACCTGTTATTACTGTACATGGGGAAAACTTCATTTAGAGAACAGGCTGTCATGATTTAACACCTTATATGGTTGTATACCTACAAACACTGTTCAGGTGACTGACCACAAGTTAGAAAAGGCACCATTTCCTGCACTGTGGTAGATATTCTTGCTATTTCTTATGTGATGAACATGGGAGTGTGCATGTGTGTGTGTCAGGAGCCCAGCAAAAAATGTTTTCACTGATCTGATTACTACCACATTGCCTGTCTCTGTGTGACTGACCTTTGTTGTCAATGAGGAATGTGTATGAAGCCAATGAGTCTTGGTAGTAGGTGACATCCTCCAAGATGTAGGCCAAGTTCACATCCACCCCGACCACGCCCAGGAGCAGGTTACCGAAATAACACGGCCGACTCACAGTCATAATAAACCCTGGCGAAAGTAAAGTTCATGCAACACCTTCGGTTAGTTTATGTTTGATACTCTAAGCTCATCTCTTTTTGAGCTCATTGTGTGTTTGCAATTTCATTCTGTTAAGCTCATTTATGTGTAAAATACAAATTTAACAGTTTTGCCTTCAGTAAAGAGTGTTTATTAAAGGAATAGTTTGACATTTGACGAGAGTTAGATGAGATGATCAACCCAACTCTCGTGTCTGACCAATAAATATGAACCCAGACCCAGCAGGCAATTAGCTTAGCTTAGCATAAAGACTGGAATCGGGGGGAAACAGCTAGCCTGGCTCTGTTCAAAAGGTATAAAATCAGCCTACCAGCACCTCCAACCCTGTTTAAAGGACATGTTTCCAGTTTTTATGCTAAGATAAGCTAACTGTCTGCTGGCTCTAGCTTTGTGTTAAACCTAGAGGTATGAGAGTGGTGTCAATCTTCTTGTCTAACTTTTGGCAAGACAGCAAATAAGTGTATTTCCTAAAAGATCGAACTATTCCTCCAAATCTTATGTAACTGCAATTCATATCAATTTATGATCTTTCGGTTCAATTGCATTCAAATGATCTAAACTTGTTCTGGATTAGAATATTTGCTATTTGGTCAAAAATTTAAATGTCATTCAATATTAATCCAGACCATCTGTCCAGTTGTGTCCAAACCACTCACCATCTCCCATGGGGTCAGTGTAGGGAAGGCTGAAGCGGACCAGATCGATCATGCGATTGGGCAGGTTAATGTAGAAGCGGCCCACTGTTGTCTCAAGGTTGCTCAGCTGGTTTAGTACCATCATGCTTCCCTTCACCACAGGCATCATGGAAGCTCCTGCTGATCCAGATGAGGACAACACAAAGGAGCGGTCTCGGTCGGACATTCGGTCGACTCCATATTTCACCGAATTCTGCTCTGCAAGATCCCTCAAGAAGGCCAGCTCCTTCAGGCCCGTTACTCCCTCTGAAGGAGGAGACAATGGGTTATGGAATGAGTTTAGGATAGGGAGGGAGAGTCGATGACAGAATATGTTTGATTTAATCAAGCAGGGATATGAAGAACAAATCCGTAACTGACGGCATGGGTAAAGGCCTATTGAACAGGGTAACTGTGCAAATGAAAAGAGGAGGGAGTGCTTGAAAGGAGGTAAAAAGAGTAAACAGCTCTTCACTTAAGAGCATGACTCAAATTCCTATTATAAAGGCAACCCACTGTTCTCTTTCCCCTCTAGCTGTAAAAAAAAAAAAAAAAAACTATTCCTTCAAGAAGCTAGAAAAAAAGAAATCACCCTACTGCCACCAAATGGGCTTAAATAATCAAGAATCTTTTAAATTTAACCTCATGCAGTTCACAAGGTTAAGCAGCAAGAGGCTTGCATTAAAGGGGATCATCAATCAAGTACATAGTATACATTGCCACATGGATTTCCCAAACTTATTTTGTATCAGCAGCAGAGATATTTCCTACATGCAGGCTCTGACTTGTGATCCTGCGTCATGATCTCTATAAGCTGTATTCGTACAATCCCATGCATCTGGCTAACCCAACTGTCATCTGTGAAGCTTGGCAATCATGACATGAATAAATCCCTCATCACTTTAAAGAAAATATGCAGCTGAGACATTAATGCGCAGTTCAGACAATATTTTTCCAAGCCTCATAAGGTCATTTATAGGAGAAAGGATAACCATAGCTGGCCCCTACAGCTGTCACCTGGAACATTTGGCATCCCACAACCTATTGGGAAAGGATAGAGCACAGAGTGTCTGCCAGTATCCAATCATTGACTGGATTACAGAAGAATCCCTTTTTAATGCCAAGGCTCTGCTGATCATCACGCTGTGTGACTGACGGGTGGCAATGTCGTCATGGGTGGCAATGTCAAACGAACATAAAAGGAGTCAGTTTTGCTGACAGCACAGGTTACTCTTCACTGTGATTCATGAGGGAGTATCCATTCCAACTCTGTTTTTCTAGGATAGGAATGATCATCCTTGATACCAAAATTATTCCAATGTTTTGAGTTTTTAGGAAAGTCTACCTCTAAAAAGACTCCCTGGGAAGTTTTCTTGTAAGAAAACAGAGTGATGTTTACAGTTATTGTTTCTAACTGTGTTGCAGCATATTTATATTTGAGGCCTAACAAACATGAGACCATATACAAAGGCTATTTAGTTTACATTTTGAAAGCTGCATTTCGTGGGCTGGGAACCTCCGAACATTTGCCAGCAGGTCACAAGGAAACAATATAATTTGCCTGAATTTATAACTATGTAACTTCTGTGTCCTATTATGGACAATTTTTGTAGCAATTATACACTTGCCTGTGTTGCATCTTTTCTCATCACTCCTTACTACAGTAGGTCATCAGTAAGCGAGGTGATCAGTCCGTAATCAAATCACCAACTTACTCACTCTGTGACCTGTGTTCCAATTACTGTTGCTACTACCTAGCTAAGATCTAACACATCTAAAAACATTTGCTGGTTCCAGCTTCTCGAATGCAAGGACTTGCTTATTTTCTCCATTTTATATGATTGTGAACTTAATATCTTTAGGTGACTAACTTTCATATAAAACTATTTGAAGACATAATTTTGTGTTCTGGGAAATTGTGATGGTATTTTATGGACTATTGTACATTTTTTTGATTAAATAAAAAGCTATATGTAAAAATACAATGAGCAACCAAGTAATGAAACATGTAGGGCAGAAACCATACTCTAGCTGAGCAGTTTATTCAGGCTACCATACACAGTTTTGGGCGAAGGGATGTGGGCATCTCATCAACACACACAACTGTGCATTATACTGCCAAGGGACTGCTGATCTGCTTGAACAATCAGCACTTCAAATTTGGCAGGCGATCCAGGGAATAAGACACACACACCCACCCACAGTGAGCCTTTCAGCTGTGTGAAACAGCGTCAGCAACAAAACAAATGTTTTTTTGGATATGCAATGCTAATAAACTCAGAGGACCATAGATTTCTGCATCCTTTTCATCATGGAGCTCTTTAAACAGCCAAGGTCCTCTCTGTCAGTCACACACATAGTGAGCAGTACGCCCTTTGAAGTATCACTCTCTCTCCTCTCTTAGATGTACCTCATTTCCATTCTCAGATACAAAAATGATTTATATTAATAGTGGACAAATGCATGCGCAGTGTATGTGTGTTGCAAAGGGAGGCGGGAATTAGAGGAGGCAGATGGATGGAAAAGGACAATAAAAGGGGAAAAGGAAGCATAGACACCACACCAACACACTGACAAAAAAAAAAAAATAGCCTTTGAGGTTTTGAGCACCTCTCTAACCTTCAGTCTTCTCTTGAGCACATTGTACCCAAGAACAGAGAAAGATATCTAATACACAGAAACAGCTCCTATCAGAGCCTAAAAGGAATGAAGCTCTAGATATGTGCAAAACAAGAAAAAAACAAATCGACATTAATGGAGAGAACATGTGACTAATACAGGGCCAAAAATGGCCCATGTTCAATGGTCTTTGACTGTTTTATGCTTTTTTCTAAAATATATGATTTTTCAGCTGGGCTGCTGTTCTAAATACTCAAGTAAAAGTTAAAAAAAATGTATATAAGCATACAAAGTGTTGTAATACAAGAAACCTCAAAGTCTTCATTGGTGTCCGAGCGCCAAAGTGCAAGGAACCTATTGTTTTTGTAGAAATTATTATTCTGCTCTTCAAACACATTTTTGAAGGGGCATAGGATGCTCGAAATTTTGCACACACGTCACAACTGGCGAAAATTGTAAAGTTCTGCAATGATTGGGCTCAGGCTTGGCCTGGGCGATCTATAGCGCCTCCAAACGCACGCCACAGCTGGGAAAAGGTTGCTTTGATCCTCATGGGGTGGATCGTTGCTCTCATCATAAAAGAAAGTATTTCAATGATTTTTTAAATACACGTTTGAGGCCTTTAGAATCCTGAAAAGGTCACAGAAACTTTGTGTCCAGACTTGAACTGGTAAATACTTCAATTTGAATTCATTTCTGGCCATGGGGGTGGCACGTTAGCTCCATTGGCAAGGCAATACAAGGAGGTTTATTTGTACAACACATTTCAAGCCAATTTAAAGTGTTTTACAATAACATAAAAGCAACATAGGGAAATATAAAAAGACTTTTAAAAACACTTAAAAAAAATAAATAGAAAAAAGTGAAACAGGGAGAGTAAAAGTTATAGTGCAGTGAATCATTATTTGACTAAATAAGAAGGCAGCGGCAAAAAGAAAGCCCATAATGACCTTCAGCCTTCAAAACAGCTAGGGATAGCGGAAAACTCATGAAACTTGGCACACGAGTCAGAAGTGGTGTGTTTGGTTTCTGGTATAATCTGAGTCTTGGGTGTGGCAAAATGGCTCAACAGCCATCCCTTACAAAATTTCAACAAAGCAGCCCCCATAGTACATTTTATGTAGATGTACGAAATTTGGTAGGCAGATGCATCATCTCTCGACTTAAAAAAACGGCCTCCAGTCACAAGAACACAGCTGTCGCTCCCGATCGTGGCGAGGGCCCGTTCAACGCTGCTTGCAGCTTTAATTTTGTTTATTTTTCACTGAAGACACTTGAAAAATGTCTTCTTTAATATAAAAATTATATTAGAGAAAATTGTATTTTTAAAAAAAACCAACAGTGAAATCTCGGTGATAATAGTATTTAAGAAATTACATCTCTAGCTTAACATTCAGGTTTAACCAGTTATTGTAGAGGGAAATAGCAGCAGCAGGTAATTTGCATTTTGTCTTCTTCACTTTCAAATCACTTGCTGCAATAGTGTCTTGCAGGAGAACAAACAAACTGTTTATTGCAGGGACATTAAATCCAGGTGAGACTCATTAAAAACCACTCCGTTAAAAAAATAAAAAAAATAAAAAATGGTTGAGTCTTAAATACAATTGACCTACCGTTCATGAGAGCGTAGGTGAGGATCATAACAGAGTTGTTGAGGTGTCTGTTCTCCTCTCTGACCACACTGAGCGTCGCTCTCTTCTCCAGCTCTGACGACTCTCGAGATGTGCTACCAGACGACAGGTAGATAATCACCATGTCCGTGGCTGATAGAAGACAGAAATAAACACGACACTCGTATCAATTAATGCACGAGAGCTGGAATTGATCACTGAGGCAGCACACAGACAATTGCTCACATTCCTAACATGCAGTGTCACCACAATTTCACAATATTGTTTTCTTACTGGTACTCCGTTTGCAGAGACTGCTGGTATTTCGGAGCAGCTGGAAGGCCTTCTGGAAGCCTGCTGCATGCTGTGTGGCTCCATCAGAAGCCTTGATGTTGGAGATGAAGGTGCTCATCTTCCTCTTGGTCTCACTGGTTGCTGGGGAGAGCAGACTCCTATAGCACTGGTCCAGAGAACAGGAGCGAACCGTCTCTGTCACTGACAGAATGGAAATCTGGAGAGGAGTGATAATGAGATTAAACGGAGAAAAAAAAAAAAAGAACATGTTAGTTGAGTAACTGACGCCTAGTAACGCTAAATATTAGTAGCTGTTTTTGGTTTTCCAAAGAATTTAACGAATTATTGGTGCTCTCTAAACTTCTAAATAGGAGTTCTAAATATGCATTCTTCTGAATAATCTTCTATTCCCTTTCACTAACCTTGTCATGTTCATCTATGGCGTTTAGGATGACCAGGGCCGAGTCCCTGGCGATCTGAAGCTGGGTGTCAGTTACAGACGCTCCGTGGTCCACCATCACCACGATGTGTTTAGACTGAGGACGCACCGCAGACACATACACAGGCCTGAAGGAACACACGCACAAACACACACAAACATGCATGTCGAGATTAGACACTTGACTGCACAGTAATAAGCATACAATTCCCCAAACTAAGACAATATTAACACATACTGTAACAGCATTTCGTATGCAGTGATAATAAAATAAACAGGGAAACATCAAATTTAAATGCATTAACTATGGAAACACATGATGTAGTTTTCTATGAGCTGGAGTAAATGTTTACCGAAAGCAGCAACGTGACTCTGCAACTGTCTCTCGTATCTGCCAACTAAACATTATGTCTTTAACCCCGTCCTCATCCCTTGTCTGTCCTGGGTGGCTTTAGTCAGAGTTTCCTTTTCATGTCCAGCCTGCTCTCAGCTACAGTTTCCAAAAGAGATCCCCTTCCCTTGACTGTTATTTCTGGTGGAGGTTCAACAATTTCTGTATTTCACGCTGTCATTGCGGCGTTATTTATCCAAAACCATGTGTGCACGACCTCCAACACTTGTATGAGAAATTGTCAAATTTCAAAAGTTACAGAAGGAATTTTACTTTTCAGTTTATGCTTATGTGTCTATGAATTATAAAATAAGATTTCAGTAGTGTCATGGTCACATAAAAAAACCTAAAGCAACATATTTTACTTTCTGCATCAGTGTGAAAATCCCCCCCCAAAAAGAAAAAAACGTGACCTTATCATGAACCCTCAGTGTTAAAAAGATAAATGATTGATTTACAAAAAGCAGACTACGTGTTCACTGTCGGCCTGTTGTTGCCATAAGTAGATGACTAATATATTTGGTGTATGACATGTTAATATATGTATATGGTCAGCTTGGTGGGGGCATGGAGGGGTGCGGAGGGCAGGGGGGTCAGCGCCTGTGTGTGTGGTCTGCTGGACAAGGAGACACTAACACAGGGTGGAGAAGGGGAGTGATGTACTCACAAAGCCTCATTCACACTTGAAGCAAGCCAAGAAATGTCGTTTCTCTCATGGCTGTACGCCAGCTCACTGACTTGAAGAAAGCAAACAAAAATCCAAAAGACATGATTTAAAAGATAAAGAAAAAAGTTAGAGAAAAATGCCAAATGCACCAGGGAGAAAAGAATATAGAAAGAAAAGAGAGAGAGAAAGAGATGTCTTTCAGCCGTGACCACAAAAAAACACCACAACACTGGAAGGTGTGAAATTCCAACAGGCTTTAGTGGTACAGAGCCACATTCCTGCCAAGGGCATGTGTGGTCAGGGTGTGTGAGGGCGGCATGCCATCAACGTGCCCTCTGGGCCACCCCAAAGCAACCAACGGGGAGGAGGGGTGAGGAAGAGGAGCAGAAGAGGATGAGGGCAGGAACAAGTTGATTTGTTTTTAACCTCAGGCGGCCTGTTCTGACACTTTGCTAAGTGAGTGATGTCTGTAGACAAATTGTGTGCTTGGCAGTAACTTTGAGCTCGAGAATAAAAGAAAACCAAATGTTAGACAAAAGCAGAAGCTGGTCTATACCTGCTGCGGTGCTCGTAACTTCCCTTGCATTGGAACTTGTGGGCCGGGAAGACTGTGAAGATGCCCTCCTCTGAGCTGAAGTACTGCCACTTTATCCCCGGGTTGGACTTCAGGTTGTCTGCCAACACTGTAGAGGGAAGAGACAGAGAGGGAACATGTTAAAAAATAAATAAAAAGAGGGAAGGATAAAGGGAACAGGGAGGAGAAAAATCAATGAAGGAAAAGTAAGAAGGTAAAACAGAAAAGTACTTGAGGAGTTCAGTACTTTGAGAGTTTCGCTTTGTTTAGATTTAACCTTTATTGTTACTGAGAACCACAACCTCTTTCAGGAGCTCCCTCCTTTAAAAGTTCTGCGTGAATGAGAGTGGATAAATGAAACCACATGACAAGATCAGTCCAAAGAAAAACACTCCATGCATTCATGTATCATGCTGTTCATGCTCAACCCTGTAGTTACCAGATGCACAGGGATTTTCAGCTATGTGACTGACTGGAAATGAGGACACACAGTTAAAAAGTGTTTATTGCTGAAAGACAGGCTCTCCTTATCTCCCTAAATAAGATTAAAAAGGGGAAATAACAAAACTAATGAATGATGAAGTTGTTTATGCTTCTTTCGTTAATAAGACCTACAGTTAAAGATTTTAACTAGATGGTGAATCAGAAAACAAATACAATCCAAAACCTAGCGGTAATACACTCTTGGTGCTGTATGAAACTGCAGTGATGTGATGCGGTTTCGGATCAGTCTGAACGGCTGCAGCGTCTAATCAGTAACATATTTCTAACTAAGGGGTGTGTCAGTCCGGTGACAGACTTCTGCGAAGGTTGGTCCTGTGTATCGTATCCCCGCTCATGCCTCCTCAGAGATCCTTCCTCGCTCCTCACAGCAGAAATAAGAGCTTAGGAATGGTCCTTCATGATGGCAAAGCTGAGCGATTTCCATGTCACGCGAGTAGCCTCTGATAAACATTAGTGCTTTGTTTTCTGTTGGCCTTTTCACACCTCATTCAGATCTATGCAAACCAGCCTATTCAGACATGAAGAGGAATTAAATACATCCCTTTCTCACTGGACATTAAGTATACACATGTAAATGAATGTCCCCATTCACACCTCTCATGGAATAAACTAACTCCTTGAAGAAAAAGAAGTTTGAACTGTTCAACTACTGGGACGTATACAGTACATTTCTTTCATGTGGATACCGGATGTCGAACTGCGTGTCATAACTGTGACTGCAGGGCAAGCTGAAATAACAGCCTTAACTACAACCTCTGCAGAGACACAGAGCAAGTATTTGCTCAAAACTAACAAGACAGATTTTTTTTTTTACTGGGTCACAGAGTCAACAGTATCTACACAGAGATCCCATCACAAAGCCAGCTACTTCCTTTCCGCTCACAGCAACACAAAACGGCCTTTCACAAAGAGATGGGGGGGGGGGGGGGAAACAAAAAAAAACTTTGGGCCTTTCCCAAGCAAACCGGGACAGAGGGGGAAAAAAAAAAGCATACCCTTTCTCTTAAACACCTCTAGAT